>VWPU01007685.1:0-558126 GCA_013398955.1 Callaeas wilsoni | reverse complement strand
CGGGCACCGGGAGCGGCCACCGGCCGCATCCCCGCCCCCGCGGATCCCCCGGTTCACACCCGCGATGCGCCCGGCCCCGCTCCCCGCAAGCCTCCCGTGGATAAGTGTTCCCTCTAAGTACTCTACTTTAGGAAACACATTGCAAAACTACTTTTTGTTGTTGTTTTAAAACAAACAAAAAACCAAAGGCATTTCTTTAGAAGCGGAATGAACGGAGGAAGCATCACCCAAACTGGTCCGAGCGCGCTCCCGCTCCCGGCGGCACTCGACGCTCCAGAGGCGGATTTAGCGCCTGAAGCAGGGGGACAGAGAGGCTTAACCTCCCTCCGCGCCCCGGGAGCGCTCCCGGGAAGAGGGAGAGGGCGGGAAAGGCCCCGGACCCCGTACCCGCCGGGGGTTCCGCTCACCGCGCTCCGGCCGCGCATCTTCCGCCGCCGCGGGCCGGCCTCGAGCAGGGCGCGCGCGGCCGCACGTGGCGTGGCGCCTACGGGGTCTCCCGCGCGGGCAGGAGGGGCGCTAGGCAGCGGCGTGAGGAGGAGGCGCCGCCGCCATGCTCCAATGGCCGCCGCGGGCGGCGCGGGGAGCGCTCTTATGGCGCACGGAATCGGGGGCAGCTGTGCGGGCTGCGGGGGCAAGCCCAGGTCGCGGAGAGGGCACACGTGTGGGTCGCGGAGGCCCGCGCGGGGGAGCGGGGAGGGAAGGGCCAGAGCCGCGGTAGCGCACCGACGAGGGTCCGCACAGCTCCGCTCCCTCCCAGGTGGCTCCGGTGTGGGAATGGAGATTACCGACATGCAGCGGGCACGGTGAGGTTTGTGCCGATCACCGTGCAAGCGCTTCCCCCTGGCTCTGATTGGGGCTGTGACCCTCGCCCGTAAAGATGTATGAGGAAGAATTTTGAGTAGGTTAAAAAGCCTCTTTTTCAATCAGCGCTCAAGGAAAGGATAAGATGATATGACACAAATGTATGATCGTGTGCCGCAAATAGAACATTGTGGGAAGCTTTTCCTTAGACATAAGCTTTGTCCTATATTTTTTCAAACAGTTTATTTTCTTGCTGTGTAGGTCAATCATAACATTAGGCTAAATTTAGATGAAGATGAACCAGCAGTGAAGACAGACTGTCTGAGGAAGCCGAGTTAGGCCCACAGCCTCAGCTGTAGCTTGGTCAGGAACCTGGGTGTGAAATTATTTACGTTTTTACTGACTTACTTTTGTTTCAGGTAGCTTGGTTAAAAGTTACAGAATCTCAGATATTTAAATAAAATACCTGAAGTCTAAAAAAATTAGAAGCTTCTAGCTTGCCTCGTTTACTTTAGTGCTGGAAGCCATATCTACAACTTGCATTTATTTCAAGGGTATTTCTACCACAAAGTGAGGAAAGACTGAACATCTTGGGCCTTTTGAAGATCTGTACCTGAAACTTCAAAACAGGGTCCAATCTCTGCTTCCAGTAAGGACGGCAGAATTCGTACTTGTTTATGCACTTTGATTTTCAGTTCTTTGTGTATAAATTTAGCTGTGGGTGGAGTATCCTGAGCCAGATTCCTCCCTGTATGCTATACATACAGGATTACAGAAAGACAGACACGATTCTGTGTTAGATTGACAAGGAATTGCATTTCCCAGCAAATGCTGGATCAGAGCCATCTGTTTCAGAAATTAGCATAGCAGCAATTTGTTTGTTTGGCTTCATCTGTCTATTAGTTTGGTCCAAATCCTCTTGTTTTAGAGACATGCTATCACATAGGGAAAGGATCTGTGATACACTCTGTGCAGACAACCCCTAAAATACATGAATTATTCTAAACAGAGGAGATATGAAATGTCATAGTTAGAAATCGAGACAAAGTTAAAGTAAAATTATTAGTTTTCCTGTAAACAGGTTTGACTTTCTCACAGCACTCTTGTATTAAATCGTCTGCCCCTAACCACTGTCCTGGTCTCAGAATGCTTCTCTCCAACCCAAAGTAGTGGTGCTGTACTTTTAGGTGCACTGGATATTTTCCTTGTGTTTATTTTGACAGAATGATGGAAAATCCTTCCTGACTTACAGCCTCTACAACTTTTGAAGAGGTATTGATATTCTTGAAAATGGAGAAGTCTAGCTGCAAACAACAGTCAGGAAAAGGGCATCAATCCATTAAATGATAAGGTATCACCACATTAGACAACAGCTTTTCTGAAAGCATTTCACTTTGAGCTCTGTATACCCAAGAAAATGACATCTCTTACACAGCTTTTTTTATTTGTGGCATACCCAGGCTGCACTATTCAGGATTTCAGTTATTTGCCTAGATTTTTTAGGTCTCTGGGGGAAAAAAAAGCGCTCCAAAAACTCGAAAACTCACGTCTACCATTTTTATAGTTTCTACTGGATCTGGTAACAGTGCAAATGTTTCTCCACAGGTGTAGAGAAAGGTCTACACTGTTTTACAACTGATGATCATTATGTGGCATTGGCTTGATGATGCAAGTTTCGATTCAGAGGATATTCCTAACTACTCTTTAAAAATGTAACCAAAAATAGTCATAGGGAAGTCTTCTGTACCCTGGAGGAATGTAAAGACCAATACAGTTATTATGAACAGAGAATTCTAGGTAGATCTGCTCCAATAGGAAGTAACTGTGAATGTTTCTTGTAACTGAATGCTGCTAATGCGTGATCTAGAGACTAGACAAAGTAAAAGATTTAGTTCATTTTCATGTTACTTCATTTCTTAGTTACACGGCAAAACCACCAACAAAAACACCTTCTAAAATAAGAACTTACATTTCTCCTTCAGAAAAACAAGTCGTGTGTTGTAGGCAGTGAAAGTGACGTGAAGTCTCGGCTCAGAGGACGTGAGTGCTCATCCTACACCTGCGCTAGAGATCACCTGTGTCGCTCTGTGTGCCTCTGTCTCTACCTGAGCATCTTGCTCACCGTACTCCTCCCACCGCCCGCCCCCTTTCTTTGTCTCATCGGAGCCACGGACAGACAATGGGATCTGCTGGAGTTTGGAGACCTGGGCTGAACGGAGGGGGCGGGAGTTGCCAAGGAGAAGCGCTTACCCAGGTCACTGCTGAAACCATAACACCCAAGGCAGAGCTGTGCTTGCATCACCTGATGATGAAACAGCAGCAGCAGCCGAAGTCAGACGGTGACAACATCTGGTGACTTCTCTGCTGTCAGAGCAGGGCGAGGAAATCGCCCGTTCAGAAGATGCTTTGTGAATCAATACACGGGTAATGCACACCACGGCGTTTAGAACAAATTGCAAATGTCAGACGTAAATAGTTCTGTATTTTAAGCAATGGAAAGAGAGCGTAAGTGCTTTTCCAGGGAAAGTGTGGAAAGCCATTACAAAGCTTATCTTTGCAACTGACCTATAAAAGCTATAAACACATCAAAGGCTTTGAGGACATCAGATACAAACTTTAATTCTTCCCACAGTCAAAACTCCCATGAAGTCAGTGTCCCAGGATCACGACTCCGAGTATGCTCAGTAATGCTAATGGAACTCAGACTTCCATGGGCGGCTTCATTCACAACTGTAATTTAATTCTGGTTACAATTTATTAAATAGTGATTTCTTGTAATGATTTTTCCTCTAAATCGCTGGATGTAAGGCAACGCAATTTTTTAGAACAGAATTTCTTGGAGGTTTTATTATTACAGAATAAAAAACTTCTAAAAATGTAGTTGAAACGCTTTTTCTTCAAGACAACACCTTTTGTTTACAGTTAGCAGGTTAAGAGGTTATATTTGTGTCACAAGTAAAGGCAGGCAAAATTTCTTCCAAGTAAAGAGTCTAGACTTTCATAGCAATCCCAGATTTTAGCAGCAGTTTTTCTTATATTTTTGTCCATATCTAACCATAACGCATTTACTCAATCATAGCACCATGAATTTTAGTAAATGTGGCTTTTTGATTTTTAAAATGCTATGCAAAGATGTCCTTTACTGTAAATACTTAACGAGTTAACTTGATATCCTAAGCTACCAAATACAGAGGGGATGAAAATGCCAGTGGATCTCTCTGAATGTTTTAGCCTTAAGGCTCCTGCAGGTTTTATTCGGAGTCACAATAGTAGGAGTGGGAAGGAGGAGATAAATAAAACATTTGTTTCAGAAAGTAGGTGACTTTGACAGAACACTGATGTAAACCATGAAGCCTTGCAGATCAGAGGAATATTGTTAAGAAGGGAGGCTGGTGAAGAACGCTCAACACCAGCCCCCGAGTGGTGCTGATCAGAACAGTTCTGCTTTGCTTTTAAGTATTATTGCACCTTCTCTGCTATTCTGTAAAGAATTCAGTCGTTGACTCCCACTGATGTATCACAGTCACTCAAACATGTTTTTACACCACTCATTGGATATTTTGGTAAAGGTCTAATCTCATTTGGATTTATTACGATTTATCTCGGATTAAGCATTTATCTGCTAAGGATTATGACCCATACTATGAGGTACTGATGAACCATCAGAGTTCAGGAATGTCTAAGCACATTAGAATGAATCAGCAATATTATTTTTTGACACAGTCTTCACACACTATCTTTTTTCAATCAACTTTGCAACATTCATACAGATAAGTATCTAATTTTCCTTTAATACGGGCAGTAACCTGGAAAGCTCTTAACATGCAGTAAGAGCAAAGCTGCATTTAATTAGGAGCAGCTTAAAAGATCAGGCCTCAGAGCCACATGACTTCGTATTCATTCTGCTTTCAACTGTCAGTATAACTATAGATTTTTTTTTATGCCAATTTAAATATTTTTTCTTAGTTTTGAAATGTATTTTGGTGAGTCTTCCACTGCTATCCTAACTTTCTACTTTTTTCTAATTTGCATAGCCAGGAGTGAAAAAAAAGAACAAGGACAAAGAAAAGGACTATGTTGTTTATATCTTTCTGGACTTTTAAGATATTTTCTTGTGTTTGTAAATCTTTAAACTGCTTCCTCTATTGATATACCTGGTACTGCACCTCAGGAAAAGTGTTGGATTTCTCATGGGTTTAAAAGAAGTTGGTCTTTGGCTTCACTTTGTGGCAAAGCCACCGATGTAGGCTATAGTTAACCCAAAATNGCTTCACTTTGTGGCAAAGCCACCAATGTTAACCCAAAAAGGCTTCTGGCTATTTTCATGCTTAATCATTTTGAATCTGTATAATATCTTAGAAATTCCATTTTATGTTGTTTTAATTGCACAAATTTGGAGAATTCCAGTTGTCACTTTAAGTGTGTATGTTTGGACGTTTTCCTTACAATTCAGATTTTTCTTTATGATGATACACACAAAGAAGGTTTAAATATTTTCTGGCAGTGTTTTATAATGCTGGAAATAAGACCTTGGATATGAAACTGCACAATTTAATGTATTTAAACCACTCTTACTAAAGGAATTAGGGAGAAAATATATGGTTCATTTCCAGTATACATTTCTACTGTTTGCTAAATAGTGTCACATTTAGAATGTGCAATCCTGTGACAAATGACTACACTGCAGGGTTATTGTTCATTTTGAGGATTGCCTGCAATGTCTGATTTGCTAAGCAGGGAGTTTGCAGGACGAATGTAGCTGTGAAGAGATGAAACCTCTGAAAGGTTGTAAGGGACACTAGTTCCAGTGTGCTTGACTTCAGTACACGGAGTAATGTAATTAAATTTTGGTTTTCACAAGAACAGTGCAAAATTCACATTTCTTTGCAGTGTTGGGATATAACATGCCCTTTTACCAATTCGCATCACACTTTCCTATCCAATTAATTTTCAGAGCTATGGACACAGTGATGCGTGTGAAACCTTAGCTCTCATTTCTGTTAAACAAGGAAAAGATTCAGGTGATGAAAAATTAGATGAAACAAAAGAGAAATGGATGAGCACAGAAAAGAATTGATCTGCCATAAATGAAAACATTGATGAATAAGCTGTAAAGAGACATAATCAAAGACAAAATTATTTTTCAGTATTTTTTCTGAAAAACATTGAATAGAAAATCATCTGGATTCAGAAGAGAAAGGTTCTTTACCTGCTTTCACATGTGTACGTGTACAAGGAGAGAAAAATAGTGAGTGAAGGGTATTTTCTGCTAATGGGATACATTAATGTTGCCATGGAATTTGGGATCAGCATGCACAGGGTATTGATCTTAAACCTGCTTCTGAGCTACAAAGATGAGGAGGACATGCTAATTTCCTACTTTTGGCATCAGCCCGGAACTACACGTGTAGGGAGAACCTAAGGAGAGGATGGATGGCAAAGGCGAACTTGGGAAAGCCTCTTTCTCAGAATCATAGAATCATTCAGTTGGAAGGGACTTTAGGAGGTTTTCTAGTGCAAACTCCTCAGATCAGGGTCAACACTGAAGTCGCATCAGTTTGTTGAGGACGTGATATAACAAAGTTTTGAAAACCTGCAAGGATCAAGATTCTTCAACCTCTCTGGGCAACCTGTTTCAGTGCTAAATGTCCTAAACAAATAAAAAGGGATAAATAATCTGTGCTCTGTGTTCTCCTCCAGGACACTGACAGATATTCCGTGGCTTAGGTCTAAGGGTGGATGCCCAAGGAATGCCACTGGTAAGCAGCTGCCAGGTGGAGTGGGGCTCGTTAGCCCCTTGGGCCTGGCAGGGGATTTTCACCCCGCTGCAGTCTGTGCATCCACACTGTAACATTCCAGCTTGGTGCGAGTGTGCTGGGGGACCCCACGCTGGAAGCCTTGCTGAAGGCAGGCAGGCAGCATCTGCGGCTCTCCTTTGTCTGCACGTTCTCCGGTGCATCACAGAAGGTCACTGGGCTTGGTCGGGGGGGCAGACCTTGGAAAATCCATGCTGGATACTGCTTCTAATCACCTTCCTTTCTTCAGGAATGGCTCCTGCAGACTTGCACCATTATTGTCCCAGAGGACAAGCAGTAGTTCCCTGGATCACCTTTCTTGCATATCTTTAGCACAATGGGCTTTTGGATAGATTTAAGTGTGAAACTGTTCTTAAACTTCACAGTTAAAAGATTTGACATAGTCCACAGTGATACCCTCCTTACAAACTGGGACTAAAAAGTCTGTAAACAATTATTGATCTCCACATGCTACTGGGGAAATTTTCCAAGATCAGTGACAGCTGGGAAATCACTGGCATTTAAAAATTATATATCAGTGATTCACTTTTTTGGCATTTACAGTATTGCATTATGGCAATGAACATGCTAGATGTGTATTAAAAAATCCAAAATGCTTTTAGCATTTTAGTATTTTTTGTTTGAACAGTATTACAGATGAAAATTTCTTGATACAATTCAAAATAATGGGTTTGTTTATTAAAGATATACACCCATTAAGAAGTTAGGATGAGGAAAACGCTTGTTTGGCTGAAAATAATTCTGCTTTCTCAACAACAGCATCTCCTGAGGTTTCTTTGATTCATACCTGATTACTTTAATGACTAAACCAGGTTTTAACTCCTGTTAACACTGCAGAATGCAGAGAGCTAGAGAAAAGAAAAACATATTTTGCCCTCCTAAAGTCATTGTTGACACAGCCCTCAGTTACATTTTATTCTGGAATTATTTGCAAGAGAGAGGTTTGGTTTCAAGTCATTGTCCCGTGTAAGATTGCCAAAGCCTCTGGTCACTCACTGAGCTGTCATTATAATTTGGGAGGAGGAGCTGGCTGCTTGCCCACAAAAGGGCCCAGGTACATGAAAGGAAAATGTTTATAATGTATTAGGTAACACGTGCTAAAATCACCTCTTTGCTGGAGAATAAAAAACGTGTGGTAATCCCAAGATTGTTCTGTGCTGCTGGGCAGGAAGGACTTCATATTAACACAGTGATTCCTCTGGCTGATGAGGGATCTGCTCTGACGCATTCTGAAGGATGCTGCATATGCCTTGGCTGGGAAAATGATGTTTTCTTTACACTGGTCGAGGATAGAAAAGAAGGGGAAATGGTGGGAGTGGTGACTCGGGTGATCTTTAGAGAAAAAAAATAATGCAAATAGGAATCGAAGATGAGCTCTGCATACTTACAGGTTTGAAAATAATTAGCAGTCACAGAGTTCGTAGTCCACCATCTCAGACTTCTGCACTGCAAAAATACATTTTAATATAGATTTAAAAATTGGCTAATAAGATTAGCTGGCTAATGTTTTAATGTAAAAGGTATGTCATAGAAAATGACAATCTGAATTGGGAGAGAAAAACAAGCATAACAAACAATAAGCTGATTTGAGCTAAGAACTTACGAACACAGACTAAATTGTTCAAGATATGACTGATTTTATTTTAATTCCATGACAGCATCATTTCGTCCACTGTCTGTCTTGACATGAGTCCTGTTAAGGTTTGTATTTTGCCTTCTCAGCCTCTTTTAGGGAATGATTTGTGATTAGGAGTACAGAGACTATTTCAAATGTCTCTTAAAATATGTAGTATTGCAAACAACGGATATAAAATGAGATTCACACACATAGCTTTGCTGGTGGCCAAGAACTGCGTTGCAATATGCCGGAAATCCAAACATCCTCCTACTCCCAGAGCCTTGCTGACAGATCTACAACAACTTCTTTCTCTTGAAAAAGCTACTTACAGAATCTGAATAAGAAAGAGAGAAGCCTGCTTATTCTGAGAAACTAATGCAATGCATAAAATCGGAGGTTAAAGATTCCTCATCAATATGAAAATCACATTTCTTCTTGAGAATTTTAGAGTTTCAAGTAACATCTAGACTATCTAAAATCCCCACAAAAATCAGAGAGGGAAAAATCATGTCATCTCTGAAAAAGCAACAACAGGAAACCCTTAGGATTAGTGTCACTGTTGTCTTGTACAGCCTTTTAGACCTACAAATCATTGGGCTTCTGCCTTAGTGCAGGGGAGTCTATCAATGGAACGTGATACAGAAATAGAACCTCAGCTCAGCAGATCCTCCTTTCTTGAAAAACCATTTAAAAAGGCAAACACAAGGGAATAGAAAAACAAGTAACTTTTCCAGGGATGTGTATTTTAAATAGAGCATATTTTGCAAGAAGGGCTGTTGTTAGATGCTACATATTTTAATTAGCTGTTTAGAAAATCAGGTTGACAATGTCCTTTAATTAGTAGACATTGACTTATTCCACATGTATTATGGCACAGTGAATCTTATTAAGATAAATGTTTCTCTCTGAAGAGATGAAAAAAAAATCCACTATGATTTGTTTGCTTACCAGATTTCTCACCATCAATACGGCTGCTATTTAAAATGATGAATTTTAGTCACATATTTAATTAGCTAATAGCTGATCTCACTGTAGGGTCTTGATCCTCCTTACATGTGTTCTTTCATCCTGAAAAAGTCTTTGGTTATATCTTGTTTTTGAAGTTTTCGTTTGAAATTGTCCTTGCTACTTTCAAACCTAAAATGCAATAAATTAAATTATTAAAAGTAAAAATTCTTGTGAAAACATTTAAGGTTTTCAGTATAGTTTTATACCTACTGCTCATTTTAATATATTGCTAGCGGCTATGAACTTAAAAAAAATTACAAATTTTTAAAGTTAGGTTTTCCACTTGCTGCAGGTGTTTAGTTTGTGAGAAAATTATGTGCACTTTAAAAAGCTATAAACTAACTCAAGATTTCAGTGCATTTGTCTGTCACTGCTCAGCCTGCAGCCTTCTCACAGAATTCACACTGTTTGAAGGCCACAGTTTGAAAGTGCAGCAAATGCACTGCAGCCTATACTGTGTCATGGTAACTATTAAAAAAAAGGTCTTAATGGTGTTTACATGAAAGTTACAAAGCTCCTGTGGGTGTCACGGGTTTGGAAGAGGGCTCTTCATGGGAGATTCTCTATTTCAGTGGTTCATTGTATTTGACAATGTTGCTTCTTAATCCCACGGATGATGTTAGTGCCTAGAATGGCATTCACGGGCAACCATCCCTCTCTCTTCACAGAAGATGACATTCTGAGTCACATGGATTAGGTAGTCATGCAAGGAGCAGGGAGTTGGCCTCGATGATCCTTATGGATACCTTCCAGCTTGAGATGTTCTGTATCACTGGCCTCTAAACCTCTCATTTTCCTTCCCATTTGCAGCAGCATTAGGTCATTCCACCCGTACAAGGAAGTTAGGCAAGAAGAAAGTTAATAAAGCAGTATTTTCTTTGTTATGGAGACTGTCTTTGAAGGGATTGCAATGGCAGGTATTGTGCTGCCAAGGAGAAAGGATGCTGGAGACGCTGCAGAAGGTCCAGGCTTGCCTGTGAATAACCTGGAGGCAACCTGGGGGGTTGAGGTAAAGCCAGGCTTCATCCATTGCAAAAGGTCTGGAGAAGTTCTGCAATATGGGTTTGTCACTGAATTTGTAGCTACATGGACGTGTACCTGCCATGGAATTTGCATTAGTTCAAATAACTATCACTAAGACTTGTGAGTAAACTTTCTGTGAAAGGACATTTTGAAATAATACATGGTCAATGATATGAGTTCCTAGAGGAACTGTTATGGGCCAGATGGCTCAAAATCAAGAGAATTTGTTTGCTGAAACCAAAGGCCTTGAGAGTGCCTAGAGCTTGGTGGTGGTGGGCCAATAACACGCTGCCAGACAGGGTGGGATATCCATCAGGCTTGTTTTGCCACTGCCAGTTTCCTCACAAACACTGAACAGCAATCAAGCTTCAATCTCTATTGAAAACTGGCCGTGTTACTTAAAGACAAAGTATTCTCTGACCTCTGGAGCATGTCATTACAAAAAGAAGGGCATAATTGACTTTTTGGATATGCAATTATTTGTTCTCGCAGTTGTCCCATAACAACATGGATTATAAACCTTACATCTTAGTCAGGCAGGCAAAACTCAGTTACCTTAGCCCTGCTGTTTAATTAGCGTTTACAATTGGACATTGTTTATATCCCAATAAATGTTGCCTGAGTGAAGACTTCCCCTTAACCAATTATACCAGATGCTTTTCTGTGAAGGTCCTAATTGAATAGCATCTATTCTTATGCTTCCTTTACTTGTGCCTCTTGTGTGGATCTCTGTCAGAGTGCCATGCCACACTGGGACACTTTACCCACATTTCTGTCACTTTGAGCAGGTTCACTGGCTGGCTGCAGCTGCTCCCCTTAAAAGTTCTTGTTTTCTGTATGGGAGGAAAGTCCTGATGGGCGAGGCTGGGACTTGGGAATCCAAATCAGTTTCTTGCGCTATAGCAGGATCCTTAAGTGATTGCTGAGTCACATATAACCCCATCAGGATGGTGTAACTTCAGGTGGCTGATGGGGTCACTGCTGTAGTGTCCAATCCTGCAGATTCCAGCACAGAATTTTAAGCAAAGCTGGAATTTACTTGGAAGCCCTCCTCTACAGACATTGTCAAGGTGCAGATACTGTGCCTGGCTTGTGAGCAGCTCTGCCCCTCATTATAGTTTTGGCACAGTTTCAGGAATGGTCAAGATTAGCTGTCCTGGACAGTGCTGTGCCCCCTCCTTAATCACACCCTCAGTACTGAGCTTCCCTTCTCCCATATAATGGAACATTACTTTCTGGCAGGTAAGATTGTAAGAGCTTTTCTATTCCAGATCCTTTTTCTAAGAGCTGATTCCTAAGTTGCCACCACTTTTATGTGTGCTTAAAATATGAAAAGGAAATCAGCTTCCTTTCTCTGGTACAGCAGCCGCCCTCCTAAGTGAGTCAATGAGTTCCCAAATGTAGTATTTCAATGCCATGTGAAAAAGTATGGAGTGAGAGATGTATTAGTGGGAACACTGTCTCAGTGCCAATCCTTATGGGTCAGAGGATTACAAAATAAAGTAGCCCATCTGTGCTTCACCAAATATCTTCATTTAGAAGATAAACATGGTAATGTAACCACATTTTTTACTGTGTACTTCCTTCATCCAAACTTCAAGTGATTCTAATTTCATATTAATGCCTTAATTTTTAAATTGTCCTTGATTTCAAGAGGATTAGTTAGTAATTACATTAAATTATTTCTGCAGATTCTGATCAGATACATATATATCCGTTCAATTCCTTAAGATCTTAATTTGAAGGGGTTTTGTTCTTCTATAGGGTCAGGTTGCAGTGAGGGGCAGAAAGTTTGCAGGCTGGAAGGGTCACTGAAGCTTTAGAATGCAGAAAATGTTATGGATACAAACCTTAAAAAGTTCATGTAATTTTTTCTACAGACTCAAGGTGCAAGATTGGGGACAGATAATTGGGTGTGATTATGTCTTACTGGATATTCACTTCTCAGCACTGCTATTACAACAAGGGAAACAATTTTGGTAATCATGGTATTCAGGAATATCTAGAATTTTGTATTACTTGGACAAAATAGAGAAATTTAAGAAAAGATGCTGTGTATTTCCTGTCTCCAAACACATAAAATAGTGATTTTAAAATGTTACTATCAATGTGGCCTTGGAGTAACGATTCTCTAGCACAACTAAAGCCAGGTCTCTGCCTATCTCACCATGGTCAGGCTGGAGTTTGTGTGGGGAGCACTAATCCCTGATCATCTTGTGGACCATCATTAGAAATGACATTGTCCTTAGGGGCATAATGATCTTTTTCTCTTGAGTTCTCATTATTTTGCCATAGCAGGTAGTATTTAGGACTAGATTCACTGAACAACTCTATTTTTTTGTATTCTTGAGGGAAGGTGGTTGGCCTTGGTAGGTCCCATATTTTGCTTTACTCTGGATTCCACAAAGAATGGGTCTAACATGTTCTTATCCCTTTCCTAAGCTGATGGAGTGCTGCTATGGGCTTGAGTTTTCCTTATTGTACTATTATTAAAGGCAAATGTTGATAATATTTTGCCCTACAAGGACTTGTTTTGGTGGCACTGAAAGGCTTATGGAATAACTGGGAAGGCAGCAATGTTCCAGTGAAGGTGAAAGGTGAACCAGGACCTCAAGGGCTGACAGTCTCAAGCTGTCAAGTGCATTGGACTCACGCCCTCACACCAACTTAGCTACCAAAGGCAATCAGCCTGGAGCCTCTGAGTTCATTCTTTGGATTCCTAAAAGGAATAAACCCATCATTGTTCATCCATGTGGCTGGCATTGGCATAGATCTCCTCCATTCCTATCTGAGTAATTGTAAGACTTGTATATGATAGGAGCAAAAGAGAGTTCCACTTAAGTGTGAGAAAAAAATGCTAGGGAAGACAAGTGCATATTAGGGTGAGCCGAGTGTTTACCATGATCTGCTAACAAATGTGAAAACTAAAAATGGCCTTTCTGCACTGGGATTTTATCGTGTATTAGTTGCCATGTGTTAGTGAACATAAGCTTATTGCAGTCTCAAGTAAATTCCTGCCATTTCAGTTTACCTCCTCTCTCCCAGCTGCTACATGTAGTGATTGTCTCTCAGAGACTTGCTGCTCCTTTTTCTGTGCCACTGGAACCTTGAGAAATTATGAATTTATTTCATAAGTATGGAATTTAATATGGTTCCAAAATTCATTATGAATTCTCCTTTCCTCTAAAGAATTAAATTTCAGTTGCGGGCCAAATAATCAGTTTCGAGACAGCAAACAATTGTTCTGTTAATCCAAAATTAAGTTTTGATTGTACCTCTCTCATTTTTCCAGATGTTCATTGGCTACATTAAAAGAATTTTATCAGAGTAGGTACTGAAAAGGATTAAAAGATAGCGGAGAACTGTAAAGTTTATAGATGATTAAAATGCAATGCATAAAATGTGTCTGTATATACAGACATGGGACTGAGTCCAGAAAATTTCCATAATAATATTGAAATATTCATGAAAAACTAATACTTAGATATTAAATAGTTCCAGTAAATATATTAAAGTATCACACAAGCACATATTTTAAGTATAGGTGTAGTAATCTTTGCCACCAGGACTGGATCAGGATCATGTAGACCCTTTGGGAACACCTGCCAAGTTACAGACCGTGTTTAGCAGCTACTCAGTGAGAACCCCCTGGAAAGCGCTTTCCCCACTGAGGGCTTCCAAGGAATTCCTGGGCTCCAGTGTAGAAGAGTTCTTTGGGCTCCTCCTCTGAGTGGCACAGAATTCTAGCTTAGCATTATTCTTTGGGTTTGAAATTCTAAACCATCTTGATCCACATCCTCAAATCCCAGGAGAATTGGCTTAGCCCTTCACCTTTCCCAGATAAAGTGCGCTTTTATCACGTACGCGCGTATACCTTTCTGATGGGAACTTAAAGACGAAGGTTATTTCCTGAAAAGAATTTCAAAGTCTCAGTTTTGTAATAGCAAGGGTTTACTCGTGGCCTTGGGTAACGTTTCTTTTTCCATTCTGCACCCAGGTGGCTGGCACTGACCTCCCTTCCCTTTCCTAGTCAAACGCAGGGCAGAAGTGCACGCTGGCAACCAGGCCCTCGTTTGCCCTGCCTGGCTTAGAGGGACGCGGAAAGAGCAAGGGCGTGCGCCTGAGAGAGCTCTACACCTCGGTGATCGCCGGCTTTTACAAGCCCAGAAGCGCTCGTGGAAGAGCGGAAAAGCAAGGTAGCATTCCAAATCCCGGAGTCACAAGTTCCTCACCTTCCCTACGGTACAGCTGTCGTTTGCAGCCTGCGCTCCTTTGGGCCGACGGTGTCTCCGTGTAATTACACAATATTGATGCACATCCGTGAGAATAAACCGTTAGGAACAAACAGTTCAAAATATCTATAAAATGTAGAATTAGAAAAAATATTTTCAGGTGTGAAATGAGATGATGCTTCGCCTGCACGGGCACGAATTGATCCAAGTTTTGTGATAATGGTGTCACTGGTTTCGTATCAGTTATATCAGCATAACTTTTTGATTATTTCTGAAATCATGCACAGAATGAGGGGAGATTCAGTCTGACCTTTCCAGACTTGCTGCATTTTAATTTTTCCTATGCTTAGAAATAATACAGAAAAAAACCCAACCAGTAATATTATTTTTGTATAAGTCTCTCTAATTATACTAGGCATGTTCAGAATACATTAAAGATACTGTCCTGACACAATAAATTTACAGTATGCTTTTAGATATTACATAACAAATGAGAGCAGTAAATGCCGGGAGAACGAATGCATCATGGTTACAATAGTAAGATTATAGGATTCCTCCACTATGAGTGCATAATTTAGAATTCACTTCAATTTTGCTGCCTCAGTCTGGGCTTTGGTTTTTCATTTTGGCTTTTTCTTTCTTTATCAGATTTAATTTTCTCTCTGAAACCACCAGACCATAACAACCTGGCTAAAAACTCTGACCAGACTTTTTGATTTTCTCTTTTTTTCCCCTTCTTTTTTTAATTTGGATTGTGCCTGCTCTGCTTGCACAGCCACTGTTGATGCCCTGTGTGTATCAGAACCATTGTTACGGCCTTTTCTCTGACAGTAGTCGCAGTTGAAGTACACTTGAATGCTTGCGCTACTTTATTCTATATGGGGAAAGGGATACAATAAAGAGTAATTATATGATTTCTACACAATTGCACCTGGATTCTTAAATCCCCACACTGAAGACCTACAACATGCACCATGTATGTGGTGTGTGGAACGCATGCAAAACTCGTGCTAATGCTCCATCTTCTTGTTCTCATCCAACCTTAACAGTCACTTACAAACGATTTGTGAAAAATCAATAATGCACCTTACTGGCTTTTTTTGTAATGTATAAGAAAGGGCGTTTTTTTGCCAATTTTTTAAACACTGAAAATATCAGGATTGTAAAATTGGATTTTTATTGATTTTCTTGGAAGATCTTTGGGGTTTCGACAGACATGTATTGACAGCAGCCACCTCTAGCTGAATCAGAAGTATTGAATGTATAACACAAATCATTCGATCTTCAACATATTTGAATTATCCTCATCTTAAAAAAAAAGCGATCAGGAATCTTTTTTCCTTTCAAGTCTTTGCTCTTGTATTATTATTCTTCCTTATGTTCTTTAATCACCTCAGCCTTGCAGGCTGCAAACGAAAGATAAACAAACAATGGAATATCTAATGTTTCAAATAAAAGCACAGATAAAAAAAGTAAAGCATACTCCTCAAGTCCTTACAGATTATAAATAAGTAGAGAAATGGCACAAATCCGTATTTAGAAAAATAATTTATTTCTCAATATTTGTAATGAAGGGAGTTGTCAGTCACATTAATTTTTATGTAAATTTACCTAAGCTGATGAATCATAACTGAAACATTGTCTAATCTTCCTGGTTTTGGCCATCATTTCCATTTGTATTTCAATTGCCTCAATTTATTTTTGTTTGCTTACATAACGAGTTTTAAGGGCCCATCCCAGGACCCATAATGAGCAGAGTGAAAAGAGGGGCTGCTTCAAGGCACTGTCAGTCCCACGCAAGCAGTGGCTGCCCAACACATCAGACCAGTCCCCATGACAGACACTCAGCTTGGCACACAGCTGACGATTCATTATCATTCCTTCAGTAGACATCACAGCAGAGGAGATTTTTAGGGAGGGATTTGGAGGAGGAAAATTAAGTGAGTGGGAGTGAGAAGCAGCAGCGAGGGAAAGCATGAAGGTGCTGGTTTGAAAATGTAACAAGTAGAGAGTTATTACTGAATGAAATGTGTGGGGGGAAGCCGTTGGTTTCTCCATAGGCTATTAAAAGATGATGGGGTGGGAATAAGCTGCAAAGAGCCACAGAAGTGAGGCAGCTTTTGCTTGCCAAGATGCAGAAGGGGGTGGGGGGACACGCTGGAACAAGGAATAGGGCTGAAGCAGCAAATGTGAGGATAACCGGGGTACCAGTGTCTTGCAACAGTGTTCTGTTATTCTTTGTTGTTTTGTAATGTCCAAAATCAGATTGTCGCGGCCAAAGGCTTCTTTGTACTAACGAGAACCCCAACATTTTCTCAGGTGCTCTAAAAATGCACAAATAAAAATAAGCAACTGCTTCTCCTGAAAACCATTTCCCTCATTCTTCGGCCCTGATTCAAGTTACACCATTCAGTTATCTATTTCCAAAAGAACTTTCTATATGAACTTTCCAGTTCTCTCTTCTCAAATTATCTTACTGTTTTTGGAAAGACTGCATATCATCTATATTTAACACCACTTCAGCTTGGTGAGGTGACTATAACATAGCATTAAACTCAGACTAAAAAAATGAGTGTGGCATTTCTAGGTTTTTCAAGTGTGTTAACTCAGAAGAGATAATTTGACTGGAAAAAGTGCTTTCCCCAAAATGTTTTTGATTTCAATAGAACTTCTGGTAGGTATTCGAGTTAAGTTATTCAGCTGGCAATTAGATGCAAAAGGCCTTTGGATTAGTATTTGTGGTCACCATAGAAGTGAGTCTCAGAGAAATGTGAATAAAGAGGTCACCCGAAGAACAGATATGGAAGGTCTCTCTCCAGGCACTTAATTCTTATAAATTTACAGATGAAAAATGCTATATGGGTATTAATAGATAGGAATGAAATATGAATGAGGGGACACTAAAGCTGGAATAGCAAGTAGAACAAAGGGAATAAGGGGATGCGGGGACATGGTAAGAAACCAGACTAGAGCTGCAAACTTGGACAGAACTGCTTAAGATCTGAAAAAGGAAAAAAAAAAGAAATATTAAATAAAGGAATGAAGAGGTAAGTATTATGAGAAATTATTTGAAGGAGAGCTGGGATGGGACATGGCTATCAGGAAACCTAAAAGAAAGAAGAGAAAGATCAGTGTATATGTGGCATATTCTGAAGAGGGAAGTCCCAGGATCATTTGCCCAGCAATAAATAAGGAAAAGCAGAAGGCCTGGGTGATTTGCTGGCCTGGAGCAAGGCTGTAAGGGAAAGAATGTGTCTGTGGGGGTGTGTGCACGTAGCATAGCTCACTGTCAGCAGCGAGACAAATCAACCTTTTTAGTATGCGAGTGACCACCTATAGTTTATAAAGACTGCAGAGAGGAAAGTCTAGAAAATATTTTTCCAGAGCTTGGATCTAGACGGCCTCCAACATTCTTCTGTGCAAGGGTGTATCTTCCAACCCCATCACAAAGCCCCCTTGGTACACCACTTCAGACAGGTTTTTCATCATGGAACAGGAATATGGCTAAAGTAACGTTCAATTAGCTTATATAATACTAAAATAAGATATTGAGAGTGAGGAGAAGTAGATAAAGGAAAGAGGCCTAAGTGCCACTGAAAAAGAAAGGAAACAGTAAAGGAAGGGAAACCACAAAAACAGATGCTGCAAAAATAACCGGAGAACTATGAACCGAAAGAAGAATGAACAAGGCTGCAAAAAGGAGCAGGATTTCTTTTTTCCAGGGAGAAAGGAAGCAACTGACCCCACAGAAAAATCTAAGCTTGTAGAACCTGTAGGTATTATCTATGTGAGTCTTGTTAAGAGGAGTTGAACTGGAGCAGAAAAGGCACATGCTTGGTAGGAAGACAAAGAGGTAAAGTGATGTTTAAATAACAGAACTTAGATGAAAAAAGATACTATTTTACATGCCTTAATTTTTAATCTTGGAGTGTTTCCTTGACTAGTCATTGGTCAGTAGGAAGTGGTTACATTAATTTACTAGATCTAAGGAAGCAAACACCTGAGTGTGTACATTACCATAAACACAGTCCTGCCCGTTTCCATTGCTTAGCGTTGCTCATGTACTCCCTGTTTCAGAGTTTTAACAGCCACCCGATTCGGGGTGCATTCAGCCCCACGTCTGCCCATGTATGCACATAAACATGGACCTAGGTTTGATGCTTGTGCTTGTAACACTGTGCTTGTCCCGTGGTCAGCCTCGCTTGCGAGAGGCTGGAGCCGTCTGCGTTGAGGATGCACAATGGAGCTTGCGCCTCAGCGTTAGCGAGACACGCACGATCACATCCAGCCTGCCGGGTCCCCCGGGGCTCACACACATAATTAGCCCCTCTGCACCAGAACCTTCATCGCCGTGTTTGCCACATGGTGAGTGTCACCCAGCGGGCCCGCGAACACGCGCACACAGAAGCCCTCCCGTCCCCAGCACTGCATCTGCCATATGGTCAGGCTCACCTGCTGGGGCTGGGGCAAGGAGACAGACGGGCAACACTCACACACATAATGAAGCTCCCCACTGGGCTGCCTTAAGAAATTAAAAAAGAAAAAGAAGAAGTTGACATAACTGTCACATGACCAGACTCACCTGCTGAGTTTTGGGGCAGGGTGGGGAGTCACGCACACGTGAATTGGCCATCGCTGCCGCTGCTGCACCTCAGTGCATGAGGCTGGATTCGGAGCAGGACGGTTGTGCTCCCTTCCCCTGGGGCCACAGAGCCTCTGAAGCCACACAGGCCGCCGGCCCCTCTGCCCTCGCTGCCCTGAGCTGTGTGGAGGGGGACATGCACCTCCCTAACACCAGGACAACGGAGAACAGGAAGAATTTCCTCAAAGAAAAGGTGATTAGACGTGGGAATGGACCGCACAGGGACGCGATGGAGCCGCCGTCGCTGGAAGTGTTTAAGGAAAGACTGGACGTGGCACTTTGTGCCGTGGTCTAGTTGACATGGTGGTGTTTGGTCTTAGATTGGACTCGGTGATCTCAGACATCTTTTCCAACCTAACTGATATTCTGTGATACCGAGCCTCTCCTCGTCGGCGCACTGTGAGCACCTCAGGCCCACACCGACTCCCACGGGCAGGGACGAGCCCCAGAAGGAGCTTCGTTACCGGCGCTGCCCCGTCCTCCGGGGCGCAATGACGGCAATTGCCGAGGTCTAGGCAGCCACCGGGGAGCGGAAAGCGAACCCTCCCTTCCCCGTCCGAGCAGCGCCGGTAAACAGCGGCCGCGGGAGGCGGGGCGGGCGCGGCCGTGCGGGAGGGAGGCGCGCTGCGTGAGGGGCGGGCGGCCGGCGGGGCTCCCCTCGCGCCCCGCCCGCCAGCACCGCGGCGGCCGCCGGGCTGAGCGAGCATGGGAACGGACGCTGCTTCCCGGGCAGGATGTCCCCGGGAAGGCGCTCCCAGGAAAGGCTCTCCCCGGGCAGGATGACCCCGGGAAGCCGCTCGCAGGGAAGGCTGTCCCCGGGGAGGCTGTCCCTGGGGGCGGCCGTCAGCCCCGCCGCCATGTCGGGGGTGCGCGGGGCTCCCCCATGGCGGTGACGCGCGTTGCCATGGCGACGGCCGGGCGGCGTTGGGGGGGTGGCGGGATGACAACAAATATGGCGGAGAGGAGCAGGACGGCAGAGACGGGTCAGTGCCAGCCGCAGTCGCCTGGGCGGGGGGAGAGGGGGAGCCCCCCTTCTCCAGGGGCTTTTGGCGGTAGAGGGGGCCTGGCTCGCAGCAGAGTGCGGAGACGGAGCCCTTCTCTTAGGGGAGACGGGGAGGAGCACCTCTGGCCGAGGGCACTGAGGTGGCGAAGGGATCGCGGCAGAGGCTCCTGCCCGGGGAGCTGTGACGAAGGGCAAAGCCTCTTCCCTTGGGAGATGAGGAGCCTTTTCCCAGGTACAGGGTGGTCTTGGGGAAAGCTCCTTCAGGCAGGGAGAGAGGGAAGAGTCCCCCGCGCTCCAGGCCTGCCTGCGGGGGACTGTCCCGCTGTGGGGTGGAAGGTGCGAGGGCCAGAGGCTGGCTCGGCCGGCCGGCGCTGCGGGGCTGAGCCCCGGCGGGGCACAGGAGGAGGCTGATGGTGGGGCAGCCTGCACCGTGCTCCATCCTCCCGCACTCTGCTCCATCCTCCCGCACTCTGCTCCATCCTCCCGCACTCTGCTCCATCCTCCCGCGCAGGGGCAAAAGTGGCGGTGGCGAAGAGCAGAGCAAACCGGCGGTGCAGAGGAGCTCCCCTTACACAAGAAGCGACCGCCTGCGTGAATTAGCATGAAAAAAATAATACGTGAAGACACAGGTCTGGAACCGAAACTGCAGCACAAGGCTGGTAGCTTGCGGGTTGACCTGCAGGTGCTGCTTGACCTGTCTGGGAGGTGTAAAGTACCCGGAGGCTGCAGAGGGACAGCGAGCAGCACACCTGACAGCTCCCATCCCTTACACTGTTAATGAGGATTTCTTTAACGAAGGTGTCAAATGTTATTCTTCCTATTCAGGATGTATTAACAATGGCTTTAACTGTGTATATGAGATAAGTGTGTCTGTGAAACTGAAGTTTTGTGTCTCCTCATAAATGATAAGGACCCTCTAGATATAGGGGTCTTTCCTGTTGTAACAAAACACAGTTAAGATCTTTTCCAATCCATGTGAAAACGAAAGCCCCCAAAATATATTATGAAAATTACAGATACTAACATTTGGAGGATGGAACAAAGATGACAGTTTTCCTGAATATTTAATCTCCCACAGTACCATACATAAATTATCTGGGTTCCTGAACCGGGAGTTCATTTTCCCAGCCTGCTGTGTTAGCTGCTGCAGCTCTGCTTTTGAGCCTCAGAAATGGCTCCAAATAAATATGCATTACCCATAGAACCGGTGTTGGATTTTTGGGCCACTTAAGATGAAAAAAAGGGATAAATATGTCAAATGCTATTGTGTTCTGGAAAATGATACTACAGAGTCTACATCTAAGTGGAGTGTCCCTATGGTTCTTGAATTCCCTGTATGCAGCCATACTGTTTATGAACCCCTGGAAAAACACTGTGAAATTTATTGTGTGTTCAACTTTTCCATGAGGCAGGTGATCATTTTCATCCTCTGCACTGTACAACACGGCTAAACACAGGTGATCAGCTCTGCCTGAGCTGTGAATTGGGGAACAGATCTTCAGGGGCCATTGGACTTTGTCAGCTTTCCTGCCTGCCCCCTGTGACTGTGCCCCTGTCAGTAACTTCAACATGGAATGTAACTTCCATACTATTTCCAGATTAACTTACTCTTACATTGTGTTCTCTGCTGTATTAGTTAAACCTGCAGCTTTACAGTATTTGCTTTTTAATTTTAACCTTGCCCAGAACTTTTTCCACTTCTGACCATTGCTGCTGACTAATCGATGATTTTCTCATAAATGTGTTTCAGCTTGTGCCGAATTCATGTTTAGTTGCATGTCCTGATACATATCTGCTTGAGTTCTAAAGTGCTTGTCTGGCCAATTTGCAAGTTTAATTTGCAGGTCCTTCTGTTTTGGAGAAACCAGATGAGTTAAAAATGCAAAGAACTACAACGATAGGGAAAAGACCCAAAACCCTCAGAGAAAAGGAAGCAAGCTTGTGATCTTGGCCCACTTCTAAGAAAGGTCATGGAAACTATGCTGTGGGAAAAAAAGGTGGGGTGATTTGGACTTTTTTCTGACTGTCAGCTGACACTAAGTCGACAGGCTGGTTCTTTCCTTGGCAAATCCCTCAAAGAATCTCTTTTTTTCTCCCCTTTAGTGCTGGGTGACACTGACACTGTTGCTGAACACGTAACTGGGGAGAGTTCCTGCTGCATCCTCACCGTTTAGTGTGTCTTAATCATGTGTGAGATCTAGAGCAGTCTTTAGGAGATAAAGGAATGTATCTGGTACCTGCATTTTGCACAAATGCAAGGAGAATAAAGCCATTACAGAAGGACTGAACATTGTTCAAACCAGATAAATCAATTTCGCCAGTATGAGTATATTATACTTGCTGAATGTATGTTGTTTTTGGTTTTTTTTTGAACAGCAACATCATGTTTTTAGTCATGGATCAGAAAACACAAGTAATAACTCTCATCATCTCATCTTCCCATCTTGAAATACTGATCTTTATTTGCAATTTTTGCATAAGGAAACTGTGTTACAGAGAAATTGAAGGTAACAGCACGGATTGCTGTGATGGACCATTCTTTACTGATTTAGTTCAGAGCCTGGGTTTGACAAGAGCCGATGTCAGAAAAAATACAGTGTGCACTTAGAGATAAGGGATTATAAAAATTAGGTTTCTTCCTAAAAGTTATCTGATAGTGAATTATGCACATCTAGGATGCTTATGACCCCTCTAAACTCTTAGATTTGAAAATACACTGTGTCAAGATGTTTTGTAAATTAATTATACTTTATGGAAAAGACATCTTTTTATAATGTAATTTTTTTTCATTTCAGTTTTATAAGTATCTGTTTCTGTTATAGGGAAGTAAATATCTTAATCTGTCTTATACTGGTAGTTATTCTTACTCTTTCCCTATATGCAAATATTTTCATATTCCACTCCTTTTCCCTGTAGAAGATTTCTGTTTCTGTTTTTGCAAATTTCTAACTTTTTTTTTTTAAATTGGAGAGGAGGATTTGGACACACGGAATCGCACAAAGCATTTCAGAAGAGGGATTTCCATCAGCTTTTATTATACTGTTAGGCTGAGCATTATTTTCTACATCACGGTTTCAGCCAGTCTGTGTATTTCAAGTAAAATTGAGAGTTAATATGAAAGGTAGATTATCTCACACCTGTCTAGTACAGAGTTTATATTCTGCTGCTCTCCTCACTGGACTAGGCAGACATCTGCTCCAATCCATGAAAATAGTTTCTGTATTCTGATGTTTGGTTAGAGTGCTGCAAATCAGCTCACTTTACTCTGAATTAATCATTTTCCCATTGTAGTTGGCTCCTTAGTCCTGGCTGCTTTCTTGAAAGTGTTTAAATCTGCTTTTTGCAGTAAACTCTGAATTTGTATGCTTTCCTGTTTGGTTTTCCAGGCTGAAACCTTCATGTCTCAAGCTGGGAATCCAACTTAAAAGCAATGTAAATCTTCACAAATGAAGTCTGCTGGAGGATGAAAATAATTGAGCCTAGTTAGTTACCCTCAGGAGCCTCCTGGTTTGACTTCCGGTTGTTCTGCTCAACTGACCTTGGTGTCATAAACCTCTGGAAGATACAGGATAACAACCAGTTTAGTTAAGTTTCATCAAAACCAGATGAGTGTTATTTTTCCAGTTCTGTAGCAAAGAGGACATTTTAGCTTCACTAAGGAAGGTTTAGGAGTAGGTTGCAGTGAGTACAGAATGCCTGTATTTGCTAAATTTTTTGACCCATGAACCAGATGAAAGTATTTTCCAATTTAGAATTCCACTAGTTATCTCATTCTCCCCAGGTTTCTGTGCTAGGCATCTGTATTACCTTCAGAGGACTTGCATCTGGAGACCTGAATGATCAAAGGGTGCAGGTTATCTCTGAGTTCTGTAATAGTTTTCTATCTGAGGCAACTGCATATTAGCCTGGATTGACAGTTCTAATATGTGTTATTCCGCAGTTGCTAGTCATTTCGTGGATATTAGTATTTCTGGTATTTCATTGTGTCATCATCACTGAAATCATAGTGAAAGCAAGAAAAGGCATTTACTCACAGTACTGGACAGGATATAAATAAATGTCTTTAGACCAAAAGTCCTGGTTTTGGGAATAAACAGGCTGCCCAGCTGAATGTGGAGATTTTTATGTTTATTTACGTCACGGTTGGTACCTTGCAGAGTGCTGTTGAGTCACATTTCGTGTTAAGAACTTGGAATTTTCAGTGTTCACAGCCGTGCTGTGACCTGGCTTCAGAGAGGAAATCTGCAAACCACTGTTGAATGCTCAAGCCCCACCCAAAGTTTGTGTAGTAATTAGTGTTCCTAGAGCACTTAGTGTCGAGCTCATTATTTCAGAGGTCTGCACGTGAAGGGGCCAACAGAACAGCTGTGTAAATTCTGCAGTGTTTTCTGATTGATTTTAATACGATAGTGCTGAGCTGGATTGTTTTGAAGATAGCTTTTGATTATTCTTTCGAAAAAGAATTGTTATTCTTTAAAAAATATTTAATCACATATGGTATGACAACATTCTCGTATCAGGAACATACCGCATTCTTTTCAGTGGCCTTAATTATTAAATAAAAAGCCAAACTAAATAAGAACATAATTTATTTGTCTTTAAATATAGGCTTTTTTGATAACTGGAACTTCTAATTCACCGGCTTTATTGTGAGGAAATTTAAAATAGGAGAGATCAGCTAATTACTTTAACAATATTATTTAATCTTGGTCATTAAAATAGCACTGTACATCAGCAGTACTTCAGATTCTCCAGGTAAACTTAAATTCTTCAATTGAATTCACTTTTCCTAAATGATTTCTGAATTTTAAAGTGTATACAAACAACAGAGCTTATTTTGTAGTATACACCACTAACCTGTAAACACAGTTGAATTCCAGTGTTTGGGAAAAGACGTTGCAGCCTTCATGAGAGGGATCTGCCCACTGTATCCTCCTGTCGACACGGGGAGGCTTCAGACGTCAGTGGAAAACTGTGTGGGGACTGGGCCCAGCCTTGCAGATGTTCCCAGAGCAGAAAGAGCTGTTTGCAGTTGTTTATGAAATGCTGCAGGATGCATTTGTAAACAAATCTGAAATGGGTTTTGTTCAATAAAGACGTTTGCCAGAACTTGCAGATTGCATTGGTACATTTCAGCCAGAGCAGTTGGAGGTCCAGGGGACATTAAAAGAAAGGTTTCTTAGTAAATCTGAGGCACTTTGGAAGACTGTTAACTATTTCAGTTTTTACTGCAGAAGTTGAAATATTCGTTGAAGTTCTGTACAGAAATTAACTCTAGTTGCTGCAGAAAGGTATTATAGTGATCATTAGACTGTTGCCAGTAGGCTGCTATTCAAGTAATTTCCAACGTTCTTCAGTTATCCAGTGGAAAAAATCCCTACTAGAAAAATTCATCGAAGAAGAGCTGCTAATATATTTTTGGTACTTAAAGCTTTGATCATATTTTTGTTACATAATTTGCCATATAAGGAGACCTGAGAAATACTAATGAAGGCTTTATACAGCCAGAAGATGTAATTTCAGAAAAAGAAAGAAACAGGAATGTGTTGGGTGTTCCAGCTGCCATTTTTGAATGGTTTACCATTTCCTAGCCAGATTTCATACATTTTTTTCTTTGACGAATAATCAAAGCTTTGAAAAGTTACTTACCTCAAGCCTCCCAACGTTTTTTCTTTCAGTGAAGTTCAAAGCATCCTATTAATTACTAGCACTTGTGAGAGGAGGCTTTTGAATTTGTAAAAAGTAAAATGAGACATATTGAGAATTTTAATAGGTTTTATACTGAAATTTGTAAAACAGAAGTTTCTGCAAGTTTCTTTAGTGTGGCTGTCACTGCTTTTAGTAGGCAAAAGTCTCATGCAAAAACCCAGATTAACCTCAGAATGCATTTATGTGGCCTACATAGCTTTTCTGTTTTTGGAAGTGGAGCTATATAGATTTAATGCTCAATAAAATAGGTTTTTAAAGTCGTCTCCCTGTGTTACAATGGAACAGCTTGAGCTCCACATGGGGTCACTAACAGGACTGGGACACTCAGATCTGCAGCACCAGCCTGCCCTCCAGGTGGGACACCTCACACCACAGCTGTCAGCTGCCACAGAAGAGATGGACAACTTGTCTACGCTGGGAAAGTTTCCTTCCTCCTCTTCCTCTTTCCTCCACAACACCTGCGTAGGGACAGAAGTCACAGAGGGAAATGGCTGAATAGTCATTGTTACCTTTTAAAAAGTTTTTTAATAAAGACCTCTGATTCACTGGTAACAGAAAGCAGCAACCCCTGGATAAATGAGGTGCTGGAGGACACGGAGAGGAGTTTGTGCAGGTATTTCCTGCCGATGTCACTGAGGTGCTGCTGTGCTGCTGTGCTCACATTGGTGCTGCTGGACGCAGAGCAGCTCCAGCACACCCACCTGGGCGTGTGCATTGGGCTACATCACTCTTGTTTCTGGAGGATTGATCGTGCTGCCCTTTTCCAGAACGATGTGACTCTATAGAAACCAGGCTAGATTTCTCAAGTGATCCCCCAAGGTAGTTGGCATGCGGAGCCTTGATGCAGAATTGCCATGTTTAGATGGCATTGTACCTGAGATAATAAGTTCTTGTAGGCTCAAGGTGTGTCTGCCATTAATCTATAATAGAGGTAAACCAATTTACAATTAATTGCAGTTGGTTATGGGTACACATCAATGTATCCCATATCCCAGCTTCCTTGTCACATTGTCCCCACAACCGGTTTTCTTGACTTTGCCGCAGAGGCTGAGCCTGCCATTTAAGAAGTGCTATATTTGTTAACTTTGGATTTTTACATATGTTTTCTGAAGTAATTTTACCATTTGTATGTTGAAATGGTTTGGAAAACTGCTTTACCAAAATAATTACGACTTCCATTTCATTTTGTCACAGGCTCTCAAACTCAGGATGTGGGTTTTCATATTAAATCTAGGGATCTCATCCTGCAAATGTTTGGCAATGAATTTGATATATTTGTGTATAGTAAATGCTTTTTGTGATTGGTTCTATTTTAGGATAAGTAATGTATAAAGGTTAGAAACTAAAACTTTTATGTTCTGATACATATATTTTCCAATATACATATGTATCCCTGTTCTCTCAGTATGGTAAACTGGCTGGTTTCATAGTTTCATTATGTCAAAAGTCAAGCATAGAAAAGGGGGTGGAGTGAAAATGTAGTTGTCTTAAATTATTATTATTAGATGAACAAGCTCTCTAATGATTCCATTTACCTATTAATTCGTAGAGCTGTTTACTTAGCAGTGGATCTCACAATCATGAGTGAAAACTGGCAGGATTTTCCTTTTACATTTTGTTTCATAAGCACCTTGAAAAATGTGTTGAATTTCAATCTCCACTAAAGCAAGTGGAACATCAGTTCCCGTGAATCACCAGAGCAGAGCAGCAGGAATCCATTGCAAAGAGAGCCCGTTTGGATTCATTGCAGCTCTGCTGATGCGTTTTCATTTGCGAGAAGCAGCAGAGCCACTGTGCGATTACAATGAACTTCAGTGCTGGGAAGCCTGGCAAGTGACTGTCGGGTTTCCATGCATATAAAATGCAGATGAGGGAGTATGATGCGTTTGATTAATGAAAAATTCCTCAAATAACCTATACAATTCCAAAGGCAGCAGCATTATATCACAGGAACTGTCCATGTGTAATAGGATTGTGAGATAGACTTGCCTCCGTACAACTTACCTACACCCAAAGCCTGTGGTGCTCCAGAATAGCAGGTGTTTTGTAACCAGGCACAATACCACTATATCTGCTGCTTATTTTATTTCTGAGCTGTACAAATAATCAGTAATTTGATCTCAGAGCTTTCTCTGTGTAAGCCTTCTTGAAGGTGGAATTTTGGCTTGTGCTCTGAATATTTGAAATATTTTGTATGCATTTCATATTTCCATAAATATTGTATCAACTTAGTATTTGCTTAGTTAAAAAACTGCTGAATATGCTGTATTAGTTAGTAGGGTTCTCTGTAGTTTTATTCCTGTTATGTTGCTGATGCAAGACAATTAATAGATCATTTGTTTTTGCTGACATTTTTTATGTTAGAAAATGGGAATTCTGAAACAATATTTAATTTTTTTCGCTATACAGTATTTTGTGAATAAAATAAAACTGCAATGATCTAATTGTTTGAAATGAAATACTAGATTATGTTCTTAAATAAAGGGAATGTGAGTGGGCAATGCTTGGATCAAAGAAATTCTCAGCGGTTTAAAATACTACTTTCTGGAATGGACTGTTTTGGAAAGTAGAGGGAAATGCTATTCTAAATGAAGAAGTTAAAGGAGTTGTTTCGATGAGTAATTATAACTATGGCAGTAATTAATAGTGTAATTGATTTCAGCAACCTGAGGGAACAAATTATTCCAGAAGTAGTACTAAAATCCCTAGATTATTTTAAATATGCAATAGTGAAGAAGAGTGTAACTCGAAAGTGAAGAAACTGTGGCTGAAACCACTGCTGGCTTAAGTTATTAGGCGGAAGACATCCCTACATCCCTAAACAATAGGTGAATAGGAAGCAAGAGCCAAGAAAAATAGCAGTTTAACCCAAAGAAGGATACATGAATGGTATGTAAAAACCAGGATGGAAATGGTCTGTGCACTGAGGTTGCCCAGTTTTCAGTTACCGCACTCGTGATGAAAGCCCCAGCAGCTGCAGCGACCGCCTTTCTTCCAGGCACTTGGGAAATACAAGGTCTTGAAGAGAGAGATTGTGCTTTACAAAGCTGCTTCCCTACAGGATTTTGTGCCTACCCTGGAGCCTTCATGGAAGGCCCAGTTTCCCATGGATAAAGATTCATTACCACCATAATGAAGTCAGTGGTTGAGTCAGGAATTGAACTGAAGTCTCCTGAACGCTTGAATTAGTGATAATCAAATAATTTTTTAAAAATTTGGACAGGTGAATCTGCAAGATATTTACAGTAATCACACTTTAGGTATCAGAAAAATTAAAATAGCTGTTAATAGTAGGTTTGGTGTAGTGCCACAGCTGACCTGTGTTGAGGCTCACCAGGCTGATTGCTTGTGAAGAATAGCTGAGAATGAGATAAAAGCCCTATCCAAATTAGAAAGCACAGCTGTATTCCCTCAGTACTAACCCTGGAATAATGTCCATGATACAGCTTGCTAGCTCATAGCATCACAGCTATGCTGTCTCCCTTTGGCCTTCCTGGGATTCAGCAGACAAGCTCATGCTTCCACAGTATGGCATAGAATTCTCTTTAAATATACATTTGGAAAGTTCCTGTTCAATCAGCAGGCACAGTAAGACATGAAAAGTGCTAGGAATTTGGCATGAGCAGGCTAGTTTTCATAAACAGAAGAAGGGCTGTTTCTATGTTCCATACTTGACCTTGCTGATAGTCTTGAAAGACTTCCATAGTGCTTCATACTTGGTATTTTTAGGAGATGTCTTTTGTGGACAAACATTTTGAATGTGATAGTCAGGGCTGAGGAGTCTGAAAACTAGGACAAGAAATAAAGCCTTGGCCTTTTGCAAAAGCTGAAATCAACCTACTTCTCTGTTATATCAAGAATATTTATTACCTATTGAGTCTTTTTCAGTTTCCCAGCTGAGTTGGCCCCTAAGAAAGGAGACACACAAAGTTGTTAACTTGGAGAAATTAAACTTTGCTAGTCCCTGAAGGCTATATAATCTTGGGTCAGGGTCATTGCAATGGTTGCTACATATAAGATGCTTTAGTTACATTTAGCTTGCCTCTATGGGAGTTATCTTTAGTTTAGAAATTTATTTTGTCATGACTTCTTCCAGTTAACACTGTCAAGTTTAAGCGAGATAACGCGCTTTTGTTAAATCTGTGCCTCACACCCAGGGCAGCTGTTGAAACATGGGTATATACATATCATCCAGGAGTATGTATGGATAGCTACACAGCAAATATCCATGAATCTCTCCCTTTCCTTCCACTTCCTCTATCTTCCCTCCCATATAACACAAACCCAGGCATATAAAAGCTGATTTGTTTCAGTATTAAATAGCATGGGAAATATTTACAGCATTTTAGGATGGCACTAGCAAATACTAGTGAGTAACTTCAACCACCACCATCTTTTTCCAGTTTTGTGAGTAGCAGCAGGTTTTGCCTTTACCCAAAATTTCCTCCACTACAATTCCAAACCCTGCAATTGCCTGCCTGCTTGACTTGGTATTTTTTGCAGGCCACATGCCCTCCTTGTCTTTGGGAAATCAGTTGCATACGAATTTCGGAAAGATATGGGATGCTATGGAAGAGTTTTACTTCTTGAAGTTCTGTAGTACCACGCAAGGGATCGGCTTTAACTCTTCAGTTCTTTTCCTGCCTCAGAATCCCTAGACACAGAATTTCCCCTTGCATGGTAGGAACGCCCCCAAAAATTTTATTTCTTGACTCAGAACTTAAATTCCTGTGCACTCTTTGACTGGTGTTTCAGCATCTCCTCTCATTCCCATGCAGACCTAATTCTCTGAGCCATGCCCTATTTCCCAGAAAGGGTGGACTTGTTGATACTGATAATTTTTGCAGATGCAACTCTGAGGACTAGTTCAGCTCAATAGCTATTATTTTCTCTTTTCTCTGCTAGCTGGGGTTGCATATTATGTACTATATTTTTGTTTACTGTTTATATGTTTTATGCTTTTGTTTGATGTGTTTTTTTATTTAAGTATTGCTACTATAGCAACTGTTGCATCATGTGATACCTTTGATATTATCAAGATACCAAATACTTGTTAAAAAATAAATTACATATCATTACATTCACTGATCCTTACAATGTTTTTAAATAAACATCTTTTCAGTAAATGTATTTGGTACAACTGTATTTTTCAGGTTTTTTTTTATTTTTCATTTGTGGTAGAATTTTAGGTTAAAGCTTAGAAATGCAGTAAAAAGAGTAATGGATGTTTTTTCTTGCTTACTGAGTTCAAATCTTTAATTGCTTTTTATAATTTTCATTAGAAAAATCTGTTCATACCTTCTTGGACACTTTGGATTTCACTAAAGTGATACAAAAAATTCCGTTGTCGTTTGTCTCTAACAGAAAGGTATATCCTCGGGCATAACCCACATTGAGATAATAAATAAGTAATCTTGAAGTAAAGCTTTTAAGGTAGAAGATTGGAAACAAATACCACGTATGAAACAAGTGCAAGTCCACACAAGCTGACTTTTGTTCTTTTTCTATAAACTCATAAGACAATGCCAGCCACTGGGAGTGAGAAGTCATTGTGCAGAGCAGTGTCTGTCTGCCAGGCATCTTCAGTTGAATGTTCTTCGTTGGATTTTGGACAGGAGCTATAATTGACCTTGGACTGATAGTTGTATCTCCGTGTGGATCTGGTCTTTTTGAATGGACCATGTAGTGGAGGTTTCTCATCACCTTTTCACACTTGACCAGCCTGGTGGTCGATGCTTTGTTTTGGGCTAAGCACCTCGGGTACCTTTTTGTTCCTGCTTGCCCTGGGCTTTCTGCTCAGTATATCACAGGCAAAGTCCTCTTCGCGGTGCCACCGAGCCTTTCGTAGGCACCCCATGTGTCACCAGCTTTAGTGACACATTTTGCTTTACATATTTGCATATAGGAACAAGATTTTTCCACTCTGAGCTTTGACTCAGACACCTATTCCACACCTTCTGCTAGAGTAAAGGACTTGGGGTGTGTGCATCTAAAGGGGCATGGGGTATTTAGATCCATGTATGCTTTTAAGCCAAAATAAAAATTAATGGTGGATTAGCTAAGAAGTCGTGTTAGGAGGTTGAAAGGTAATATTGTCTGGTAGCCTCTGAAGAAAGAGTAACTTGTGCAATAAAATTGAAGACCCAAACAATAAATTATGCTTCCTTCCTATTATGCAACCAACCGCAAGCTCTTTCAAGTCCATGGGAATAAGACTGCAGCTTATTTCTCCTGGCTACTTTCAGAACCTGTGCCAATCTCAGAATCTGCCTGATAATCTCTGCTAAACTACAGATCATCTTTACTTTGCTTATTTTCTTGAATATGAATATCATCTCACAGTTTGGAGACAGACTTGACAAACAGTCTGTTGGTCAAACCGTAGGAGGAAAGCAATTGAAGAGACAATTGCTGTAAAGCTGCTTTATCTCAAATTTGGTTTTTAAATGACAACGCGATGTTACTATTTTTTAGAACTAGACCGAGCTGTATGACAATGCCTTCTTGTGGTAATCAACATTTTCCTTGTTCTGCTGGCCCTTTGAAATAGGTAATGGTGACAGAGTGGGCACGGTACCCTGATGTGACGCAGCAGGTGTGGCTGCTGCCATGCCAGGTATTGTCTCAAACTGTGGGATTTGTAGTCTAGACATATTTTTTTCCCTTTCTTTTCAGATCACAGCGCCTGTGATTTAAGTACATTTCAGATTGACAGCACTCTGCAGTATGTTTGGATTCTCTGGGTCATGCCCAAGCCTTGCTTCGGGATACATGGCTGTGAAGATCAAAATGACAGTTGTGTTTTCTTCTTTTTCTTAGCATTTTTAAGTCAGTGGAGCTGGAATTCCAAGTTCCTGACTACTGCTGCCTCTAGGATTTTTAGAATGGCTACAGAGCATTCAGCAGTCATAGCAGAAATAGCTTGTCTTCCTGAATATCAGTGTTTCTGAAGCTCAGGGACAATGATATAAAAGCTTTTATTTAAAAAAAAAAAAGAAGTCAAAGATAAGAGAACATAATCAGCTATTGAGACTATAGACTTATACTAAATGCTATCATTTAAAAGAATTTTGCTAAAATGACATTGTTTTCAGGTTTGTGGAGCAGACACTGTTATTGGCATAACTTCCGTAAGTGCTGCTTAGCCAAAGCGTGAGCTGAGCAGTGTTCTGGAGACTTGGTATGTTTTGGAGCTAATAGGAGTTGCTGTTGTTCATCTGAATGAATTTTTTTTTTTTGCAAACTGTACTGAGACTTCAGATTCACTTCCTTGTGTGGGTTTCTATTAACAGTACTGCTCAAGGCTGATGGAGCTTTTTGCTTGGATACCTGGAAACTTTTCTTGGCCCTTGGATGATAGGAGTCTGGCTGTTAGATCTTTGTACTGTAGATGTTTCCAGCAGCAAAATGTATCCTAATTTTATTCTAAAATAAGGATCTCATAAGAGAATGCAGGGTATCTTGATGACATTTGCAATTAAAGAAAGACTTCTACAAAGTTCCCTTGCAATTGTAGGTTTTCATGTTACCTCACCTTTCTAATTGGCTGTTGTTGTTAGGCAGTAAGTGTGATTAGAAGAACGATGCAGGTTTTCCATGCAAATTCTCTCTATATTTTCCCATGCCTGTTTTAGTGTAGCTGTGCTATCCTACCTAATGTAGCATGAGGGTGGCTGCTGGCTGCTAACTCCGTGGGTTTTCAGGTTTGGCACATCTGCAAGCTGGGCTCGTTGTTTACCCAATTGAGTCACTGTTACTTTCTAAAGAGGTACCTTCCTCTAGAAACTGCAGTGTTTAAAGAAAATGTACTTAAATTTGCATGTTTATTGTAGCAAATACTGATTTCATCTTTTCCTAAATGAAAAAAAATGTTGGCTTTACCCTTTGAATTTTAGAAGGGCAAAGAAACTCTGGAAATTTCCAAACTCTCCCTCCCATGAATCCCAGTCTCCTGGAACTGATTCTATTTTCACAAGTTTGATGTGAAATATATCCACAATGACAATAGTGATGAATGCAGATACCAGAAGACTCTGTCCAGGTTTTATTTTTAAACCTTATATACTTACAGAGATTTCAGGCACCTACAGATTTTATACCTGATAGAAAATTACCATTAAAGTTTAATACTGCAGTAAAAGTAAATCCTAGGGATTTGCTGGAGCCTCCTGGAGTTTAAGCTATGAAGAATTAGAATAAAATAGCTATGTGTCTTACAACCTATAAGAAAAATAATTGACAAAATAAGAAGTACATTCTGAGACAATTTCTTTGCTAGATTTTGCCTTTGCTTGTCTTATCTAACCTTTTTTTCAAAGGAGAATCTAGTCTCCTTAAGTGGAACGTGCAGGACGTACTTCAGTTAATTCTCTGCTTTCCCTTTCAGTTTGTTTCAGATTGAAGAGCTATTTCCCTTCCCCACAAGGTTCTGTCGTACGTCTTTGCCTCCAGCCAGGAAAATCTGCTTAGGGCTCCCCAGTTGTGAGGACAGGCTCTCTTTATTGGCCAGAGGACTGGAGCCCAGGGTAGCCGTTCTCTCCATCTGAGGGTGGTAATGTATTCCCAGCACCACTCCCTGCACCTGCTGAACAGACAGGCGTGAAGCCGTGTCTCATTATGGAGTCATACGGGCTCCTTTTCGGGCAGTGGTCTGGCCTTTTCTTTAGCACCCAAGGAGAACATGCCAGAAGGGACGTGGTGCTGTTGTGCTGTTTAATAACGTGAAGTTCAAAGACAGCAGTTTTGCATGTTTAGAGATTAAGGATAATATAACTCAAAATATAGCAACAGTGCGTTCTGAATATTCTAAGTACTGTGTAATAAAGAACATGCTAGGGGAGTAAAATTGTTAAATGACTAGGAATTACAGGGTATTTGATGATTTTATTCTCATTCCTGGAGGGCTACATTAGGTCAGGAGGAGCAGATGGAAACTTTTTGCTGGGACGCAGTTACTTGACAGCTTCCTTCTGCATTGTGTAAAGACTCCATTGGCAGATTTTCTAAATTGCCAGGGAGATGTAACTCTCTCTTCTGCCTGCTTTTCCTCCACTGTCTTATGTTGGCAGTGCTATGAATGTAATCTTTTCTGGTTTCTTCATCTTTAGGTGGTGTTTCCCAGTTATCTTTTACAATTTCTAAGAGGCCTATTACTTTTAGCTGAGACTTAAAAGGGAACATTTACCAAGAGGAGTTCAGTCTTCAAACTGCTCTACTCAGGTGACTCCCTGCCTCCCATTCTCTCACTTTGGTCCCTGGCAGCTCAGGCACTCATGGTCATTGGCAGGCTTTCTACTAATTTTTCTTTGTACCCTTGATTCCACAATGTTGGATTGCAAGTGACCAACTTGCCTAATCTTAACTGCAACAGATGAATCCAACTCAGGTGAAACTGAGGAAGTGGTTTTCCTCTGGCTGCTGCTCTGCACTCCAGCTTGCACAGTGCAGAGGGGTGAATTTTATCGAGGGACAGGATCCTAGCCATGCAGATGCACAGATGCCCCATCCAGGCCTCAGTTTGCCTCTGGCGTTCCCAGGCTTTCAGCAAATTGTATCAGCACGCTGGTAAAAAACATCCAGCTAAAATATCCTAAGCAGCAATTATACACTTAAAGAAAACAATTTCAATGCCACAGATTGCTGTCTGTGGGTAATTATTCAGTCTAAAACAAATAACCCAGAGGTTACAAATAATAATTTTGCTAAAAAAATACTATCATGCATTATTCAATATCTACATTTTTAGATTATGATAAAGTAAGAAAAAGTCTAAATTCTGTTTGTTCTGTTGTAGTTGTTCCCAAAGAGAGTAAGTTTCAGATTTCTTCCTGGGGAAGACTGGGGATTCATATACCAAATGTTGACCTGGATTTGCATATTTTTTAGTATGGATTTATGTACCTGTGAAAATACGGGTATATAATAGCCTGACAGACCCTTTAACTATGGTGTCACTAATACATTGATATAATTTCTTACCTCAGCTAAGGTGTTTTGCCTCAAGAGGTGGAATACTTTTATGTATGGAAAGGTCACTTTTAATTAATAAGCTGTTTTCATCATTCAGGGACAATATGAATTGCTTGTAACATTTGTGTGAAATAGTTTTCAATATAAAAATAAAACAAATTGAGCTCTATGTCACATTTATCATCCCCCATAACCCATTTAAATGTCAAAAAAATCAGTACAGACCAAAAGTCTATTTCTAGAACCCTTAGTAGCCCTATTTGTCAGAGTGAAATAAGATATTATCATCCCATTATCCCATCACATGCCTTCTGCACTTGAAGACATACCATTTCTTTATTTTCTGTAATACAGAAGATAGTTTTTCTATTGTTAAATATTTCTTGCCTAAGCTGTAAGTAGTGAAGAAAGTGCTGAGTGTTTCTTACACTATAATATAAATGTATAATGTAATACACAATTATTTACTTACTTTCTTGTACATGTCTCGAATGGAAAAAAAATCAGTGTTCTTCTATCTCTGTTTGGAAACAAATATTTTGCAGACTGCAATTTGTTAGTATAATTTTAACCATAAGGATAAAGCTTTCAATGTATTCACTATTCATGTATTTTGACAAAAATCATGCCATTGTATGGAAAATTTATGTCCTTATATATTTTACCATGAAATAAATGCCACATTAACAAAAAATATTTCTTTATTCAAGTTCTTTTTCGGAGTTTTTTTTCCTAACAAGGAGGGCTCAGATAGTCACACGGCTCCATGGGTGTATGTCTCTTCCTTCTAATAATTTTAAAATTTCAAATACGAGTGGGACTGAACAGTCTGAAAGATTCTAAGTTCATTTAAGATGCATGAAAATACGTAGCAGGATAGAGGAAAAAGATCCCATTAATGCCCATAGTGAGGAAGATGCTTCTTAGGGTTGTGCTAAAGTAAGAAGCTGATGAGAGGGGAATTCCAGGGAATCCATGCAGGATCTAGAGCTAGAAAGTTCCTGTTGAAAGAAGTGGATCCAGCTGAATATCAGACTAATGCATATGAGAGGGTTCAGCCACAGGTCATAAACATGCAAGAAACCAGGCTGGGTGGTTTGTTCCTTGGAGAGGCTTTAACAGATGATGTGATGCCATTATTATATCCAAATTTTTATATACACTTTCAAAAGAAAGAATTCATTTACTGATGTAGATGCTAAATGGTGCAAATTTTATTTTATGCGGAAATGTGTGGGGGAGTAGCCGTCAGCTGGTTTTTATATATGATATATATTTTGTTTTGTTTTGTTTTATGCTCATGGGGCTTTTTTCACTTTTACTCCAACAGGCAGTGCCATCGGAAGTGATGATATCATAGCAGGGAATGTGAGCAAGTACATTGTTCTCCCAGCTGGTTACTGTGGACAGCCTAAAAAAGGACATCTTATATTTGATGCCTGTTTTGAAAGTGGTAAGTATTTTCAGCATTGTGTTACCTAGTTATCAATATATTAACACTTTTACCTCTATCACTCATCTTTTTGCAAAATGTCTGAATTCTAAAGAAGACTTACATTAAATACTACTTAACAAAGTTGGCTGATTCCCTTCAGTCACAGTATGACTTCAAACCAGACTTCAAATGTCAAAAGGGTTGTGAAGTTTGCTGTTGCCCAAAATAAACATTTCATCAGGTCAATCTTTAACCACATTTGGATACATAACTGGATTTTATTCTGTCATTATTTACAGTAGCTGTAGACCACTAATCCAAGATGTAGTATTTAAAATATGCTATTTAAAAATTTAATTTAGAAGTTTACTGGGGCAGTTAAGCCAGTAAAGTGCCAAGCCCCTCCTTGCATAATTAGAGAATTTTAGAAATGTGTATGTGCTGTCTTTAAATATATTACTTTGGGTTTCTTGTGGCCTGATCCTTTATTGCAAAGGTTAATTGAAGTCCTGCCTCTGATGTCAATAGGAGAATTAAACGTTAGGAAGCTACTGGAAACTAAAAGAGAAAGTATTTTTTACGAGAGTTATAGTTAGCATATTAATTTAAAGAGTAATTTTAATTGCCTATATGCATGTGGGGTATGTAGGTAAATATATCCATGAAAATGTAGCATTGTTTAAATTTTTGTGTGACATACATGTGTGCTACCAGATTTTTAGCTTAAATCCATTATTACTGGCTTTCAGACCTACAGAGCACTGTTAAACACCATATGTAGAAAAGGCATTTGGCAGGATAAACTATAGTTTTCAGCATGGTTTATGTGAGAGGTGCTGGTAATGCCAAAACTGCTCCAGTGTCTTGTAAAATGTGCTTTTTATGAAGAGTTACATCCCTCAGGGTAGAATACTGGCTGCCAGATCCTGGATAAATATTAAATTGAGTTATTTAAATCCTGTGATTACATTATGTAAAAAGTGCAAATGATGCAGTGTATAATAAAGAGCATCTTTTTTAAAGGTGTGTATCTGAAGGTTCAGACAATAGTTATGTATTTTTAAAAATACTTTGGGTGCTATTTCATAATAGTTATGTGGGTTTTTTGCATTTTTGTATCAGAAAATGGCTTACAAAATGAATCATGGCCAAGCTGAGAAATTTACTTTATTGTGCTAAGCTTCTCTGCAATGAAAAACATCAGTAGCAGTCATCAAATTATTTGTGAAGTATTGTGAGTCATTGCGTGATGGTTTGATTCCAGTTTTTGAACAATGGAATTAATTATATTTTTAAATTAAAACACTTATTCAGTTCAAAGGTAATGTTCATACTTTACATACTTTGGTAATAATAGAATGTGATAGAAGCAGGTGCTAGTTGAAATACTCTGTTTATTTACATTGTAGCATGATGAGGCTTGATGTTGCTTTGCATATTCAGACACTTCCAAAACACAAATATGAATGAAATTAATACCTTCATTTACTTTCTCATGATGACAATGTATTAGCAAGAATGAGAGTAATATTGTGTACACTTCACATGTAAATTCGCTTCATCTTTTGTTCTATGTCAGCCAAGTAATTGCTTAGAGTACCTTTACTGGTCAAAGCAAATTAACTGATATTGGATAACTTATGAAATTGTTATTAATGTTGAAATCTATGCCATCCTATTGTCCAAACAGTAGGATACAGCATTTATAAGATTGTATTGATGCTCTTTGAGTACCAACTTAAAATGGTAATATCCTATTGAAATTGCTGATTTCAAAGAACCGATGGTGAAACTGCCCCCAGCTCTGGGGTCCCCACTACAGGAAATCCGTGGACCTGCTGGAGGTGTCCAGTGGAGGCCACGAAGATGCTCCGAGGGCTGGAGCACCTTTCCTATGGAGACAGGCTGGGAATACTGGGCTTGTTCAGCCTGGACAAGAGAAGGCTCTGAGGACACCTTTTTGTGGCCTCAGACTATTTAAAGGAGGGCCTATAAAAAAGGTGGAGAAAGACTTTTTTCCAAGGCCTGTGGGGACAGGGCAAGGAGAAGTGGGTTTAAACTGAGAGAGGGCAGATTGAGAATGGCTATGAGGAAGAAATTGTTTACAGTGAGCCTGGTGAGGCACGGGTTGCCCAGAGAGGCTGTGGCTGCCCCATGCCTGGAAGTGCTCAAGGCCACGTTGGACGGGGCTCTGAGCAACCTGGTCTAGTGGAAGGTGCTCTGCCCCAGGCAGTGGGGTTGGAACAAAATGATATTTATGATCCCTTCCAACCCAAGCCATTCTATGATTCTAAAATAGAAAATGTGTTAACTGTAATTCCATAGTGGCTGTTCTTTCTTTGGCTGCATTCTCTATTTCCTTGAAAGATCTGGTTGATGGAACTGAAGGTTTCCTACTAGACCTATTTTTCAATGACTATGTTTTATATTGTAGAAATGGAAGTAAACACATTTCAGAATAGAGAAAGGATATTAAACTTGTAGAAATCTGGAAAAATATTAATACATGCAGAAGAAATGCTATTTAATGTGGTTTTGTTTTTGTAATTGCTATCATTATTGTATTAAATAGCAATGAAAAGTGTGAATTTGTTTGAGACAGAGGTGTGTTTTTATGTAGTCTGAAAACTAATGTCCAACTTGCTGTTTTGAAGTGATGTGCTTTCAAAAAATCATAAAAAATAGAATTGAAATGGGCATTGGGATTTTTTAGTCCATTCTGTTGTTGAGAGGCAAAATACACTATTTTTGCCATTCCTGACAGATGTTTATCTTTTTCAGAGACTTTCAGTGGGTTTCAATGAGGAAGCAGCAATCCATTCTAACACTGCAATTTGCTCAATATAAGAAACATTTTCTTTCTATGTAGAAATGTTCTTACCAAAAAGGCATTAATTCTTGTCCAGTCCTATAGGCACAGAAAGCAGATTGTTCCTTTCTTCTTTGACTTAATGGAAAGCTGCTATCATATCTTTCCTTGGCCTTTCCTTCCTCAGGTTAAATAACTGCTATTTTTTTCAATGGTTCCTTAGTGCTCACATTTTCCAAATTTTCTCTCATTCTTTATTTCCTCTGGCCTATCTCCAGCTGTTTTGTGCCTTTCTTGATTGGCAGTGGTCCAAGGTGAGCATGATACTCAGATAAGCTGGTGCCAATCCTATGTAGAGTTTATTACATGACATGCCTTGCAATCTATTTACTTCTGCAATGTGACAGTCCAATCTTTTTCACAATAGCATGGTACTGTTGACTTCTATAAAACTTGTGAACCCTTATACTGTCCAGGTCCTTTTCAGAAGGAGAGCTCCTAAACCAGCTGGTGGCTTGCACTTTACTTACCCTTAATGAATCTATTACTAGGGAAAAAAATCATTGCTGTAAAATAAATGCAATTATTGAAAATGAAGAATGGTGCCTGAGCCCTTTATCATATTAATAACAGACAGAGGAGTAAAGAAGAGAGAGAATTATCAACTTGCAAGTATGTCAGGAATTTGTGTTTCCCATAGCTCAAGCTAGTGTTCTGCCTGGAATCTACCTTGTTATCTTTATTAATATTTAAGAATATATACATCCAAAAGAAACTTTTTACATTGATTTGTCATTAGCATAAAAGAAACTGGTGAAAATGCAGATTTCTTGCATAGCACAACATACTTTTTGGATAATGTCAGTTTTCACAAGAAACATAAGTTAGTTTCACGGAAAAATGGAAGCACAGCTACCTATGCAAAGAACAAATTTAAAGGAAATAAGTGCCACATCTGAGATGTATACATTTGGTCAGTTGTAATTCTGTTTCCTAATACTCATTAATGCATTAAATTATTAACACAGTTTCAGTTTAGCAGCAATGCACGACTGTACAAATGTTCACCTCTCATCCTACCTACTCTTCTGTCAAAGTGGGAATTTTGCAGAATATAGTGCTTTGGGTAAAAGGATATGTTCACTTCTGCTATGCAAAAAAGTCCTTCATGATTGAGGAAGGCCCAGATTTTGATACAAAAATGTTCTTCAGGGAATCTGGCATTTCATACTCAAGGTGAGTTGGTATTTCAGACATTTTATCTAAAGTCTAAATTTATCTAAATTTAACTAAACTTCAGAGTTTAGTTTAGCCAACTGCCTCTACTGTCTCATGTTGCCTTAGTGCTTGTGCTTTCTGATGGCATCCATTAAGTCAGCAGCCTATTCTGTATTGTGGCTAAGAGCTGTTTTATCTGCTTAGTCATTTTAACTGTATGAGATGTTTTTGGAGATGATACCTCCAGTGCTGGAAGCCAGTTGTTTTTCTGGGAGCTTACCTATCTGCAGTAGCTTTGCTTCTGCATGAAGTCACAAATTTTTAGTTAATTTAACATGATACATGAGAAGCTTTTTACATGTATTTTGCAAAGTGAACAAAGAAAACATAAACCAAATGACTCAGCCCTTAAAAAAAACCCACCTTTTTTCTTATTGTTCAAAGGCTGTTTGCTGGGCGTAGCCAAAAGTTGCCTTCCTGGCTCCATCACAGAGTGATTCTGAGGTGGGCTCTGGTTGTTCTCCAGCTTTTGCCTCCCTGGGCTCTCCATGAAGAGAACTGGCAGATGAAAAACTTGGGCTGACACCAGCAGGTGTGGCTTTGCTGCAGAAAAATGCTGGGGAAGTTCCAATGTTGTTCCTTTTGCCTGGTGTCACCTGGGCTGCCAGTCCCCGGGGATGTGTTGGTTGGTGGCTCTGGCCTGTGCGTACTCTGTTGTGGTGAATGAACCAACCAGGGGGCCACAGAGCCCAGAAACAGAGGTTTGGTGGGCTGGTACCAAAGAGTAAAGCCCCATTCTGTGAAGATGGCTTCTGCCTTTGAGTTCCTAGGATTCCTGAGGGGCAGTTCTGTCTACAGTTGACAGACACCCCTTGTGTCCCCTAAGGGAAGGTGTCCTGACATGTCCCACCTTTCTCCTCTTCCTGTGGGTCCCTGCTATGCCACCCTGCCCCCTTCCCTGTATCTCTTTAAAAAGCCCCTCAGTCTCTTATCTCCCTCTCTTCGTATCCGGTCCCCTTTGAGGGAGCGTCTACAATAAACCCTTGGAACACCGGACGAAGCACCTCCTCTACTCATCTCTTTCTGGTCACGCCTGGGCTATCCACAAGCCCCAGGCACGCTGGGCTTCGTGCCCTCCACCGCCCGGGCTGGGAGGCTGGCTAGCGAGGCACTGAGGTGCCCCGGGGCGTTCTACCTTTGTGTGGGACACACCTGGACCAAGCTGCAGCCCCTCCAGCCCGGCCAGCGTGCCGGTGTATTAATATAGTACTCCTGGGTGCACCCCAGTCTGTTGTGGTGACTGAACCAACCACAGGAACGCCCAGGGGGCCACAGAGCCCAGATAAAGAGGTTTGGTGGGCTGGCTCCAAAGGTTAAATGCCCCTCTGTGAGAATGGCTTCTCCCATTGAATTCCTGTGACCTGATGTGGGTTCGGTCTGTCTGACTGACAGTGGACAGACACCCCGTGTATCTCCTAAGGGAAGGCAGCCAAACCTGCCCTGCCCTGCCCTTCTTCCTATAGGTCATTGCTATGGCATCCCTGCCCCCTTCCCTGGACAGAAGTCCCTTCCTTCTCCATGTCCGGACCCCTTTGAGGGAGTTTCTGCAATAAACCCTTGGAATACCGGCCGAAGGAGCCGCCTCACTCATTGATCTCTGGCTACGTTGGGCAATCCATAAGCCCCGGGCGCGCGTGGCTCCGTGCCTTCCACCGCACGGGCGAGGGACCTGCCAGCCAGGCACACAGTGCCACGGAGTGTCCTCCTCTTGTGCTGGGCACCCCTGGACAAGCTGCAGCTCTCCTGGCCCGGCCAGCGTGCCGGCGTATTAATATACCAGTCCTTAATATACCAGGCCTGGTGGGATGTCACAGGGAATATGGGAGGGAGCTGGAGTCAAGCTGCAGACTGTGATGTGTTGTGAGGACGGTTAAAAACCCCAAGCTCGACAGTTTCTGCTGCTTGTGGCTCAAATTGCTTGTTTTATAATTACTTTTGAGAATTGAAGGAGCAGTGTTGGCTCACAGAGGTTCGTAAATCTCAGCATTCACACTGTTAAATACAGGGGCTTTTAATAAGGCTTTGAAAATATATATTTTGGCTTGTTAGTCAAATATAATGCTGTTTAACTGTTAAAAAATACTGTGTTTCTTGAAATTAGAAATGAAGCTGCTGTCTGCTTTTATTCTCATTTCAACCAAAAAGTGGAACTCCGCCAAGAGTCATTAAATCTTCTATCCTTTGGATGAATTCTTATTTTTTTATGAAAAAATGTTATGATTGGGTAATTTCTGTATTGTGGTTTATGTTCAAAAGGTTGTAATTAAAGTTTTGTAGAATTTTAGATTCAATCTCAATTACTGTAAGCCTCAAATTATGTTAACTGCTGTACCACCACCTTGCAATGAAAATGATTCAGAAACATTAGTTTGTCTTTTCCTACAGCAGGTTTGTAAAATATTTTGCATTAGAAACCTGATAAAAAATTCAGTGCTGATGGATTGCAAATGATATTAATCAGTTGGAAAAAGTTAAAACTTACAATGTATTAAGAGATCTCATATGACTGAGAAGTACCCTCGTATCATTTTTGTTAAGGTTTTAAATATCTTTCTATATTTCAAAAATAGGATAATGTACTTATAAAACACTTTGCACAACACTCAGAATTGCAGTAAGTGATTGTAATTCCGCTGATCTCATTGTAACCACTTACAGGCGTGAAATAGGCCATTGAGCTTTACCATGAAAGATATCTTCTGAACAAAAGCACAGATAATATAGGATGGATTGCCCTTTGGGGGTGCTTGTGTCCCAGTTGTTAAGACTTGACATGCAACTTTAGACAGCTAAAAATAGAGGTGATTAAGCTTAGTTGTGATTAGTAAAATATCATAAAATTTGATTTGCAAAACGTTTTCTGAAATGTACATTTTTGTTTGTAAAAAGTTTAAAAATTAAAACTAAAACAACACAGACGATGATACTCTTAGTACTACGTTCAAAGAAAAACTGAAATCCAGCCTAGGAAATAGTTGTATTTTTGCCATCTAATGCAGAATCGTAATGTGCTTCCAAAATTATTAAACAATCTGACCCTCTGTGTGTTTATGTTTAAATGAACAGAAAAACCCTTCTTCCCCTTGATTTCAGTAGCATGGCTATGACATCCTAGAACAGGAATAAAGCAATACAGGCAAGTGTTGTAATGGCACATCAGTAGAAAGTGCAACAGCTGTGTAAGGATAGTTTCTTCCAGTGCAAACACTTTTAGTAGCAGGCTAAACTGTGTTTTGGAGCAAAAACTAGTTGTTATTCCAAATTTCCTGTATTTTAATCTCTCATGTATATCTAGAATCACTAAGTCCGGGGGAACTATTTTGGCTTCCACTTCTACAAGGATGCTCATCTGTAAAGTAGAAACAAAGGAATGAAAGTCGCCGTGGTATTTCAGTAATGATGTCTGTTTTCAGCCTGCTTTTGGGGCTTCAAGGTGTGTCTGATTAATGAAACATTTTAGTTGTTTCCTTATTTTTTGACAGTAATTTATGCCACATTTCACAGAAAGACGTGGTTATTGCTGCCAGTAGGGATAATTTAGGAAATGTTTCCCATTTCTGAACATGTCTGTTCTGAGTTCAGGACAGTGTTACTCTATCAGAGTATCAATACCTTTGGACTAATGCAAGTTAAAAGTCAGAAAAAAAGTAAGAGCAAAAGATTGATTTTAATTTTTTTGTGTGTTTTAAATATGAAACTAGGCGTAGATTAATGGATGTAGCATGCACAGAGTGCTATCAGTTAACATATATGACATTACTCAGATGTCTCAAACTCCGGAAAAAGCATGTGAATGATTTATGGAATTGATATTAATCTCTTTCCAGTAAATGCATTACTAAAGTTACATGGGAAATTGATGTTACTGCTGTAATGCCAAATTAATTTCTTTCTTGCTAGGTCAGCATTGCAAATGGAACTAAATATTAACCTTTTAAATATCTAAACAGATATGGTATGGAAGACATTTTTACAAATGGGGAGTGCTTGGTGTCAATGTGATACCAGCCAACACATATGGGATTAGTCAGATAGCATAACTTGTGGGAAATAGATATTAATGACCTATGGAACTAATGAAAATGCAGGAAGTATTAGTGTAACAGCAAGAGTAAAGAATTAGGATGTTAATTGCAGTTGTTGTGCCGATTATAATTTTCACAGTCAGTTTACCATCTGATTCTCACACTACCTTCTTCAGGACCAAGCCTTTCCTGCCTCTTACCACGTGTTTGCATCTCCTCAGCTGGTATTAAAGCATACATGTTGATTTGCTCTTTAATTGACCCAAAAGGGACCAGAATAAGCAACTGGAAATGAAACCAGAAGTGTCTGCGATCAGATATTGTAAGCTCAGAGCAGATTTTCAACAGCCTCAGTATAAGAAACAACCAAATACAGTATGGATCCCTAGTCTGGAAAAGAGGCAACTGAGGAATAATTTATTAAAGGTCTGTGAAATCATGATTCCTAGTTAAAATATCAATTTCTCTGTCTGTTCTCTTTGTACAAAAACTAAGGGCCATCAAATGAAACTAGCAGTTAATATGTTGAAAGCAAACAAAGGACAATGGTTCCTTACATGTTGTTTAATTAAGCTGTGGAACTTCTTCCTGCAGGACATTGTGGATGCTAAAACTTGACATGTGTCATGCTTTCAATTAAAAAAACCAACTGACAAGCCCAGGAAAGAAAAATCAGTTGAGAGCTACTAAACACTGACACTATTTCTGGCTCAGAAGGTTCATAAACGGTACATTGTAAATTAGGGAATTATACTGGGAGGTGTCTTCAAATGATCGGGTTTTTTCTTATGCTCTTCTCTAGGGATCTATTTCTGGCAGTTACTGAGCTGGACCTTGATGTCACCTGATAGATACATCTGATTAAATGGTTAATCACTGTTAATACATATAATAATATTCTAACAGATTAGACGTTATAGTTGCAAGCTGAAATTAACATCATGCAAAACTATACTTTGACCAGGAAGGAAAATACTACAGTTCTTATTTCCATTCAAACTGTTTTCTTAGGAGGACAGTGGCTGAAGATGGTGTTGTTCAGAAACAGATCTGATGCAGATCCACTCTTAAGATTTTGCACATTTCTGGTACTTACATTTCCATCAGATGTAAAAGTTTTCATGGGATTTTTGTAAGCTTCTCTGACAGAGAAGGAACTTAAAAAAACCCTCAACAACAAAGATACTTTATATAAAGATGGCTACGTAATTTTTAAGAATAAGCAAAAGGATTTTCCTACATACCAGGTTCTGAGATAAATTTTCTAGTTTCCATTTTTTCTGGCTCTGTTCAAAATTTTCCATCTGGAAAAATGATAGAGGGAAATACAAGAAAGAATAGCAATGTCCCTGCCAGTGTGAAGGAACATTACATTACACTGAACAAATATCCTTATCTGAATATAAAATCATTGACATAAATGCAGCTGTGTTTATTTCAGCATAATCAGATATATTTGAATATAAAATCATTGACATAAATGCAGCTGTGTTTATTTCAAACTGCACATGTTAATATGAACATGAATGTGACATCAGTTAATCACTCAGGAATGTATAGAGGTATGTATATATAGTGACACAATAGAAGCCTGGGACAGTAGAAAGTATGAAGGAAAAATGTCTAGATGAGTTTGTGGTGTACCTAAAGATTTTTTAACGCCACTGGAAGTCACTAATGAGGAGATGCAAAATTCTTCTCGTATACAGTCCTGGGTTTGAATAAATCTGTGGTTACTCCATAGAATAGCAGGTGACCTCTGCCTCAGTTACTGACTAAGGAAATAATTGCTTTGAATAATTGCTTCCTAAAATAGAGAATCGTGTTAGTTTTGAGTTATTGGTAGGTCCAGGTCAATCTCTTCTGATGGGCGCAGTGCAGACCTTAACTGTACCTTAGGTTTTTATCTGATTTTGAGCCTTTAAAAGAGCTACCAACCACCCTTCCCAAATTTCACCTTGCTGGGTTCTCAAATCCAGGGAAAATACAGTGTAGAGCAGTACCAGTGGAGAAATTTTGGCATTGTTTGTTTTGCCAGGAATGCTTCTCCTTGCTATTTCCTGAAAGTAGTACTCTGCCTTCACTGTCCTGTTTATATGCTTAACCTGTCCTTTGAAATCAGAGCCCTTCAGAACTAGAAGAAATTGAAGTGTTCTTTACTCTGCTCATGCAGATGGTGCGATATAGACTATCACAAGGAATGGCTGTACTCAGAATAAAAGAGAAAGTGGCATCAGAACAGTAAATATTTGGGAGCTAAGAGGTACTGGAAAGGCTTTATTTTCCTCTGGGAGAACACGGAAATATTCTGCTTGACTAAATAGTGGTATTTTGTTCAGTTAGTTCAGTAACCTGTGGTATTATCCCTGTTTTGCAGAAGACAGGAACACAAAAGCCCTGGTTCTTGACTGCCTGGTGCCTTTTGTAGTGAATTTCAGCTGTGTGAAATGAGTGCAAAATGGCTGAAAAACGTTAAGAGTGCTTTGCATCAGATTAATGTGAGCCAAATTCAGAATGAAATGTAGGAAATTTCCTATCTTGTATTATGTCTATTAGATTTGATCGAATAGGGATGCTATAAGGAGTAGGGGGACAGAAGGAAAGGGACTAAAGCAGAGAAGAAGGATTTGAAATGTTCCCTTGAGCCCCTGGCCCGGGAGGGCCGCGGACATGGCGGTGCTGAGCTGCTGCTGCTCTGCCGCTGTGACCACAACGTGCGGTGCTGCTGCTCGCTCCGGACAGGGCTCGGGCAGCACCTGGGAGGACAATGTTCCTTGTACTTCCTTCCCAGCTCCAGATACAGGAATACCTTTCGCAGAATCACAGGATGGCTGGAAGGGAGCGCAGTGGGTCACCTTGTCCCACCTTCCTGCACAAGCACGTGGCACAGGGTTGGTGTGCAGACAGTTCTGGAATATTTCCAGTGAGGGAGACTCCACACCCTGTCTGGGCATCCTGTTCCAGTGCTCAGTCACTGCACAGGAAAATTCTTCCTCGTGTCCAGGTGGAATTTCCTGTGCATCAGTTTCTGTCCCTTCCTCTTGTCCCATTGGGCCCCGCTGAGCAGAGCCTGGTCCACGCTCTGAGCCCTCGCCGCAGCCGCTGACCGCAGGGATGAGGGCCCCTCTCAGTCCTCCCTTCCCAGGGCTGAGCAGGCCCAGCTCCCTCACCCTTTCCTTGTGAACCCTGTCCTTTGTGAGGTCTGTTTGATTGTTTTTCCGTGGGCTGAAGACACTGGCACGGGCTGCCCGGAGGGGCTGTGGAGTCTCCCTCGACAGAGGCGTTCAGAACCTGGGCGGATGCAGTGCAGAGCTGACCCTGTTCTAGGACTGGACAATCTCCAGAAACCCCTCCGAGATCACTTACGAGATTAACACTTTCTCTTTTTTTTGCCCTGAAATTAGGATACACTTCAGATAGATTCTGTTCTTGTTGTTCTTTAAATCACTTAAAAATTCTCAACTGCCTGCTGTTCCAAAGTTAACAAGCCAAATTAAGATCTTTGCTTGTTTGAGCTGCCACTCTAATGCAAGAAGAGACAAAACGCTGTGAAATAAACAGCGGTCTGTACTTTTGAAAGAATACTGGCTGGAAAACATACTTCAGAAGAGGTGTTTCATAAACAAAAAGTATTTTTATTCTTGGATGGATACTATCTGATTTCAGGAGAAAATATTTTAGAATATTTTGCTCAGCCTAACAAAAATTTGGATACAAGTTATTAGGTGGGAAACACATTATTTTGGATACATGCAAGCTTCATTTTGCATTTATTAATGCTATTTAGTAACCTAATTGCCTTCTAGGTTCAGCCTTTAGCATGCTAATCTTGATTTAGTGTTTGTATTTCTGAAAACAAACTGGGAACAAACCATAAATTATCACTGTGTGTTCTTTAGACAGCTACTGGAATTCCAGTATCTACTACAGTAACATAATGTGAAGGTAAATTACCATAATATATTAAAGGTTATTATTATAGTCCAACAGTTTCTGGTAGAATCACATCTCTGTTTTTCTCATCTGAAACTAGATTTTCCATAAGAAGTATAATTTATTCTGTTTTTTTTTTTTTTAAAAAAGAGTTTGAATGTTTATTGTTGCTACTGTACTATGTTATGAATAATTCATTTTTAGTAGCCTTTTTTATGATTGTAACTGAATGTCATATTTCTGATGTGAAAAACTTTTAAGCCTTTATCATGAATGAAGAATAAAATATAGAGAGCTAAGGAATAATACATCTAGGGTTTTTTCTTTTTCCTTTTAGCATTTTGGTGGTCAGCTTAAGAAATTATGTTCACAGTGAGTTTTTTGAATGATTGACTAAGAATTTTTCTGACACCTGTGTTCCTTTTTGGTCTTTCTTCCTACTTGCAGTTTTTATGATATTAGGCTCCAATTATATGAGACTTTACATATGTATTTCATACTACTGTTAAATTGTATAATGAAATAACTTCAGTGCAACATAAAACTGCCCATGTACCTGCACTGGGCTGGTGGCCACTTGTGTAGGCACAGTCAAATTAGATTGTTTAGCAGTGTTAGCACAGCCCAAAATGCCTCGAGATCGGATGAATGCTGAGAGGAGCATTGTGCTGTTACAGATCCATTGCTGTCAGAAAACCAGAGCTTAGTGCCTGAGCTCGCTGGGGTGATGGATTGTACATGTGCTCCTTACTAGAAGCAAAGTTAAGACGAGGAATGGGGCAGCAATGTTATAATTAATTTATGCTTTCATCTGAAAAATAAAAGCTGATAGCAAGTTGGAACTTGACTTCTGGTTATTACTGCATGTATTTTCTGTGGTCCTTCTGTTTCAGCAGCTTCAGGACCATTCTCACTCGTCCCAGACACTTGTCGTCCTCTTACTTGATTATCACTGTGCTCTCCTGCCTGTTATTTCTCTTTCCTCTCTGCATTTGTGTAAATGTTATCGCTGAAGTATCTTCTTTTGTTTGTCGAGAGAATGTTGAGCCTCACTTCTTGAGCCTGTACATTAAATGCTGTATCAAATTAAACCTTGTTATTATCACCTCTAGGACTCCGTGTTATCGGTCTGCCATTAGCATTTGTTTTGTTTTTCATTATTCCTGTCTGTGTGCTCTTCTTTATCCTTTTGGATTTAGGGATCCATTTATTTCCTTCCCTCATATTTGCATTTCATTTTCATCAGTAAACATTTTGTCCATTTTATTTTAGTCATGGTTTACCATTTTCGCATGATTTCCTCTACCAGTATCTCTTTCTTGAAAGATTTTCATAAATCTGCCTTTCCAAAATGCTTTCTATTTTTATTCTTTTTAAATGTTTAATTTATATTTAGAAATATTTAATATTTAAAGAAGCTGGGATCCAGAACTATTGTGCTGATGTTAGGTTATCATTTGTCCTTATTCAGTCTGCCTGCTCTTTTGGACAGGAAATGTTTCTTGCCCAAAGCTCCAACTTCAGCTGTGCACTCTAAATATTTTCTCTAGCACAGGGGATCTGTGTTGACAGATGCCAAATCTTCAGTGCCTGGTCCAGGGCAGAAATCGGTGGAAAAATCTCTGCATAACTACAATTTCTGTTGGTTTTGGGTCAGACCATAAGCTTGTGAAACTTTCTATGAATGAATAGTCATGTGGCAAGTGGGCAAATGCTCTGTCAGTCAATGGGCCCGATGTCAGTGAGAGTGAGTGCCAGAAGAGACAGAACTGATTAGACGGCAGGAAAAGAAGAACATTCTCAGTGATTCCAAGAAGTTCAGTTAAAAGTGTTTGTCCCATATGTCTGCAGTGTCACAATGACATCTAGATACTTCTTAGGATGTGAATACATGACTTCCAAGATCTCTGATTTTATTTTCTATTTAGAATATCAGCCTAGTTAATAATAACTTATGCTTGTAGTCTTTTACTGCAAGAGATCACCGTGAGCTTTGCAAGGAACTTTTGTTTTCATTTTATAGTCCCAGAAATCTGAGGCTCCCAGAAGTTCAGAACTTCAGTGTTACACGGTAGAATCACCATTTGAAGCATTTTGACATTATCTTCTTTGAAGCACACTAATTGGATTTAAACCCACACCTTTGATTACTCTTTAAAACTGAACAAAGTATGTGTCATCCTGAATCACGGTGGATAAGACGGACTTTCCTTTGTAAGGATGCTATTTTATAGTCTGCCATGCTTCAACAGATATTAGGAATAATAGATACTATTTTAGATAGAATGTAACAATAACTGATATTATTTCAGTGGTACAGGGAAACTTAAATACTGTTGGAAAAATTGTGTTAGGTTATCTCCTCTGACTCAGACTAATGAAGAATGAACCAGCTGAGTAAAGAAAGAGAAGGCAGAACAAGCATTATCTTTTGCAACCTATTCAGTTTTGGCTGATTTAACCTAGATGAGGAGAAAAGCAATATTGTGTTCTTTGACAGTACTGTAACAAGCTTTGCTAACTGATAATAATAACTGGAAGACATATGTTAAATTATTGGTTCTTCTGAGAAGGGAAGAATGCTGAAATCAGAAAGTTGTATTATTATAATTTAATAATTGTGATTTGGTCTTTTTTATCTACATGACTTCATAGTGAGAGCAAATATAGGCTAGTGTATTTTAACAAAATAAAATTCCACAGTGTGTGAACTAGAAAATGTGGAGAAAATTCGGTGCTGGATGATTACTATGCAATCCAATGTCATTTTACTGTGGATGTTACATTGGAAAGACAAAGTTTGCTAATGATTTCAAATCTTGCAGAAAGATTTCAACACCAAGAAAATCCAACCAAATAAAACAAACTTCTTTATTAGTAGTATTCTTAAGTAACCTGTCTAATCCTATGAAATCATTTTGTCTTGCAGTAATAGAGCCCCCCAAAACCTGTTAGCCAATCATTCCTCCATGATTATTGTTGTTTGCTGGGTGGTGGTGGAAGAACGTCCTGATGGTGTTTGGGGTCACACGCCTTGCAGAGGAGCGTGAAGTCTCAGTCCCGTGTGAGAGCAGTGGGCAGTGTCACCGGCCCGTGCTGTGGCACACTCGGGTGGTGCCACCTTGGCCCTCACCCTTGCAGCGTGCTCAGGGCGAGGTCTGGTGGCGTGGCTTCCATTCCAGGGGGGTTCTAGGCCTTGAGGAGCAGCAAAATGCAGCAGCAAATGCAAAAATAGTGAGAGAAAGGGGAAAAAGGAGACACAAATATCCTCTGGAATTCCTGGTTCTGTACACTGAGGCCAAATCCCTCAGCATGTATAGAACTGATTTTTGCAGGTAGAATTTTATATGAGCTTAACAAAATCACTTTGCTGACTACAAAAAGTTAGTTTTTAAAAAAATGAAAATATAACTGCTAGACCTTTAGGTTTCCTGATATCCCCTATTAATATTCTTATTTGTAAAAGAGTTTATAAACTGATATTTACAACACCCCTGCCATCCTAGTAACTCTAAGAAGCTGCCCAGCTGTTCAGAATTGGAAGTCTTTTAAATTTTAATTATAATTCCCAAAGTATAAACTATTTCCATTTTTAGAGGGGACGGTGGGACTGCCATGTTTCTTGTGAGTCTGGGATGTTCTAAAGCCAAAGGTCCTTCTGTTGCTGACTGCCTTTCACATCAGCAGTGTGACAGAAAGTCATCTTTCAGTCACAGCGATAATGTTTTCCTGTCAGTGTGGTAAAAATATGAAAATGAATACTCAGACTTTGTAAAAGTTCCTGGTTTTGAAGACTGGCTTTTGAAAAAGCAGGTCTATTTGTCAAAGCTAGTGACCTTTGTTAACTTCTTTATTTAAAAGTTTTTCACTGTGGATAGTAACATAAAAATTTTTTTTACTAACACATTAAATGTCTGGTTCTTTACTTCTAAGTAAATAAACTAAAGAAATACATGTTTTGAGGTTAAAGTACTAGAATATTATTAAAATTAGGAACCACAAATAATTACTTGCTTCTTAAGGTGATAATTGTTTTGTTATGTAACTCCTTGCCCACTGTTTCATAATGCATTAAGACTTTCCAATGTATTTAATGAGAAAAAGATTTTTGTATGTCATAATGAATGTATTGTAAAGAACATACATATAGACTCAAAGTGAAAATTGAAATTAATCACAGATATATTTAAAGAAGCAATTTTAATTAACCCTTTATCTCATAGTTAGTGTGCATTATGTTTTAAAGAGCTCATATCAGCAGCTTCTTATATTGTCAGGGTATACTATTAGAAGTAAAACATAGTATGTAACAAAAGTAGCATGTTTTGTTGTTATTTTTAACTAAAAAGTTTTGATATTTCTTTAGATTCTTAGGTAGAAGTAAATTGGCACCCCTCTTTAGAAATTCAGCCTAATTTTGCATAAAAATAGTACTGCTAAGTGTGTGTACGTCCCTGCCTTTGAAGAATGAAAAGCAACATTGGATCTATGCAATTGATCAAGGTCACTTCATGTCCATGAGACACAATAATGCTCAACAGCTCAACAGTCACTGTAAGGTTATTTAAGTGCTAATTGCTTTAGAAATACTGATTTTTTTTCCTGGGTTCATAAAATAATTTATGAGAAAATTTTGTCTATTTTGAAAATCTAAATTTTTTTTTGTTTTAGATTTTTTTAAAATTTATTTTTGGAAAAATATGTTCCTACCAAACACAAACCTAGTGAGAAAAAAGTTGGAGATACAGTCAAATAAAAGAATATTTAATTTTAATCCACTTAATTAGAATCCTAATTCAAGCTTAAGTGGGCGTCTTGGTGGGCTAGAAACTTCTGGATATCCAAGAATTATTAAAAGAGCAGAAAAAGTGAGTGTATGATGTGATTGGCTTTAAAATCATAGTTTCCTCCACGTTTTGTGAGATTCAGATAAACGTGAAAAGTGATAGCAGGAGCACAGTGGGCAAGGGAGTTCTGTTTTGATTTTTATTCCTTCGTACTTAGTCATTTTGAGTTTTCTGTATTTAAAAGCCAATTAATCTAGCTTATTATATAGCAAAAAAGTCTGCTTTTTGTTTAAAAGCTTTATTGGCTTTTTGGAATACTCACTTATAAGAAAAAGATCTAGGCAGTTCAATTTCAATAATATGTCTGACTCAGATTCTCATCCCATCCATCTTAAATCCATTTTCTTTCTCTAATCACCTGCACGCCCTCGTCACAGTTCCCAGGCTTCCTTTGCTTGTAAGGGAGTTTGCAAATTGCCCTTTTTAGATACCTGTATGTCTGAGAGACAAGGGAAATCACATTGTTTTTGTGCCTCCAGCACGGGGGGCTGTGTCCAGGAGGAAACTTGAATGCTCACTGCCTGAAACAACATGAGAAGCTCAATGTTAGCAAACTAAAGCGTGAGATTGCGGGAGGATGGAAAAGGCAGTGCTGTCTTTTTGTCACACTGATACTCTTCAGTCTGTTGCTTAGCAGACCAATTCCACGTGTCTCCAAATACTTGCGGTCATTGTGTCATTACTGTAATGTGAAATTTCGTGAGCACGTGACAGACATGTACGCAACCACGCCCTCCAAACAAGCCGTCGCTTTGAAAGCAGTTTGGTGTTTGCATGCCTACAGACAGGATATTAATAGCTTGGTTCTGCAGAGAAAATACTGTTAAAACCCGAAATCTCATAAAGGAAAGTTGCACAGTTTTAATGTACATAGCAGTGTATTTGAAGGTAGAGATCTACAAATACAAATGTCTATACATATATGTGTACATTATGGATACAAATGTGCATTTTCATAACAATTCCTTTTTGGATGGGTGTAGCTACTTTAAAAATACTCTCATCTGTTCAAAATTTAAGATTAGCATTTAATGTTAACATAATACATGGAATGGTAAAAGGCGTATCTACTGTAGAATACAAATTTCATTGCTGGCTGCCACTTCATAGCAGTCTTCCTCTTAACTTCCTACCTTGCCCTCTCCTTGCCCTCCTCTCTCCCCATGTTTTAGGCATCATTTTCTGATGAAATCCTCATTTTCTGTTAACATGGGGAGTAAAATAATATGTTGATGGCTTGGATATCTGTTGGTGTTCTGATGATCCCTGAGTAGAGAGAGTGATGTGCTGTCACTCTCTCCATAACTGTCCAAGGTTGAGAATTCTATTACATCTTTCAAAATGTCTTTTTACTTTCCTCTGAAAATGAAAATAAGTTGAATAAAATCTAGCTTACATTTGAGCTGGGCTGCATACTCACTTCTGTGTATAAAATTAAACTTGATTTCCTAAGGAGTTTTTTCTGTTAATACAACTTTTTTCCCTGCTTTATGACAATTATCATACATGGAATTTTTTGTTTTACTGCCATGGTTTGAAGTGAGAGCATTAAGTTAAATTAATTTGACTTTGCTTGGCAAACGGTGATAGTAGCACTTTAACAGCTGTTTGCTTTCCTGGATTGTCCTTGGTGCTGAAATTGCTTTTGTATCTAAACAGCAAAATGTGTTTATAGGGCCACAGAATATGGAGATAAATTTAGCCTGTCAAACAGATATTATTGGGGCTTTTTTTGTGCTGTGTTTCTGGGAGTGGATCCTGACTGCAGTGCTTTAATTCCAAGCTGTGTGTGCCTTTGGACATCTTACAGGACTGTTGTGGAGCATTTCGCTTTGATTTATGACCTTGCCTGTGTGGATTTCTGATCAGATTTTATTCTCATTTAGTGCAAGAGGGGCTAATTATGAAAGTGACAAAGATTCTTTCGTTGTGCTAAAGCTTTTTGAATGACAAAAGGGGGCTTTAAATTAAAATGAACTTTAACAAGGCATTTTCACATTGAAGTGATACACACTCTACCACTGATAGAGTAATTCATTTTCAACCCTTTCTGATTCTATAAACACATTGTCTCACAAGATCAGTAATTTTTTACCTCTCAGGCTAATGAAGAGTGGATGGTAGACCAATGAATTCTCTTTTTGCAGAACTGTTTTGACATTCTTAATTTTTTCTTAAATATCAAAGAAAGGACAAAGAGCTGTGATTTTATTGCATTAATATTAATAATCATTTATCTGCCAGAAAAACATTTAAATATCACTTGACATTTGCAGAGAAAGATTAATGTTTAATTTACTACAAACATAGAAATACTTTGAAATAAAAGGAAACGCTTCTGCATTCAGCAAAATAAAAAAAAAACAACACCAAAACCCCAACAAAATTAAGACAGACATTCAGATATAAAAAACCATTGTAACTATAGCAGGAATCAAAAACATGTTGGTGCCATCTAAAATGTCAATATTTAAATTATCACTTCTGATTGAAAAAATAACATCAACTAGATAGTTTTTTAAGGTCTAATTTAAGCTTTAACTAAACAAAGATAAATGAGGGTAAGCGGTTTTCTGTTACATCCATGTGGATACAGAGGCCTGTATAAATTCTAGCAGCATTGTAAAAACAAACCAATGTAATGTAGTTAGGATACAAACAGTATTGGCATTTCATAAATATTGGTGAATCTGAAAGTCAAGGGAGGATTCCAGAACAGGCTGGTGTCTGGAGGAAAGGAAAGGAAAGGAAAATAGCAAGACAGGGGAGTCAGAAAATTATATGAGTGAAAATAGACGAGCAAGTTCCATTACCTAGGAGGATCAAAATGCTGTATAATAAAGAGAAAAGTAGAGAAATCACCTTGTTCTACAAAAGAATGTCAGAGTAGGAGCTACAGAGGAGGAGGAGATGAGCAGAAAAGTTGTGTATCAGTCTAATCTGATGAAATGGCTAAAAATGTACCCAGACTGCAGGAAAGTCTATCTGTAAATTTTATCATGGAGATTATATGGTAAGATACCACTCTTAGGCAATGAAATGATGGGATTAATGTATTGAATGGGAATAAAATTTCTAGCCCTCAAACTGTTTTTGTGACTAGATTGATAATGGCATAGAGAATCAAATTCAGTTTTATAATAAACTAAAATAAGACTATTTCTTCTGCAAAAGGTGTATGTAGGACAGATGTTATTCAGATTCAGTATTTGTATGGAAAGTCTATCCTTATAGTACCTTTTTGCAAGGATTTTTTAATATAAGATAAAGAATGTTTTAGCTATAAACCCAGTAACTTATTAGTTAAAGAAGGTTTTTATCCAGGATCCATCTCAAAAAGCAAGATTCTTTTGTAAGGCAATACCTGGAACCTTTCCATTAATACTCTTTAATAAAAAACTTCCGATTTTATTTACAGCTCTGGTGACTTTTGAGAGGTCCTTGAGAATATAATATAACTATAGGTCTCCAAACTGATTAAGATTTCCATCTATTAATTTTTATTCAAGTGTCAGTCTGTAGTTATACTTTGGAAGGATTCCCCTGGAAAAATGGTGATTCTGTGTATAAGGCACCAAACTAGGCCAAATGCAGAATTACAGCATTACCGTGCAGTAATAAATCAACAGGAATATCCTCCCTTGTAGGATGAAAGAACTTTCTTGTCTTTTGCGTTACAAGAATTCTCAGGGTCTTTGCAAAATGATGAATATATTGAGTAGGCAGTATTACATAAGTAGGACTGCTGTGATGTACTTAAGAATAAAGGATATGCAGCTTTTAACATTTTTAACCATTTTAAATACATTTTCTTGCACACCTGTGCTGTCTAGGCAGCAGGTATATATGAGAATGTTTTACATCAGAGGCTGTAGAGAGCAACAGTTTCATGGGTGTACACTGAGCAGCAGGCCCTAACCGAGCCAGTATTTAGAACGTTTCTGTGTGTGACACACCAGTGATGGTACATCCCACTGTGGTACCACAGTTCCTATTCCCTCATCTGCCTTGCTGCTTGCTTCCGTGGTTAAGGCTGCAGACGCTGTTATAATTTATTTATTAACTTATTAATTATTTATTTAGGATAGCACCCATTATATGCTAAGTGACTTCCAAACAGAAATTTCCCCAAATGCTTTTCCTTTAAGAGCTCTGCTCTGAAAGATGTGGTACAAGCACAGTCGTGAGAGAACCATTTTGGGAGCACACGCTTTGTTAAAGAAAGCTGAGTTTCGTGACACTAATGCAAAACCTCTTTGTATTCTGATTTTCCTTTAACAAAGGTTCACTGCCGTGGATAAATAACTGCCCATCTGTCATTGGAGGCCTTTGGGGAATTGATAAAGAGGGAGCAGAGAAATCTGTTTTTCTGGGGATTTGGTGTAGTGGGCGTGCGATGGCCATCTTAGGGCACAGGCCTCTGATTTTTAAGCACTCTTGACACTCCTTACTAAGTTGATGCTTTGCTGCTTTGCCACTGCCAGTTTGTGTATTTACATAATTTTGTGACTTTTTGAAGCATTTGTCCTGTGGTCTTGGGCTCTGCTGATAGTTCTGTAATTCATAAGATTCTCACAGATGTAGGAGAAGGAGTCAAGAGACTGACTCCATTTTTTTCATCCTTTACAATTCCCCTACATGGTGAACATTGACATTTTATTCTTTGCAGCACCAGGTTTTTTAGGTCCTTTAACTGAAAGCATTCATTTTTATTGAAAAGGGCAATTTTGAAATAAGGCTCTTTGGCTGAAAGTGATTAAATATCAATCTCATTTGATCAAAACTATTGAATTCTATCAGCAAGGTTGTATTGTACAATTTCTTAATACATATGTAAGCCTGCTGTTTACACAATGGTCTTTGTAGTATTTTGGGATATCTGTTGCTTGTATATTGTGCTATTTTGCTCATAGTGGTTGTTGTTGAGCAATCATGATCACAAAATATTCGGGAATACTTGTTGCTGTTTTTCACTATGCTCTAAACTGGGATCACCATTAAGACTGCTCTACTTAATGAACATAAAAACATAGAAAATATTCCAGTTCTAGCTGCTTGTGTTGTCTTTCTAAATTGCATTGTTTACTCTCCTGGACTATAAAAGAAAGTTGCAAGTGATATCAGTAGGTGGCCTTTGGGATTAACACATGCTAGAACTTTACAGTTATTTATAGTGTGAAATCTCTGTAATAGTATCTTCATTGCAGGAGGAAGATCAAACCTACTTAATAAATTTTAATCCCTCTATTCCCCCTTCCCCTTTGCCCAGACATCATTCAAACACCTGTGACCAAGAAAAGTATATTTTTCTGAAAGGAAGAATGCATGCTAAAACTGTCCATTGGCATCACTATCCAGACTCCTAAAATATGAGAATCTTTTTTGTAACTTTTTTTAGTAAAATAAATCATAGCACTGGCCACCCCACCCATCTTTCTTTTATATTCAACTAATAGATCTAAGATCATTTATGATTCTCTCATTTTTCAACCAGTCCTTCTTTCTTAAAGGTTTTCAATTCCCTTAATTTTCTGTGTGGAAGACAACTCTGCCTCCTACTCTAATTCAGATAAAAGTTTTAATTTATAAAACTCCTGTGGGTGTTTTAGTCTAGGCCGCACATCACTAATATTTCTGCAATTTAATGCAATACATAGGAATTAAAGATTTGTTCATTACACTTCTTTGGGACAACTGAGAAGCAGTAACTCTGTTCCCAGGGCCTGTGGGCAGAATGCCCCCAGGAAATGGATCTAGTGCACCTTACTTATGTCACATGTGAGGAAAAGTCCTGGAGAGAGTGGAACTCTGCCTGTGATCCTGAAAAGGTGTGGGAAATCACACCAGGCTCTCATTGTTATGAATTAAGATCAACACCAAAAGAAACAAATAAACAAATAGAGATCCATAACTTACATATACCCAGAACCAAATCAATACAATTTATTTTAATGCTGTTTACATAGATAAATAAGAAACGTGTAAAGCTAGAATTTTCATGTGCTGTCAGTCAAAATTAATTTTATCACATTGTTTGCTTACAATAAAATCTCAGTCAGAATTTCTCACCCTCTGTGAGCTCTATATCCTGATTTACCCTTTGCAGAGATGGGACCTCGCCTTTTACCCACTGCTGCTAAGACCCAAAATAGTCATTGTTCTTGTACATTTTTCACAAAAAATACTGATTTATTGTTCTTTGGATGTCACTGTTGATAAAACCTTAAAACACAATGGAAACAACAATTTCAACTTGCTTAATTGAGGAGAGAAGATGGAAAAGAGACTGCAAATCAAGCCTGAAGCATCCAGCTTTTCAAGCTGTGTACTTTTGAAATGCTTTGCTATTTGATAGTCTTGACCATTTTTCAAAGGAAAGCTGGATTTTGACCAAAAGTGGAGTCATGAGCATTGCTATGGTTTTGACTGAAACATCAGGTTTTTAAAAGAATGTAAATTGCTGAAGAGTACCGAGGGTTTTTCTTCAGAACACTGATTTAGCTCTGGTAGTGTGCATACTGCTTTGTTTTGCAGAGCTTGATATGTGCAATTTTAATAATTTAAACTATAATTTACAGATGTTGTAGATCTTTTTTCAAATCGTGCTTTGTGGTTTCAGGTATCTTTATCTGACATATGCTCTGGGCAGGAATCTAAGAGATGATGCAAAAACTGCCATGAGTTTTCAAAGATTATCACGATTTCATTAGATTTTTTTTTCTCTACTTAGAAATAAAATACTATTTAGAAGTTTTTTAAGACTTATTGCCAAACCATTTCTTATGAATTCTTTTTACAGGCATAGATCATAAAGCAAGGGGGAATTTACATTTGATATTCCTAGATGCACTCCTTTCAGAAGATATATAATCTTTCACTCAAGAGAAGTTTTTACAGATCTCAGTCCCTGTAGTTCCTGTTCCATTTAGAACATATTGATAAAATTTCTTTGCATTATCATCTCAATGTGTTTTATGATCTATAAGGATGAATTCCATCGAGGTATTCCATATTCAACAGTTTACCTTATTTTGGGAAATATAGAATTGCATGAAATATAGATTAATACTATTTGGCTATCTTGGACTTGATCCCAGGTTCAACTGGTGAAAATGATGTATATTCCAATCTGTTCCTTGGTTGTTTTTGTTTAAAGAATTTGTATAGATTGAAATGCAGCTGCAAGTGTATTAGTGATTTTCTATTGCTTACTTGTCAAGATTTTTATTGTGTGGATGAAAAATAGCATTTCAAAACCTGGCAGCATATTGACAAAAACAGAAGAGCACTTTGTGTAATTCTCTTTTGAAAAACTACCTCTTTTAGAGACACAGATTGCCTCAGCTACTTCCATTCATATGTATCTTGATCAATAGATTTATTGATAGCTTTTAGCCAAGATTTAATTCTTTTTTTCTCCTCAGTTCACCATGGTGCTCACTTTTCTGAATTAAGAAACTAGAATTAGGCTCCTGTAAGCAAGGCATACAATATGCAAGTACTCTAGGTGTAAAAGGAGGCATTTGACCTTTTGTTGCTAATCTGTGACAGGTGCAGGCTATTTTCTTCCAAATGGTGTTAATTTTCATGTGCAAATCCACCCCCTGAAACCTGCATTCTATATATCCACCACAGGGGAATTGGTGGTCATCATGAGTACTGTAATGGACAGCTGAGAGGGATAATCACTGATATTTCAGCACATTTATGCTCGGGACTCAGTCGGGTTTAGTGCACTTCTGTTTTCACTGCTTATTAGGGAGGCTGAAGTTAGTTATTCATGGCCGGACAAAAAAAAAGTGTCTGAGAAAGTTCATGTGCCGGGAACAGCACATTGTTACAAATTAGTTTCCTTTACCATTTCTGGCAAACTCATTACAAAGTAATCGCGCCCTGCGCTGAAGTGCACTTCCTCTGGGACCAATAACTGTAAATAAGCAGGGCTGCAAGCTGGCTGATAAGTTGTTGTTCTGAAGATAACGGTCCTTTTTAGAAGAGTGTTTGACCTTTTTCTTTATATTGCCTCAGGCTTGTCTAAGACCCTCAAGGTCTATTTTTCATCTTAAAAATTCTCTGTAGGCAAGCACAATGTGCGGTTTAAGAAGATTTTAGGATTGTTTAACATATCTATATTTTCTTTTCTAGCAGTTTTATGATAATTGTTAGGATGTTTAGTAACTTTAGCTAGCATTTTCTTAAGCAGGTTTTCTTTGTGTAAAGTACACTTTTTATTGATGTAGGAAGCAATATACATTAATATTTTATGAGGACTAAGTGTATGTTGCATGATTAATAAAATAGTATCATTGGGCTTTTTTCTGACTTTTAAAGAAACTTGAAACATGCTATTGACCCCTTTCACTATTCACATTTTGAGAGCACTGCACTAAACATTACTCTGTAAAGCAATTTAAGCAAATATAATTAAGAATTTCAGCTTGAATGATTAAAGGAAAGTATGTCTCCTCTTTTCTCAATATGCTAAGAGTATTGAACAGAACTGTGACTGAAAATTGAGCATGTCTTAAAAACAAATCCCAAGGCTAAGTGAAAGTCAGTTCATAGACATTTGGGAATTTGATTTGGTCACATCTTCCCATCAGTTTAAAAAGATATGAGCTAATATTTCTGTAAAGTAAAATAATAATAGGAAAAAACCTCACAACTAATTTGAGTGCATCGGGGAGAAGATCCAAAATTTTTTGCAAAGTGCTTGATACCCTAATAAATTACTTGTTTTACTTTTAAGATATAGTCAGAAAGTCATTTGACATCCAAATGTGCACCCAAATTATTAAAAAAATAAGTTAAACAAGAATTGTCTTAGAATGCCAACTGGTTCAGATTTTATTGCTCATAATGTTGTAGGTTTTTTTCCTTGCATGTCACATTACTCAATCAGTTCATTAATCATACATGTACCTAAAATAACATTAATATCTTGTGTTTTATAACATTAACCCCCAAATATAGTGCTAATCACAAGATATGGAGTGATGAGGCTTTGGAAAATGCTGTATAATGTCATATATACAACCTCTGTATTTATGGAATAGAGTGGTGATGAGTTCATGTGGGCATGAACTCAAAGTGAAGTAAAGCAAAGCTGATGTTTTAGTAGTGTGAGACTTTTTTCTCTGATTTTAGAAGAATGTACTTAGCCAATGTGGTTGTGAACAGACTCTCTTACTGATACCACAAACTACCAGACTAGCAACATACACAGAATAAGAACTGTGCACACGAAGGGTCATACTGTAGTTGTATCATGACTGAAAATTGTTGGTAGGTACATTACACAAAATTGGTTCCATCTGGCTTTCTCTTACATTCGTCATCATTTCAGCACAGAAACTGTTGGCTGCAGGTACTGCAAAGCACGGTGTATGCATTGTGTAATTGTACAGAGATTCCTGGGACACAGGAGGAACTTGTGGCTACCCACTTATTAAATGGTTTTCTCTTTTGCTGTATATTTAGCAAAAAGGCAAGGAAAAAAAAATTATGGAGCCTTTTACATATATTGAAAAAAATTCATTTGAGAGATGGTTTGCACTTAAGAAAAATATTGTTTGTTTTCAGTATTACAATGTTAAAATGGCTTAATATCTAAATGGAATGCTGTAATCAATGTTTTAATTCCTGTTCCATAGTTTCTAATGCATGTCACTGTGTTACTTGTGGTATTGGAACATAGTTCTCATCCATTAGAATAAATCTATTTCCTATGATTACAGCAGTGTTAAAGCAGTACAAAAACCTGTTCAGTTTGTTTATGAGATTAACATTGAGAAGTTTATGTATGTCCTTTATTGCACACCAAGAAATGTTTTTCAGTGGCATTACCAGTTTTCTACAACGCATCTCTTAAAGCGAGGAGGTGTTTTGTTCCTACAGTTCTTGGCTTCTTTGTACCAAAACTGCCGTCTTGTTTAATGACATTGCTATGTGGGCTGAAGTTCGGCTGACAGATTGTGAGCAAAGGCTGTGATATTACAAACAATAGTCTATTGAGCATGAGGAACTTGTTGAATTAGTTACCAAAGGCATTAGTGCTCAGTCCAGCCTCTTTAGCATCTGGAAGACAGAGAAGAAATAGTGAGCAAATGAAATGTCCAAATGACACCAAACTGCAAAGGGCTGCAGGTGACAATGGCAGCTGACATGGGCTGTGAAGGACCCTGGTAAGAGGCAGTTCTGTAGACAAAAACTAATAATAAACTAATAAACTCACAAAAGGAAAAAGTACTGCATTAGGAGGGAAGGGAGTATTCAAATCAAGAGAGAAAACAATGGGGTTCCTGAGGAATCGAGCACACAAATGATTAAATTTTAAGGGCTCTGCTGGATTTGAGATGGGTTTTCCGAAGCTGACTGGGTAGCAGTGGCTCCAGCACACCAGCTCTTTGCCATCCGTGACTCCCCTGACATCAGTACCATTCTCCAGTGCTAGTTTAGGGATCCTGTGGACTCTGTAAAGCAGTTCTGAGTGGGTCATCTGTTCCCCATGCAGTTCAGGTTAGCTTGATGTTGAAAAAGGAACTGAAATGTGCAAAAGGTCAAAATCAAGGTCTCATTTTGTTCTGTTTTAATTATTCACTTAATAATCTTTTGGTTTCCTATGCCTTGCAGTAGAAGTTTTTAATGGTCTTTGAACTTTAAATATGAATTTAATTGCTTCTGTGTCCTTCTTTGGGAGTAATTCCATCAAAATTTGCACCTCTGCTCTGTGCTGCAGATAACTTAATCCATATCTGGAATTTCTGGGATTGCTGGGAGGCACGTATATTAGTTTATTAGTTTACAACATGGACCTAGTCCATGACATCTGTGGTCATCCAGCCTGCTGCCTTAACCCTAGAGAATCTGCCAGGATCACATGTGCAGCTTAGGCTGAAGGGCATCCACACACCAAACTTTGTCCAGAGAGATCTAAATCTGTGACCTGGGATGCAACTGGAATCTAAACCTTCAGGCTGAATACCTTGGACCACCTAAATCCTGAAATATCCAAGGAATATTATTATCCCAGCTATGTCATTTATGCATGACACTTAATGAAAAATACAGCAAAACGAAGTCACTCAATTAGAGGTATTACAATGCAATAGCTTGGCTTTACCATTCTTATTTACTTTGGATAATAATCTGCAGGAAATCGTAGTTTACGTTAAGATTTGAGTTCAGTTGTCAGTAAGGGATGGCTCTGACCCCTGTGGCAGAACATGCACTTAGGTGTGTCAGGGACTTCAGCTAAACCCAGGAGCTGTGGTGGGCTGGCCTTGCCCACCCAGTGCTCTCTCACCCACACTCCTCACCAGGACAGGGGTGAAAATGAGGTGGAAATCTCATGGCTCGAGGTGCAGACAGGGATGGTGCTCACCAATGGCCTCCACAGGCAAAACAGACTCCACTGTGGGGAGACTGATTTATTGCCAGTTAAAATAGGTTTGCATAGTAAAAATCAAAGAGAAATTAAAACAATGCCTTCTCCCTGCCCTTCCCTGTTTCCCAGGATCAACTTCCCCACACAAGGAGTGGTGCAAGGGGCTGAGGGCTGGGGTCAGTGCTCTGCTGCTGATCCCCCCTCACTCCCTGCTCCACCCTGGGCCCTTCCCTTCCCAGGGCTGCAGTCCTGTCAGGAGCACCTGCTCCAGCCTGGGCCTTCTGTGGGTCACTGCTCCTCCAGGAGACAGCCACCTGCTCCGGCCTGGGTCCTCTGCGGGTCACTGCTGCTCCAGGAGACATCCACCTGCCCCAGCCTGGGCCTTCTGAGGGTCACTGCTCCTCCAGGAGACAGCCACCTGCTCCGGCCTGGGTCCTCTGCGGGTCACTGCTGCTCCAGGAGACATCCACCTGCCCCAGCCTGGGCCTTCTGAGGGTCACTGCTCCTCCAGGAGACAGCCACCTGCTCCGGCCTGGGTCCTCTGCGGGTCACTGCTGCTCCAGGAGACATCCACCTGCCCCAGCCTGGGCCTTCTGAGGGTCACTGCTCCTCCAGGAGACAGCCACCTGCTCCGGCCTGGGTCCTCTGCGGGTCACTGCTGCTCCAGGAGACATCCACCTGCCCCAGCCTGGGCCTTCTGAGGGTCACTGCTCCTCCAGGAGACATCCATCTGCTCCAGCCCCTCCCCACAGGACACAGGGGAGTCTCTGTCCTGGCTCCCAGAGCAACCCTTTCCCTCCTCCTCCTCCTCGATCCCTGGTTCTCCTCAGGCTCCCTTGCCCCTCTGCCTGTGTAGGGTTTTGCCCTTCACTGGGCACATTTTCAGCCCCTGGGCTGAGGGGCCGGGCTGGGCACAGGTGGTTCGGGAGCTGGCTGGGAGTGCCAGGAGCAGGCTGGAATGGGCAGGGGCAGCGCAGCCTGTCCGAGAGCTGGCCCTGCAGCCCCGCTGCTGGCACCTGGGCACCGACACCCACCACGGCAGGCGACATTATTTATGTTTGGCAGAGGCGTTCTGGCTTTGCAGTAGAGCTATTTTTTCAAATATTTCCTATGCCAAGTGTCTCCTTGAGGCGAGCCCTCAGGAACAGATTGAGAGCATGGAGCAGGTCTCTGCAGAGGGAAGCAGTGGAGAGAATTTTCTTCTGGAAAGAAAGATGTGGGTAGGAAAGTAGAGGATAACATTAAAAATAGGGAAGATTAAACATGTCCCATTAGTAAAGCCAGAAACAATTTAGGATAAGGTAGAAATCTTGGAAAAATATTGATAAACAGAATTAAAAATGTCTTTTTCCTGCTTCTTTTCCAGCCCAGAGCAGCAGATCTGGCTGCTCGTGCTGGTATTGAGCAGCATGTTACCAGAGAACAGTCCTATTGACTGCAGTGGGACTTGCTGAGGAGGGAATTGTTTAGCTCAAATAGCCTTATAAATAGGCATATGCACCCAACATTATATTTCCAATACAAAAATATATATCTAACCCCCAAAATATATTTGAAACCATAAACCCAGGTTTTCTGTGCTACTTTTTAAAAAGAAATATAATTTAGCATGTGAACTAAAACATGGCCCTGTCTTACAAGACCTGATGAGATGGGTTTTGGATTGGATCAGGAAAATGTAAAGTCTTATTTTTGTAGTGTATAAATGAAATGGACAGTCTAAACCCTGTCTCTAAAAATCTTGGCACACTTCAAAGGAAAAATGCCATTTTAGCAATTTAAAAGCACTTAGTGTGTTTTCCCAGTGCTGAACTTCATTTCTATAGCCAGTATGGTTGCCCGCTAAATAATGCCATAGGGGACAATGTAGCTCTGACTATATTTAAAAATACTATTCCATGAAATTCACTAGGAACAAGCTGAAGCTCATTTGTGTCTTTGGAAGGAGGTGATAGTGGCTGTAAGTGGTAAAGGAAAAGGATTGAGATGGTTTTTGAATCACAGAGGAGATGAAGGCTGGACCATCTGTGGGGAGAGAGGGATGCTCAAAGCAACAGCCAGAGGGGCCAGGGGGAAATCTGAGGACTCTTTAATGTTACAGGGGCTTGAACAAGAGCAGCAGTTGGAAAGAAAGAAATCTTTATAGGTGGGGACTAAAAGAGGTGCAGAGACATCATTAGAAAAGTGAAAAAAAGAAAAAAAAGGAAACAATTAAAAGGATGTTAGGACACATAATTGGAATATTCAGATAAGAAAAGACAAAAGGTCAATTTGATTGAATAATAAAAAATCTGTGTTGTCTTCTTTTTTATGTATTCATATGCATGTAGCTTACTGCTATATATATTATTTTATGACTACAATTAGACCTTTAAAAATAATTCTAAACTGCCTTTAAAAAATAATTCTGAACTGTTGTAAGGCCTATTATACCTGTATGTTTTAACTAATGAAGGTAGAAGCTTTAAAATCTTTTCTCAGTGTAGTTCCTGGAGAGTTGATCAGCAATTAATTGAAACACATCCTGTTTCATCTGTTCCTGGTAGGGAACCTTGGCCGGGTGGACCATGTCACAGAGTTTGAGTATGACCTCTTCATTAGGCCAGATACCTGCAACCCACGCTTCCGAGTCTGGTTCAACTTCGCTGTGGAAAACGTGAAAGAATCCCAGGTAAGTGATAGTAAATTGGATGGTATCATAGCTTCAAAGATTGTTTATTGTAGAATATGTTTTCTTTAATAAAAAAGATGATACCCTGGGTTTGCAACTAAAAATTGCTCTAAAATGTATCTTTGTTTTTTGAAATTTTTATAAATAAAAGCAAGTATCAGCATCAGTGGGTATGACCATGCTTTTCAGCTATCCAAGACAGGAGGTAATTGCAAAGACAGTATAATGTTTGCCAGCTAACAGAACTTGTATTAATAGTGGCTGCCATGTATATGTGCTTTTGCATTCCAACCAAATATGTGTGTTAATATACGAAAAGAAGTCCATCATAGCTGTTCAAATATTATCACTCAAACCTTCATTTAATACATGTAGAACAATGAGGTAGCTTTGCAAACAGGCATTTCCCTAGTGACTTGTAGCAGAGGAGTTGCTTGCCAACGTGTCCCTTGTGAAAGAGGAGGTTTAAATGTGAAGCAAATTGATAGGAAACTGTTTCACTTACTTTTAAATAATGTTTTTTGCAGTAAAAATGCCCCTTGAGAAGGAAACTTCCTTGCTCTATTTTTTCACTTGTATACCTATAAAAGTTATATACTAACTTTCACATTGAAAAATAAATTTAAAAAAAGATTTCATTTCACTTTTCACATGTTTCTTGAATTTTGTTCTGGTGGCCTGCCTTAGTTTATCAGAATCCGTCTGTCATTTTTGCTTAATGGAAATAAAACATATTTAGTAAGAGAAAAAAACTGCAGAAGCTTGATATTTGTACTCCTACGAGACTAATATCTTAATATCCAGCACTATATCATTCTTGTTACAACTGGAAATCATGAAATTGTTTATCTATCATCCTGGAGCCTTATATTTTATCAGACAGACCCTTTCCCCTGCTGTGCCTTACTCAACTATGATCAAATTATATAGTCATGAGATGAATGAGAATCTGTCTCAAGGAGGCAAAGAGATCGGGTAGAAAGATACAATATATATCTAGTGCTTACAGGATATTTGTTTTCATGGTTGTCTACATGAAAGGGAATGGTTCCACTATTAAGTTTGACTTGTGAGGTCTGTTTTTATAATGTGTGCTCCTATAATCTTTTTCTCATCTCTCCAATTTCCGTTAAAATGAGACCTGCCTGGGCGTAATCTAGTCTGGAACCCTTTTTAGGTCTTTGTACTACAGGCCATGGGCAGCATTAGTCATTGCAGCTCGGCTATATTAAATGAAAGTTAGAAGTTGCTACATCAAACATACTGTGTAATGTAATCTGTTTTCTGCATTTTGATTATTTTATTTTATGTTTTACTTGAAAACGGTAGCAAGGAAACCCAAACTATTCAGTATTGCTTAAAAATGTTGCACTAATACAAATACAGAGGAACTTTGATCACATTATGTGTAGAAGTAGACATTTTAATAGCTCTCTATAAATCATTACCTGTATAATACTGCATTTGTTTTTGATGTATTATATAGGCAATGAGTGAGGAAGGCACATCTATACATTTATATATATTAGCTCTGGTTTTAGCCATATGGATGAGGACTCACAAAGAGTAGCTACATTTATTTGTTTCTTTATTATCTATTAGTGCAGTATTTTGTGTTATTAATCTACTGATAAATGAAAAGAAAGACCAATTAGACATTCCAGCCAATCTTACCATCCATGCATTATTGTTCCATAAGAAAACAGGTTCTTTGCATTTTAAGTTTCTTAAGTCATGGAGCTTCCATTTCCTATGTCTCAAAACTGTTTTATAGACTCCTCTCACTTACAGTGTTGCTTGATTTTTAGCCCAAAGCTTTCTTTTATTTAATCTCACAATTCCCAGTTGCAATTCTGCTTAGTAATAACTCCTCTTGGTACAAATAAATCCTCATCATCCCTGGCTAACATTTATATTTCTGTAAATTATAACATTCCTCATCATTTGTGTCTCAACCTAGCTATCATGTTTGGTTTTTTCAGCGCTATATCCAATAGACCACTTTACCTTTTAAGTATTTTTCCGCGTTGGGGCCTTTGGACTTTCACCATAAGTGAATCTTTCAGTCCTTTGATAATTAGCCCAGTTTCCCAAGGAAGCAAAGCTTATATGATCACACTGTCTACTTGCTAGCCTAGGTTTTTGTGTGGCTGCTGATCCCTCTGCTCTCTTTTCTCCCTCAATAGCTTCTTAACTCTTGGCCAGTTTCAGCACCACTGGACAGGAATTCCTGTAAGTTTCGGGAAAACAGGCTGCCAGATGGGCAAGAGACCCATTAGTGTTCCCACTGGCAGACAGGCTATAGTATGAGATCATTTCTTATTAAACATCAGAGAATCCACAGAGGAGATGAATAGGAGAAAGTACTCATTGGAATTTGCATTTTTAAGATACCAGAGAATCCAACCATGAAATCCAAATCCATAGCATTTAGTAATTTTGCTTCTTGCAGAACTTCTTGTTTTTATTATTATTCTTCCTCTTCCAGTTCCTTCAATATTTTCTTTATAGTGCGGAACTAAAATTTAGTGGATAATTCCGAGTATGCTAATCCCAATTTACGGAGAAGGGGCTCGAGTCCCTTTGCTCTGTTACTGCCTCACTATCGACAGCTGGAAATTGCAGCAGCCTTTTGTTGCTGTATCACTATGGAAACTCAGGCCTAATTTGTTTTTCCCTATCATACAGAAGTCTTTTTCAGAGTGATTGCTTCCTTGCTCCTGTTACGTATGCCTGAGGTTGCTGTTGTGCTTCATAGGTAATAGAGCTAAGCTCTGTACCATGCCAGTGACAGCCCTAATATTTCCAGAATTATTTTTAGAATTTTATTATAAACTTGGTTTATTTGATGTTCACTTCCCTATGTTGAAGTAGAACCAACAGACATTTTTTTTCAATTTGGAAGTTGATAAATTAATTTCTTCTTCCTTATGGTTTGGACTTCTACATCAGACATTTTATGTTGTCAGTTTTATTTATACTTGCTTTAACAAGGAAAAAAGATTTAAAAAAACCCCCAACAACTAATGAGTTATATTTATGGAGGAAAATGAACCATCGTGGAAGATACCTGCTAGATGTAAAATTTAGTCTTTTGGTCTCCTTCTATGGCTTCTGACTTACAGCTATCTGAGCTATGATTTTTTTTGTCTCTTGTTTGGTGAATTCAATTAACACCAATATTGGAAAAGAAAAAAAGAAACGGATATATTATATGTAAGGAAAACACATAGACTTTTATGATTTACACATATCCATGAAAGGGAGAGTGAAGGAAATAGGATTTGCTGTGGAACACATGGTCTCATGGGCAAAGCCTCCAATTTCTCTAATTACATACGTATCACAGGCTGCTCTCTGTTCCTGATAATGCTCTTTACTGGGCAGGGTTTGCTTCCTATTCACTTCAGCCATGGCCCTTAAAACACCATCTATGAATTTGCTAAATTTCTTCTCTGTGCAGCCGGAAATTGGATGAATGAATTTCATCTCCCAATTGCATTTCAAGTATTTTAAATACACAGTGCTTCAGGTGCAAGATTACCTCTGAGCTAGAATGGCTTTAATGGTATTACTAGCAACAGTGTTTCATTTGAGCTTTTTGAGAAAAAAAGAAATGTGTGTACATGTGATAAATTATAAAAAATATCCTGGTATACCAATATTGAGGATTTTACAGGTGAAAAGAATGATTATTGTTCTTGAGGGCCATAGCCAGAAATTCTTCTCAAGTGGTTGACACTCACTGTTCCAGACACTGTAACCACACTGGAAAAAGATGATCTTTGTCCTGAAAAATTTACTTTTGAACAATTTGTGAAGAGATTAGAGTTAAACACAAGAAAGCGATGAAAGGATTAAAAATATTTGAGGATTTTTGATTTAACAGACAGCAGCTATATTATACCACTAAGTAATGCACATCTAGGCCTCATGACAAATTCTGTGTGTGTGTGTACCCTGAGCAGCTCTGCTGTCTGATGAATCATGTCGAGAAATGGTATTTTCACTGAGATTAAAAAAAGAATTTCCAACAGAAGGGGTTTCCTAATAGTGCCAAATTTTGTTCTGTAAGTGTTGATAAACACATTTGGAGTTCTTCATCACAAAGGTACTGACAAAATATACCAAGAAGGATAGAGGAGAAGAATGGATATTTGGCAGCTAGGACTTGATCATTACTTACATTTAATAAATCAATCCAGACTGAGGTTAAAATCAAAGAACCAAATGTTATTTTCTTCAAAGGCATTCTCTCTCTTACTTCAGTTGCTGTTGGACTGAAACTATTATTTTGACTCATGAATTTTTTTGGGTTTTTTTTATATATGAGTATGGATCAGGAAAAAGGATAGCCTGTTCTTCAGAAATTTAAACAGGATGCCCAGGTAAGACAGTGATTATCGTAGCTGGACATTATTATGAATGCATGGAGCTGTCATTGTAGAATTTTCTGGTTTTTTGTCCTACACTGTTTTGTAAAATATAAAAGACTGTAAGATCTCTGTTGTCTTTAATTGGTTAGATTTTCAGGAAATATTTGTTATTGACAGTGGATTTTATAATATGTTCAGGCCTCTTCTTACTGTCCTAAACCAACTCCATGATCCTTAGCAGAGAACTGCTTCTTTATGATGTTATAGCTGTGATTGTTTAAAGATATGAGTGATACGTGTATAGGGAGAGCTAATGTCTCTCTTTATACCAACTGGCACATTTTGGAGAGGCAGGGGGGAAAGAAAGAAAAGCAGGCATGATTTGAGGTACTCAACCTCTTTTTCTGACCTAAGAACTCAGTCTGTGCAGTTAATGCCTGCAGAAGCTGCATCCAAAGTAAGATGGAGTGAAGATGACATCAAAAGCAGGCTAAAGTTGGAAACAGGCTACCTTTTCACTTTCTTCTTCTTAAGCAGACGTGCTTTGCTCTACTGTCATTTGGGGATTTAAGGTACTGGTATCAAGATGCTTTAGAATGTCTTACAGTCTTTCCAGCTTCTCACTTTAAAAGACAGATATTTTCTTTACTGCGCATTAAAGGCTATGTTGCATTTACCTAACTTTGGAAAATGCATATGTAGAAGGGCATGTTTTTATGAAAGAATACAGATCTGAAATTTTGAAGTGAATACATTGGAAATGAATGAATAAAGCATTTTTTGCAACAATTCCTAACCAATCTTAAATGCATAATTTCTTTAGTGTGTTTCATTGCATATAACTTCTTAATAAATTAGGTATGTATCACTCATTTATTAATAATTTACATGAATAATTTATTAATCCTCTCCTGGTCAGCCCCTGTAATCTCTCTATATAGCTGTTTATAATAATTTGCAAGGAGAATCACTAGATTATTTGAATTTTGCCTGTTTAGGAAGATCCCAGCTGTTACCCATCTTTATGTACTCTTATGTGAATTTTTAGCACGCTGGCAAGAGACGTCCAACTCTTCCTGTATTTTGGTATTTTAGTCACTGTTTACACAGGTAGACAAAACCTGATCTTGTTCATGTCCCAGTTTTATTTTGTCGCATGAATTTATTTTGTTTCCTTGCTTCTGATATTTTTCTTGAGAACCATCTCTATTTAAGAGGTTAAATGGGTATCAGCAACCCAGCTCACACTACCAGCTCACATTGCCATTTTGACTTTAAGATGAAACTGTGAGTAGCATCACTGCTATAACTTTCCATTCACTGCTTACTGTAGTTTTAGGGTAGATTTAGTTAGAGAAGTATCAAATTTTTATTTGTTTCATAGGTCACTCAAGTTTTTCCTTTTCTCTTAGCTATCAAATAGTGGATTTAGATTCTTGTGGCTGAACTTTGTCAAGATTTAAACTTTGACATCTTTGAATCTAAGGCTGCTGGGTTTGTCAGTCATTTTCATTCATCATTATCATGTCATATCATATCATGATTTATTTTCCCTTGGAGAAAGGCAAATACTGCATAAAGGTTGAAGTTATAATAATTTTTCTAAGAAAGATTAAGAAGGAGACGAAGCTGTCTTGAAACATTTTCGTCAGGAAAAATCAAGTAAAAAAAATTAATCTGAATTAGAGAACGGTTTCACTGAAAATTTTTCACTAGCAAATACGACAACAGTTGAGCAAAGTAAGAGTTATGTATTTGCATCCTTTGGGATTCCTTTTGGAATTTAGAAGCAGCAAAAGTCTGGACTGTAAGTTGTTTTTTGTTTAATTCCATGGCATCCCTGTGTATTACAATGTTGTGCTGTATATCCTGCACTGGCCAAGTTCCTTAAAGCTATACTTGAGTGCATTTGTATATTTTATATATACACACGTGCATAAATCTGTGCCTGTCTCCCTTGAAAACATGAGAGGCTGAGGTGAGTGCATTTGGACAATATCTTTTTAGTAACAGCTTTACTAGAGGGTGAGCAGATTATTTCTTTGAGTAGTGCATGCCCTTCATCTTGAAAAAAAATGGGAAAAGAAGGATGAAGGCAGAATCATGATGCAAATTTTGTAAGACCTTGTGGTACCACAGTACCTTCTAATGTGGGTCAGTTACTTTTTGTAAGGGAAGGGTTTGAATTATCTGAAGTTTGTCTTATAAAGCAAAATGGATTATTTCAAAGGAGCCTTTGTATTTTTGAAAGTAGTTTTACTGATCCCTGTATTGGAAAGGGGTACAATTTTATCGTAAATCAAAAGTGCATAGGATTAGATGATGCCTATAGCAGTTGAGGTAATCATTTACTCACTGAGGAAGCCATATGAAATGATAATTAAGTAAGAAACAAAGTGACAACATTTAAAATAGATTGCATGTGCGTTTCAACATTTAAAAAAAGAAAAATCCATTGAACATACTGCAGTTTTGAAGAAAAATAATGTTGCCATTTTGGAAACTTGTGCCTATATTGGTCATGTATAAAATTAGATTTATAAATGATGATTCTTCCAAGTTGGAGTCTTTTCAAGTACGTATAATTTTTTTTTGGATCAATAATTCAGTTGTGCTTGGAATAGATTGAGGGTGCATGTGAAACTTCGGTAAGTGCAATATAGTGTGCATCTCCATGAAATCATCCAAAGCTGTCATGACAGGTATCATCCTTTGAAAAGTAATGAATGCAGGTAGGTTGGTAAACAGGAAATATTCAGCATTACCAGAACAACGTCTGTCCTGGTGAAATATTCACTCTTGGCAAGACAGTGTTAAATTCATAAACTTTTTTGTGTTCCAGGTGTCTGTAAGAACATTTCAGATGCCAGTGTTCAGTAATTACTGCACACATACTGTGTGCTTCAGATTTAACGCTGCCTTTTGCCTACAGGAAACTAATGGCCAGGTGTGTTTAATTTCATCTGATGGTGGCATCTGTCACTCAAAATGTCAAAAACACGTTATAGATGTCATCAACAAAATCAGTGCTGTGATGATCTTGATGTCAGTGATGTGACATGCTTACTTTTCTTTCAATTTAAAACCTTTTTGATTTCTGATTAAATACGCCCTTTTTCAGTTCCAGAGTGAATTGTCTTCCATGCAAATTTGGTTTAATTTTCCTTTAATTACTGAAAAGTCTTTATACCAGGATGTGTAAGCATACATTGAAGAAGTGAAGATGAAATGTTTCAAACTTTCCTGCCTCTAGATTTTTAAATCTTTTTAATTCAGAATAATTTTTAATTTTTAAAATTCAGAATAATCTATGTCTCTCATTGATTTCAGAAGCAGCAAAGTTCCTACAATGTTAAATGCCACAGAAAAATTCCAGCCTGATCTCAATTAAATATTTTGTTCCTTTGCTATACTACTTATAAATATATGCTTAGTTTAAAAAACTTTGGAGCTAACAAACATTAAGATATGCACTTCCGATTTTTTTAGGGAGCAAATAAAATTAAAATGCCATGATTTGTAGCTACTTTTTGTTTATTTGTTTGTTTGTTTTTACTGTTAGTTGAAACTGGAAAACTGTATAGGTTACCCGAGATATTACATTATATATAGTTAAATTATTATGTTTCTTCCAGCAAAAGATATTTTAATTTATCTATTGAAGAAGCTGTGAAATACTCTATTAAGTGACTGTGCAATTTTTTTGCTTTGAGAAATTAAGGAAAATTAACACTGGATTTAAAAACTGACTCTCAAAATAGAGCTGCTGTATTTTATATAGATAACGCAGAGTAATCAACTGAGCGATTCTGATGATTGAGTACAGTTCCCCCAGTTTAGAATCTGACCTGTACACCCTGGATAAGCAACATCTGCTCTTACATCAGCTCAGGATGGCTCTGGTAATTTTTTTTGGTGATTCGAGAAGCTCCGTGGAAGCTTCTGATTTTCCTAGTAGCACCACCATGATGAACTGCGGCTCATTACTGTAACCTGATGGCAGCTGTTAATACTATTACAGGCAGAGACTTTTTATTTAAGGGAAACATTAGCCAGGAACTGGTAGATTTCTGACACAGTATTACATAAGGCTTCCTGTTAGGAAGGAGAGCAAAGAGAAATGGATTTGAACCCATTAGTATCAGAATTACGTGTCAAAAAGCTAGAGCAGAGTTCAATTTATTTCTGCAATAAAGTGTAAGCTAGAGATTGACTTGACAATTATTTTACCTTACATTGCTGTGGTTGTTCTGAGATGACTATTCCAACATCAAATCATCTTGTTTGGACATCTTTTACAGAATAACATGATAGTCTAAATATGCATTATGTTATGTAGGAACTAAAACTCGGCAGGTTTTTTCAAGTAGAAATGAGTTTTTTATTACTCCTTTTACTAGAGGATGTATATACAGTGGAACACATTCAGCATAGATTTAAAACAACTGCATGTATTTCTGCTAAATCTAGTGCATGTTGTTGAATGGCATTTACATTGTAACAGAAAGGATAATCTGTCTGAAGCTTTTAGTAGCTTGGTATAAGGAATACAAATAATGTGCCCCAAAACATTTGTTTTCTCTAAGCCAGTCACTGAGCAGGGTTGTGGCTTCTGTTTACCAGTCTCCTTTTTCCCCTAATAATTCTCCAAGATAAGAGACAAAAAATTGGACAACCACTTCCTTATTATAATTTTCAGCTTTGAGAAGAGCAGTGTTACCAACATTTTTGCCCCTTTGATATACATATTGTCCTACTGAACACCAAAGTCCATGAATTCAGAGCCTTAACTTTCAACATTGTAACAAGTTTTTATTGGAATGGCAATTTTTCTTGTCTTGAACTGCTGGTCCTCTACAGAACATTTATTTAATTTTCTAGTTGTGTAGCATAATTTTTGAAAGGTGTTGTGTTCATTGTCCCTCTGAAAATTCACATGAAGCTTTGCAGAAGATGTTTATTAAAACTTTAATAAAAATAACATATTCCACCAATGTGCAGATTCTCCTAGCAGGTTTTCCTTTCCCTTTGCATGTTTTCATGCAGGACCACATCATGCTCAGGGGTGATGCAGGGAAGCAGAACTGCAGCTTTGCAGCTTGTTGTGTTTGTGTTCTGATCTTCTGTGAACTCTGTGGGCAAAACTAATTCCACAATCAGAGGACTACAGGGCATTGTGGGGTCCGTGGCAGGGCATTGCCTGGCCCTGCAAATTCTGCAGTGATGCTGAGTACCTCCAGTGTTTGGTTTAGAATCACCTCAATAGCCAGATTAAACTGAATATCCTTCCTGGCAGGCATGTGGAATGGCAATTCCATGGCTTTGGAATATCCAGGATGAAACTACAATAGCTGCTCCTTGTGGGTTGTTTCTTCCCTATGGCTGCAGAAGGATTTCTTTGAACCAGATGTTAATATAGCTACCTACCTAAGTCAATTGTTCTTTTACATGGAGTTATATATATTTATTTTATTGATTTAAACCTGTTCATTATAAAAATCAGCCGATGAAAAGAGATGGCATGTATGCAGGGAGATAATTTTTTTTTTTCCCCAGGAATTTCTCATGCATAGATACAAATGAATTTTCTAAATGTAAATGTTTGGCTAGATTATTCTTCAGAGACACATATTGATTTCTGTTGTCACCCTTCAGTGAGATTTAGTGTAGGTTACTGGGAAATCCTTTCCAAGCACATACTGAAAAAAATGTAAAATATGATTTCCTTGACAGTTAGTGAAAAGAGACAGAGTAGACGTTAACAAATTAACTGTGTTTACTCCATCTTCACCAGTTTAAGAGTCTTTCAGCTTCTAAAAAATCAGCTCCTTTGATGCTTATAGAATACGGATCCATATTGCACTGGGTGAGCTCGAAAGCACGTTTTGAAATTCATAGCTTAGCCAAAGTGAAGCTTTGCATTTCCTGATTTTCCTTTGCAGATCTAAATCTGGAGTTGTGGCTCTCTCGCCAGAGTGGGAAGTACTGTATAATTTTGCAGTTTAGGCTATGCTATAATGCAAGTAGTATGAGTCTCATGGAAAAGCGTGTGTGATGGCCAAGCTTAATCCTAAAATGTGTTTCATTCAGCTTTCTAATAAACCTGAAATTCGTAAATTTCTGTGTGTTATAGTGGGCTTGATAATTATGGATTATAATAATTTTACACTTCAGTGCTTAAACCCAAATATTGTTCTAAAAATACTTTTTTCTTTTTTTTTCTTTGTTATTTAGAGAGTACAAAATGCCTTCAGTAATACCAGAGTGCAAGCTATGAAGAATGTTTTTATAACAATATAATTTTATATCTATCTAAACAAGTTATTTCAAAACTTAGATAATATTTTTATGTATTACAAGGACTGTTAGAAATAAGTGTTGAACAGCTTGTTATGGTTCAGTGATGATAAATATCAAGTTCACCTAAAAATTAATAAAAAATTATATTCAACAGCTACAAAATCTGATCAATTTTTGCTTTCTTGGCATTGTGGTATTGTTAACCTCCATGAATTTGCTTTGTAAATGGCTTAAAAACTATTAGTGTCATGGCAGTTATAAAGTACGGTAAATAAATGTTTGGTTTAACAAATACATTTTAATATATAGGGGATGAGACTACAATGTTGCAGTACATCACTGTATTTTAATAGGATTTAAATCATAATTTCTATGCACTCCTTTGCTCGTTTTGTAGATAATAATAAACGTACAGACTTGGATGGAAAACTCAGCTTCTGTTGTTTCAAGGGAACAGTGATGCTTGGGTTTGTATAAGATTAGTGGTGAAGCTACAAATACTAAAATTATACAATGATGTAGTTGTATTTTCTCAAAACATTTGGGAGCATTTTGAATTCGGAGGTGTTTTATGATCTCTCTCTGATGTACTTCAAGGAAGAAAAGCAGGAAGAATTTTGGAAAAATATTAATCTTTGTGGTAAAACTGGCTTTATAAAAATCCAAACAAGCAGAAGCATTTTAACATAATTTTCTCCTGACTTAAACAATCTTAATTTTATCACTTTGCCAAACTGTGTTCCTTTGCATGAAGTATGTGCAGGAGATACTTCTGAATTTGCATTTTCATTAGATTTAGCATTCAGCACCTAATGCCATAAATTTGTTTTTGAAACTCTTTAATTCCCCTGAGTGTTCCAACATATTGAATGCTATTTGCTTTGTATTATGTTGGCAGCAAATCTGCAGTGAAAATGCTGTCAATATATATTCATAGCTAACATTGTTAACTAAAAGCAATATTGTTTTTCTATTGTAAGCTGTCACAAATGTTTGGCACCCTGTTGTGTAAGCCAAAAAAATGTCAAAGAAAGAAAAGAATATTTTTGGAGAAAAGTGCGGTGATAGTGTCAAGTTTTCTGTATTAAAATATATTCCTGTTTGTACAGACCTTTACAATTTATGAAATTGTGTTTTGTAGTAATGTAAAGTTAGAATATTGTGAGAAGATGCAGACTGTTACAGATATTATATTAAATGAGAGGAGCAGAGTAGATGATACAGCCATTTTACTTTGTGTGTAATGCAATGCTTATCAGGCTGTAAAATGTATTCTACTAAACACAAAGATTATTTTATTAATAGATGTACTATATATATGTGGAAAATGAATGAAAAATATTTTGCATTTTTTCCTGCTTTTGAAGATGAAGTGTATAATTAACAAGACCAATGCAAAGTTTTGAACATTCTCCTAGGGAGTATCCTTATCTTTGTGTAAGACATGCTGATTTTGTTTATTTAAATTGTGTATTCCTTTTCCCAATCATTCATTCTTTTCTAATGAAACTTATATTTTTTGTATCTGCATGCTATTATAAGAATGTCTTGGAACAGAGTATTTTAGGGATCTTCCGTGGGGAGAAATGAAAGAAGAAAAAATCTGTCTGCCATGCAAATAACCATGTTAGTGCTAATACATAATAAACACCCATAAGTTAAAATAAGACAAGTGGCATCTTTTGTGCTGCTCTTGCAAGTCTGTTAACCCAGAGAACTTGTAACCTAAGCCATGTCAATGGAAACTTCTGGATGAGGTGCTTGAGGCACAACCAACTTCCCTGGCCTCAAGCTGGTTTACTCTGGAATCAGCAGAGTTCTGCTGGTGGCAATGGAGAGCACTGGGAAAAATGAGAGTTTCAGCCCCGTGCGTGGCTCTCACTGAAGTACCAGGGCTTCACAAAGATACAGATTTCCAAGGTAACATTTTTCTATCTTCACCTAGGTGAAAATATTAATCCATGTACAGTGAAGTATTGGCAGCCCCAGAAATGTTGTCATCTATGACACTTTGTGTCATTCTGCAGAAAACTTGTTTTCTTACTGAATCATAGTGTGTTGAATCTGGGAAACTTTTTTGGTAAACTTTTAATACATTTGGACATTGGTCAATGTAATTTAATAAAACCCAAGCCTTAAATATTCTGATCTACTGTTTAAGAACAATCATTGGTAAATTTGTTTGAGCTCTCTTTTTCATACAGCAGTATATTGGTGACACATGTTAATGTGTGTTATCTTCTGTGGTACTGGCACACGTTGTGAATACATACTACCTGATCATGCTACATGATGCCGACAATAATTCCTTTTTTTTCCTTGCAGCTGATTTCACCCCTCTACTTCAAAATAACCTCTCCTTTCTGCACTGATACTTGCTCCGCTAAGGGAGTACAGGTGCCACAAGTGATTTCACAAGGTCCCTGTTATGGACTCGCTATTTTCAAACATTTTCTAAGAAGTGCAAAATACCCCGAGTTTCCATTGACTTTAGTGACATTTCAGTACTATTAGCACCTTGGAAAATTGGCCTTTATATTCCTTGGCACCAGTCTCTATGAATTCTCTCATGTGCTTTCAAGTAAGATTGCATAAACCTTCAGACATAAGTCTTCCACTACTGTCCAAATTAATTTTTCCCCTGCTTTTTAGCTCCCAATATTCTTCCCTAATTTTCATGAATAATAAGAAACCAAACAAAAAACCCGGATATACAGTTGATGTGTAGAATTACTCTCTGAGTCTTTGACTGGCATTATATAACAAGGTCAAGATGTTTATAAATGTTCTAAGTGAATGTCCAGCACATTCAAGTCTAAGAGGGAACGTGTTTTGCCCCTCTATTCATTCTTTTCTAGATTATTCCAAGAACCTGCAGATGATTGAGTCTAATGTGTATCTGGAGAGGCAATATACTTGGACAATTCCATTCGCAGGTGAATAATATTTTTTAAACACAATAAAAAACTTTAACAATTTCTTAAATGGCTCACTAGATAGGGATTGCTGTTACAGAACAGGAGACAGTACTGCATCCTGCAGACAATTGACAAAATGGACTAGCAGTTTTCATCCTTAATTTGATTCTTTTTCCTCAGTGGCAGAGAGATGCACGGTCTTTCTAACATCGTTTATCTTATTTTGGCATAACAGATTTAATCATGACTATATCCATTTTCCACAAAGTGTCTTGTGTCTTGGATCATAGAATGTTTAAATCTTTTACAGGTGTGGGATAACTGTGCAGCTCATCCTACTGGAAAGCTTTGGATTTCTGTGCATTGTGGAAGAATGTACCTTTCCCCAGTTTTCAGAAATGTTTATGAAGCTTTAGAAAGCGCTGTGTCTTTTACCTGGCAGTTAGATTTCTATCACTTCTTGTTATTATTAGGGTTCCTTTTTATTACTTACTTTATTTATATGTTGTACAGGGAGACCTGCTTCGCCATTTTACTTTTTTCCTGTTGTTTCATTAGGCATGAATTTGATGCTGCAGGAGGAATAAAGATATGCAAACCCAGTCATTAATCATGCTGAAATATTTTCCATATGTGTGTCTTGAAACATTTCTTTTCCTTCTATTACCCTTATATGAAATAAAATCCTATCTTTCTTTTTTATGCTTGAGAGTTTTGACTTGATAAAAATGAAGGCTGTTGCTTGCTTCCCTTTGCAGAAGTGATGTCACAGAAAGGAGAAGGACATACCTAACTTTTTCTCTTAGCCCGAATTATGCTCATCCCTGCTGAGGAATTTAGGTGGAGGACTCCTCCAAGATGTGTTACCTGCTTTTTCCAGTAGCAGAAGTGACTCAGAATTCTCTTGTGGGTGGCTATTGCAACAACAGTGGAGCACAAAGACGGAGAAATTAATAAAGTAAATAGGAAAGACAGTAAATATAGACCAGACCATCCTCATTTACTGTTAGAAATAAGAGAGGAACAGTATTAAGGTACATAGATGAGACAAACCAGCACTTATCCATGGTGAAATCTATAAAATGTCTTCGATTGCTCAAGGGATCTTTAGATATAGCATTATTTTCTCTATCTTATGGATGACTTGACCACCTTCACTATGAATTTTTCATGATTTTCCTGACCCAGCAGCTCTTGCCTGTGGAGAGAGTAATACAGTATTGATTTGGGTGTTAGGTTTCTGCCTTTTTTGCCATAACAGGATTTTTGTAGCCTAGAAACCTCAATCCCTGATTACTCATTAGAGCCTTGAACAACTTTTCTTAGATCTGGAATGTAAAAGAAGAATCACTTGGTTACTTTTGTCATAGGTAGCCTTTGTAGTGGAATTTCAGCTCATCTTGGTAATGAGTGTTGTTATTAAGCTTCCCTGATTGAATGGGCTCTACTAGGCCTTCATATTGCAAAAATACTGTTGCCTGTTAACAATTAGTGTGTTTCCAGCAGAATTACACTGGTGAATGTGTTTATTTAGTAGCATACTGCAAACCAGTGGAATAAGTAGGGGTCTGTCCTCCTGCATTCATCCTGGCATTGATGTCTTGGTGACTTATTTTCTGTGCCTCTTGGGCTTATTAGAAAATTGAAAAGAGGCCATGATGCTGCTATTTCTCATTTAAACTGTTGTGTGGTTTGTTTTTTTTTAAATAAAAAATCCATATCTTACATCCTCTGAAAACTTACTCTCAGCATTGCCATGGAAACAAGATTTTTAAAAAGGACTTAACTGAAATTTAGCAGCAGTTTTTATTTCTTTGTGATTCATACTTCATAAAAATGCAAATGTCACACTAATACATGTTTTACCTTAATATTTTATACTACCATTTTGTCTTAATTGGTCTAATGTTTTTCTTAATTAAATTTTGAGCTTCTTTGAATGATTTTAAAACTGTGCTGTGGACCTATCATGCTTTAAATTTTGACTGTGTGACACACAATTTAAGACACTGTCATAGAGGAAAATCAATCATTTCAACCTGTAGTCACAGGCACAACAAAAGATTTAAAAGATTTAAAAAGCCTTTTGTCCTGACTGGAAATTTCTTGGCCTTTCTAATCTTCATTTCTAGTGAAGTATCACAGCAAATAGCTTCTAATCATTTATATTCCTTTGTTTTTCACTTTATTCCCTCTAACTGTGTGAAGTTGTTTAGAGGATAAATTACTGCTGTGCTAAATAAAGCTTTTATTCATAATTCTCTTAAGAGGAGTGTTTTGTTTATGCAAAGCTACAGTGTGTGCATTGGTTTACATACATACTTGCATCAACTTGTGTAAATAAACTACATTAATTTAACATTTTATTTGTGTGTAAACATGTAGCAGTCAATAATGTTAGTTCAAACATGAAAAGATATCTGGGATTCTCTTTTGAGTGTCTGTTTGCTCAGGCCTCACAGAACATACAACATTTTGCCTTTTAAAAATGAAAGTTAATACGATTAGAGCAGGGATCCTGGTGATCAAGACTGAAATCATAGAGCTATGGAATCGTATACGTTGGAAAAGACCTTTAAGATCATCATGTCCAGCCATTAACCCAGCACTGCCAAGCCCATCTCTAAACCGCGTCCCTGAGCACCACATCTACACCTCTTTTAAGTAAGTCCAGGGCTGGTGACTCCACCACTTCCCTGGGCTGCCAGTTCCAGGCCTTGTCAACCCTTTTGGGGAAGAATTTTCTTTCTAATATCCAATCTGAGCCTCCCCTGGTGCAATTGGAGTGTTCTCTCACTTGTTATGGGGAGAAGAGACCAACCACACCTGGCTACAGCCTCCTTTACGGTAGTTTTAGGGATTGTTAAGGTCAGCCCTGAGGCTCCTTCTCTCCAGGCTGAGCGTCCCCAGCTCCCTCAGCTGCTCCTCTCCAGGCTCGTGCTCCAGACCCTCCCCAGCTCCGCTGCCCTGCTCTGGACACGCTGCAGCCCCTCAATGTCTGTCCTGTGGTGAGGGGCCCAGAGCTGGACACTGCCCTCGAGCTGTGGCCCCACCAGTGCCGGTGCAGGGGGACGGTCACTGCCCTGCTCCTGCTGCCACACCATCACTGGGACAAGCCAGGTGCCATGGGCCTTCTTGGCCACCTGAGCCCACTCTGGCTCATGTTCAGCTGCTGTCACCAGCACCCTCAGGACCTTTTCCCCTGGGTGCTTCCCAGCTGCTCTGCCCTCAGCCTGCAGCACTGCTGGGCATTGTGGTTGTTGTGATCCAAGTGCAGGATCTGGCACTTTGTCTCGTTCAACCTCATACAATTGGCCTTATCCCTTCAATCCAGCCTGTCCAGACCCCTCTGCAGAGCCTTCCTGCCCTCCAGCAGATCAACACCTGCCTGCCTTGGTGTCACCTGTGAAGTGACTGCGGGTGCACCCAATCCCCTTGTGCAGATCGTCAGTGAAAAGATGGAACAGAACCGACCCCAACACTGACTCTTGGGGGAAGCCATTTATGACCTGGGTGTAACCCTGTTCACCACCACCCTCTGGGCTTTAAACTGGGACATCCAGCTAAAGCCAGTGTGTTTTTCACCACACTTCTCTCATCTATGAAGCCACTGTACCTTGTGATATTATAAAGAAAAGAAAATGGTGTGCACCATATACACTACTGGCCTCACTTAGTAATTTTCATTGCTCACAGCTCAAGCAGTATGGATCATAGATCCCTCGGTTCTGAACTGTAAATGAACTGTATTTCCTCCTTTTATTGCATTTTTGTGAATGTTTTCAACAGGTAAACCAAGAAGAAGGAGATTCATGTGAAGTTATACTTTACTGTAGGAAAGAAAAGTGTAGTCACAGAGAAAATACAGAAACATAGGAAGGCTTCTGCCTTGACAACTTTTTTCTAATGAAAAAACTATTGTCAAATAATTTTATAGCCTTTATCCTAAGATTTGCTTTGTACATACTCAAGACTTACTGATGTATATATTGTCCACACTCTGGAAGTACCTTATTCTGATTAAAGGCATCACAGATGCACGTTTAGTGATGGAAAGAGTCTGAAACTGTTTTTGAAGCTCAGTTGCGTGGAAGTTTTCACTGAGATTAAACAATACTAAGTATTTATGATTAAGTTTTGAGTAAGAAGTAAGTTATCTCATCAGACAATGGTTGCATGTATTTGACCATACAGTAAAATCAGTGGAAAATTATTTTTTATATATCTGCAGTGCTTAGAGAGAGTGAAAAATAAGTATTTTTATCACTGAAATTGTCAATTATTTAAATACATTAACCTATTAAATAAATGTATCATCAGTGCCTATGCTAAAAATGCATTTAAAAGCCTAGAAACATGTTGGTCAGGTTCCCAGGGCTGCCCACTCAGATTTAGCTGAGTGTGTATAAAAGCTTTCTTTTGTAAACATAGGGAGTCCTGCAGTTTGAGCAGTGTGTTTGCCCATTTTTGCATGCTCAACTTCCATGCAGCCTTCTGAAGAATAATGCTTGACATTCTGGATAGGTGGTACTTATCAGGAGAAAAGACAAAATTCTTCAAATTATCATAATATTGAGGGGCATGCAGACACACAAATGCGCTTACAGAAGCAGAAGTGGAGAGTCAAACGAATGCGTTTGAAAAGTAATTACATCTGACTTTTATACTGAAACAAACAAGCACAATTGTTCAACGTCTTTCTGCACAGACTCGGTTGCAGTGTATTAATAATCCCACCTAATTGACACTATCTATATTTGTATTGTGTGTACTGTACTATTTGCAATCTTCAGATTTTCCTTTTTTAAGTAACTGTTGTTTCTGCCTCTCTCTGAAGATGAGCAATATCTTTTTCAAGTTAATGAGATTCCTATTTTACTTAAATAAGATGCATATTCAGTATCTTTCTGTTGTTTTAAAACATAATTGCTATGAATGTGTTCAACAGTTTGACTTGGTTTCTTTAAATTGAGTGAAGTAATTAAAAATTGGTGTTTGCCCATAAAAGAGTGAATGAGCACACTCAGTGCTTGATGTCAGAAATCAGACTGTAAATGAACATAATTATGTTTCACCTTCCTATTTAGTCATTTGTGTGGGCATAAGCATTTAGTTGTTTGCTATATTATTTCTTAAACAGTTTCATTTACATTTTGGTTTTTTAAGAAGAGAGGGAGGGTAAAAGAAAAGTTAATGACTAGATAATGATTTCTTTCTGAAAGGCTGAGCATCACTTCTAATATCCAATTTGCAGAACATCAGGGTAGAAAGTACTTCTCTGATGGTTTTTTGCTAACTGTATTTTCTTTAGAAAGAAATTCTCACCCCAGAATGTGAGAGATCATTTTGGCTCCAGGTGCCAGGGTGTTATTCCTACACACATTTATGGTATGGTGTAAGAAACATGACGTGCAAAGGTGTTCTCTCTCTGTATTGTACAATATCCTTTTTTAAAGCAACAGACACTGATGATGGCTGCCATTTTGTTTAAAATAATCCATATTATAGAGTCAAAAAGCATGGCTTGTGTCCTTAAATTTACATACCCAACACAATGGTCTTTTTCTATTTTGACTGCTTACTGAATGAAAAATGAAATGCAATTCAACCAGCGCATAGCTTGTTATAATTTTGCTTTTTGCGGGATTGTTTTTCTTGTCCCTAGAGAAACCCAGCATTATATTCATGATTTGGATAGGCTTATTTAACAGTAAGCAGTTGCTTTGTCTCCATGAAGGATTCCATGACCCAACAGCTGAATCAGATACGAGAATAATTTGACATTTCTATACAGGAACATTGTCTTGCTACTGAATCAAAAAACCCCTGTGATTATTGTGTGTTTTTTGATATACATCAAATAAAAAAGTCCTAAATGTGGAGAAGAATGTTATATCAGTGCATTCTAAGCTGAAGCAAATTAAATAGGATGATGAACAAAAAAATGTGCAACTGAAGATTTAATTTTTAAAGGGTTAAAATTGGAGAAAGGAGGAAATGTAGGACATAATGAGAACTTAGTGGTCAGTGGTTGAATATCCCTCTGCCATCTTGCCTGCTGCATCAAATATACAGAAATAATACAATGCTGGACAGGAAGAGAGTTTCTATTGTAGAGAGTTGAATTCCCTGCTATTATAAATTCCTAAATTTGGCCAGCTGTCCTTTAAAATGAAGTATTCCTTCAGCAAACCTGTTTGAGATGTTAGTCCTCTAAAAGTTTGAGGCCCTCTAATTTCTTAACTAAATGCACTTATAACCATTAAATACTCATTTGTTCTTTTGAAAATATTATTCTTAAGACTAACCACCAATTCTGCCTCCCAACTGTTTCTTCCTGTTAAAACTTATGGAGAACAGTCCTATCCATTTTCCATCTGAAAGTGAGGGATGTTTTTGTGGGAGTACCCACACAGTCACATGAGTTTGCCAGTCCAAGTTCATGTGCCTGCATTTACTGGCTCACATAAAATACCAGGTGCAAATTTTCAGTTTCTTTCAGAGCAATGGAATTCTACCTTGAGGTTGAAATAACAGTGTCAGGACTGCACAAAGAATTCTCCGTGCCAAACACGCTCTTTGATCAATGAGTTAACTCTCTACTTCCATTAATATCGACTGTAATCTCAAAATCATAAGATAGAAATAAGGAAGTAATGAGCATAAATTGTGACCTCTTATTTTCCTTGGATAGCCTCTGAGCAGTAAAGCACTGGAAGAAATAGATCTGTAAGACTTGTTACCACAGAAGTGTTTTTTTCAGGTTTCAGGTTATTACTCAGCAGGAATTTTATCAAATATGGGAAATCAGTGGAATGTTTTCCTTTCTCATAATACTATTTCAATTGACAACACAGATGCATTTTAAGCATTAACAGTTATTCTTAGTCGTCTACTAAAATTCCTGAAAGTCTCCCTTTTACACTTTAGTGCAATGCAATTCACTAGAACCATTTTGTTCCTGCAGAAAGGTGACCTCGGTAACTCATGAAAGGCAGAGTGTGATAATTTTATAACAACTACCAGAATTTTCCATTTACTGCTTAACAGCTTGTCATAGATTAATAAGTGGAATATTGATAGTTAAAGGTAAATATGAGAAGAGATGCATGAATAGTAAATATGAATAGTGCAGTGCTTGTTTAGCTGCCGTGTTAGACAATGAAAAGTTATTTTTTTAATGACGTGAGACACAAATCACAAAACGTAAGATACCACAGCCTGAAAACTGGTATTTCTGTCCACCTTGCAACCATGAAGGCTGTACCACCTCAAGATCTTTAGTTCAAAAGATAAAGAGTTTTAAAAGATGTCAGAAATCTGACTGTGAATATCTCTTCTGCTGCTCAAGGATACAATTTAATGTTCAATTTGTATAGATGGTGTGCTTGGTAAAGGGTGTATCAAAAGTGTGCTAAAGGAAACAAACTTGACTGCCCAAAATTGTTGGCTAAGTTTTACCTGTATTCTAGTAATACAGAAAATTTAAAATTTTGGTCTAAACGTAGCTCCTATTTACATGACCTTCAAGTATTTTATAGAAATATAATAACCAAAGATGCAAAAGTCAGAGCCAAACATACCTATAACAAAATAGATTCAAAACTAGAGAGAAAACGCCAGTTTGTGCAACAGCAGATCTATAATAATAGGGCTTGATAATAGCATTTGATAATGTTAATCTTAACTTGATAATAACAGGTAGTATCTTACACCGTGCTGAAATGTTACATATTTCTGGTGTCATTCATCCTTTTTCCTCCAAGACTGAAGTTCAGTTTCTTAATTCAGTGATACAGTGATGATTATTTTGCTATGTTGTGCCAGGTTTATTTTTTTTTTTTAGTGCTAGAGCTCAGAAATTCCACAATTTGCACTGCAAAGGAAAATACTATTTTAGCTAGAACTTCAGTGGTGTGAAAATAAGCGTTCTACAATAATCAATTGTACTGAGATGGTTTCAAATCTACATTCTTGCTTATTTTAAATAATTCCTTTGATGTAATACTTATTGAATGATTTAAATCAGAAATAAATTTCTTTTGCATCATTAGTGATGGGAATTCCCTCAGATTCACAGGACCGTCATCATTTTAGCCCATAGAAATTGGTCAGATCTCATTTTGTCATATGGAAAGTGTGCGAGGTGCCCTGTAATGGTTACAGACTTTCCATGTTGAGGAAAGGAATTTTTCAGGATCTTTACTTAAATCCGGAAGCTTATGCTAGTTGGGTATGACACTATTAATGGCAACTAATAAATATGTTTTCTAAATTTTAGGTTTTTTTCCTAAAAAACCTCCCCAGCTGTCAGGAAAGTACCAGAAAATATGAAAAAGCAAACTCTATAAAATAGAGTAATGAAGTAAGGGTGAGAGAATTACCTTGGTAAGCATCCTGGAAAGCCTTATGAAATAATGGGATAAAGTCTAAGGAGACAGTGAGGAAACAGGGACCAGTAGGTAGCAGTGATTTATGCACTTTATGTGCACTTATGTGAACATGTGTAACTACCATTGAGTTCCTGTTAGAATAATTAGCAGCAAAAGCAGCAACACCGACAGTAACTAAACTGCAAAAAAATGCACCAACACACTCTACTAGGTGGCTTCCGAATGTTAATTATTTCTTCAAATTTTTATATAGGCGTAAAGCAATGTATGTAATGCACTACATGGAAATTCCAAAGTGAAAAGGGAAAAAAAATTATCATTTCCATTGGGCAAAATGTGAAAGTTAATATAATTTGTGGGACATAGAATGAAAAATCACTGAATATACACAAACAAAAAATAATTACAACCAAGATGAAACTTCTCATTAAAGAACTGCCAGGTTTGGTGATAAGTCTAATTTTATTTGACAATTTTATAAATGATGTGGGGGAGGAATAGACCTTGAATTACATTCTTAGATTGTACTAAATTGGAAAGTGCTGTATATTAATGAGGACAATAATACTTCAAAGGTACTGGAAGGTTTTAGAAATGTGAATATAAGGTAATAACATTATTTCAGTTTGGGTAGAAAATGAGAGTATAAAAAGAAGAAGCCCTTAAAAGAAAATTAAACCATAAAGAAAATGTTGACCATATTTTTAAAAACTGAAACATAGAGACTTTAGAAACAAACAGCAAGTGATGCTTTTGCTGAACTGAAGCTATTGCTGATTTAAAAGAGAGTGTTTTATTACTTTCAAGATTGCATTCCTTTTGAAAGACTTCTTGCAATGTAAAAATATTTACTTAGATAACTCTTATTGTCTTTCATGATGTAAATTACAAATATATATATACGTGTGTGTGTGACATTACAGAGTGATTTTTTCTCCAAATTTGAGGGGTTGTTTATATCTGCAGAAATATATTCCCAGACATGATACTATCCTGACTTTCATTCTGTAGAGAGTTGTACCTTGATTAATTTTACAATGAATAAGTCTACTCTAGGTAAATAATACAAAGTTATGAAGTATGTATGCCTTTGCAGGATTGTCTGCAGACTACTGTCTGCAAAAACAGGCTGATAATTTGTCTGCAAATATATTAATGCAGAGTTTTAAGTATTAATGCCTTCATGCATGAACTTTTCCAATCTTTCTTTTAGAAAGTTAAAAAAGAGTGGGCAGACTATGGGATGACATTGTAGAATCCTATAACGCTCTTGTAATAAGAAATAAAGACATTTTTATTATTGTATGAGCTGATATATGAACCTTGCATTTCAGTCCTATGTTACATAAGTAATAATTTAAGAAATCATTATAAATTAAAAAAAATTAAAGAAACTTAGCTAAAAGATTAAATAATACCAAATTGCATACTGAATTTCAATTTAGTCAATTAAAATAGAGTATCACATTCTGCTTTTATTAAAGGAACCCATATATTATTGGTTTACTTCTTTTATTGTTCTGAACATTTGCTTCTCTAAAAGCATTATCCTACTAAAAATTATTATCTCACTAAAAATTATTATCTCATATCCGTTTCTCATTTTCTTGTTATATTTTGTTGCTCCTAAGTTCCTATTTGCCACTTCCCAAGAGTGTTACATATTTTAATCCAGCTCACACATTGCAGTGATGATCTGAAGTCTCAAGAGTTTTGCTCAGTGATCCTGACCCTGCAATCAATTAGGGATGCCTGAGGCTCAAGGATGAGAGGTTCTGAGTTAAGGTAATAGCTGGTGCACCAGGTAACTCAGTCAAGCTCTAAAGACACAGTTTTGGATCCCAGACTTTACTGTCTGCATCCTGGTAGACTCCTTGCTTTATTTTCCCACCTCATGCCCGTGGAGACTTTTCAGTCTGTTCTCCATCTGTCCATCCCTCTGCCTCATGTAAACACAGATGTGGGTCCCTTGTTTTATGAAGGGACACTGTGGAAAAGTGCCTCGTCAGTCTACAATAATTATATTATATTCAGTAAACCGTTTCACAGAATCATGGAATTATAGAATTCTAAGAATTGAATTGGACCTTAAAGATCATCCAGCCCCAACCCCCCTGCCATGGGCAGGGACACCTCCCACTAGACCAGGATGCTCCGTCCAGCCTGGCCTTGAACACTGCCAGGGATGGGGCATCCACAGCTTCTCTGGGCAACCTGTGCCAGTGCCTCACTGCCTTCACAGGAAAGAATGTCTTCCTAATATCTAACCTAAATTCCCCCTCTTTCAACTTGTACCTATTACTCCTTGTCCTGTCACTACAGTTCCTGAAAAAGAACCTCTCTCTGGCTTCCCTTTAGTTCCCCCTCAATCACAGCAGCCATTGGAGCAATGTGTGTCATTCATGTCCCAGCTCTGTCTATCTGTGGGTAAAACTATGATGTCAGTCCTGTTTTGTCTTGTTGATTTTGGAGTATTCTAGGTTTCCTTTTATTTGCATTAGAAAGAATGTCAGACCAACAATTCAGCAGTTTCCTCAGTGGAACACAGCTTTCATCTCCTTCTTGGTATCTTCAGAAGTAGTTTTCTCATAGTTGGATCAGAGCAGTGAAACAAGAGGACGGTGGGAAGTGTGGCCATTAAAGGCAAGGATCAGGCTGCATTATATTGATCCCATAGGGAACTTCAGCAGCGCAACTGAAGTAAGGTATGACAGTGTGGACTGTAAGATTTAGTGGTTAGTCACATGAAACTGTCATAAAGAGGAATCCATTAATTGCAAAACACAAAGTGTGAGAAATGGTTGAGTGTATGAGCTGATCAGCTGTGGCTGTGAGGTATCAATATAAAGTATTTATGAAAATAATCTGGAATATACATTAAGTGAACGGAACATTGGTATCACCAAAGGCATCAGTAGGACCTACACTCTCCAGTTCATGGAGTGTTAAAGGGAATTGAGAAAGGAACCAGTACAGGTAAAGCTTGTTACAATTACTGATAAGTGCAAAGCCTATCTTACTAGAAATGACCAAAGCTTTCTTTACCTAACATCCGTAAATTTTGAAGAAATTGTCCCAGTTGATGTTTTAGTTACTAATTATCTTCATTAACAGAATATTCCATATTCCTTGTGTGTATTTGTTGAGTTTCAGCTTTGAACCACTGGGTATCATTATGCCTTTTTCTGTTAGAGAAAATAGCTGTTTACAACTGTCTGGCATTTTTTACTAAACTTCAGCCACATCATCAATTTGGTTTAATAAAAATAAAATTGCTTAGATCTCTTTTTAATTCCTTTTTTCCTTGTTTGATTAGTAGAGGAAGATGGATAACTTGCTGCTCATATTGTGCTGTCAAAATTGCAGAAAAACTCCAATCTGTATGCAAGAATTGTGCCTGTATAGCTACACTTCTGACTTTTGAAAATAGAAATTCATGTTTGCTTTCATGCAGTTGGGCGTCTTTACTGAGTCCTTAAATTTTGGGCAGACAGCATACAGTGCCTTTATAACTTTATAAAAAATGATTATAGTCTCAAAGTTTTGGATCATATTATATTACATGACCTAAACTTTAAGGGAAGATGTTAAAATATAATTATATTCTCATTTGCATATTAAGCGTGTTTACAGATATCTATATTGTTTTTCCCACCAAATGGCACTAAAGTTAGCATGACTTAGTGTATTGGGATTTTAGAATTGCAGGACTATTCATTCCAAAGCAGTTTTTTGTGAATTCTCTTATATTCCAGCTCATGTCAGTAAATCAGTAGATTACTCTTTAATTAGTAATGCCAGAAGGACTGCTGATGGAAATGTTATTCTCTGAAGGTGCAGATAAACTCGAGATTCTGAACTCTGGTGAACATTAAAGCTTCTGGGACCCTTTTCAAAGATAAAAGTATTGACTAAATATATTGACTAGATTGCATTTTGGGTTTTGTTTCTCATCTCATGGTCTCCTACTGTTAGATAACGTAGGTTGTGTTTCATGTGCTGAGCACATGTATTAGTAATGGTGCACTACTACAGCTGGAAAGTTAGGCTCAAAATACATGGCAGTCAAACAGACTTTTTTATAAAACAGCTTAATTTTGTGACGCTTAATTAGATTCCTTTGTTTCACATTACAGAGCTATATCCTACAGCATTTTATCCAGGACAATGGAAGATGAAATCCCCTTTCCAACCATGTTTGGAATACTTTCCTAGTTGTCTGTCTCTCTTGTCTGAGTATTTTTTTACAATACTACCATCCACATTAATTTCACAGGGAAAAGACTTTCCATTTAAAAGTCCCTCTGATTCTGCTCCAGCATGTTATGGAAACCTTACACATATGAAATGTAAAATTACAGAAGCTTTGGTTCTAAAAAAGATGGGGAAAAAAGAAAATATGTTCTAATAATGCAACTGTCCAGAAAAACAAGGTTCTCTTTTTATGTTATGTAGTTTAAGTCCAGGTGTATGTCTGCTTGTAAATATATAGGAGCTGAGAACTGCATCTTTACCAATAATCAATGTGAGGAACAAATAAGGCAAGTGCAGAAAACTTACTGTTCACAAAAAGTTTTGTTTTATGTCTTTGACTTTCTCAGCGACAATTTCTTTTAAAATGCTGGTACACTGTGGTGATTTTCACTGAATGTTCTCAGGTGGTAGCAAAATTGGTGAGAAATTTTCCCATGGAAAAGAATCCCACCCAAGTGCCAGGTCTTTGCCACCACCAGAGACTGGTCTCCAAGGTTGCTATACTTAGATTAGTGAGAGAGTACACATTAAAAAATTGTGAATTAAGATACTTGGTATGAAAATTACTGGCAGAGCAAGAGCTGTTTCTGTTTGTTTGCACATACCAGTCACAGAAATATTAACTGTACAAAGGTAGCTTGGAATATGGGACCAATTTCTGTATTCCAGGCAGTTGGTGTGGTTTCTCTTCAATATAAACAGGCACACATAGGGAAGCAGAGTCTTCCTTTATCACTCCTCTAAGTGTGTCCAACACTGAAGCTGAAAACTTTTCCTTTATTTAGCAGAAATAGCAACTCACATGTTCTTTTTAGGCCAGCATCTGTTAGAAGAAACCAAATAATGCTGTCATGGTCATAAAGCCAATGCTAGGCTATCTAGCATTCACAGGACAGGAAATTCCATAATTCAGGGCTTCAGGAGGGTTTCACCCCCACCCCAGCCCTGATTTTATCCCATTTCCACGGTCATCTGTTTCCAAAGATAACGTTAAACAAACACCAAAGAAGGTGGTGAGCAGCATTTATACTGCATATCCGTGTCTTTCCTGTGCTGGTCAGGAAGTCTTATGGATACCTGGATTAACCTCCTCTCTAAATGTGTAGGTGATGGGGTTTATGCAGCCTTGGATAGTAGAAAACTTTAAATTGTTGAAACTTCCATCCTTCTGCATACACAAAAATAAAGAGTGGTAGAAACATTAAAAACTTCAGCATGTCCAGAAAGAAAATGGATCCTTCAGTTGAATGTTAGAATTGATTTGGCTGCCTCTTTGAGGAGAGTGGATCCAAGGGGGCATTCTAGCATGACAAAGGACAGCTGAGTGTCATGGCTCAGAGGAGTTACCTCCCACACTGGACATAAAAAACTGAAGAAGATCATAAGTGGTTACACCTTACTTGGTCTTGTATAACACATGAAATTAATTTTTTTATAATCATTGCAAGAAAAGCTTTTTAAACTTTGGGTCATAATTGGAAAGTATGTACAGTTCAGTAAAAGAGGCCAACAAAATGGGTTTCTTTGAAGGATGCTTGCTTGTTTGTAACTTGAATAACTTCTGTTTTCGCCCAGTCTGGCTGTTCTAACTGCATCAGACAGAATAATGCAGAAGTTACTGAGCAGAAATTCTGAACTGAGGACAAGCACACCCACCCTGAAACCTGACAGAAAAACATAAGCTCAAAATTAGTGACCCTCACAGATACTTTTCTCACTTTGCTTGAAACATCAAAAAAGACATCTTTAAATTTCTTTTTATGTAGAATTTGGCTGACAGTATGATCAGAAGAATGAAGATTGTATAGACTTGCTGTGGTTACTTCGTTAAAGGAACAGAGAAGGAAAAAATATTTCCCCCAATTAACTATTTATAAGATTCCCTGGAAATGACAAACTATTAGCTTTGAATATGGAGGATGTCCATAAGACTTGCCAGGCAGAACTAACATGCCTGTGGGGTTTCTTTTGAGGTCAGACTCTGGAAAGCTGTGCTCCTGGAGAGATTTGTGCATATACATCACATGCTTTGAATATTCCCACTGAAGTCAGTATAGAGGTATCCTGGTGCCAGAGGACAAAAGGATAATAAGAGTTTGTGTAGTCTGTAGAGATAATTAAATATCTAAACCTGTGATTGACTTCTTATGTAAGAACTTAATACCTCTAAGAAAAGAAATAAGGAGACTGCAATGTAGCATAATTGTAGAGTTCATAGTTGCTTACTCATAGTTCTTTTACCTTTTGTGTCGGTTTGGCACAAAATCTTTTGTTCTTCTTTAGCATTTCCTGTTTAAACAGTCCTTTTGTTTGCTCTTTTCTGTTCGCGGTGTAATCCATTTCATTTTCACTCTTCTTCCCTCAAGCATTTGTGAGCTCCCTTCTACCTTTTTCCTCTTTGACCTGGTCTAACAACTGTGTCCTAGCCTATTTCCCAGCTAAGTGAGGCTCAAGGGTATTTGAATTCAATTTGGGGCCATCTCTACTCCGACAACAATGTTGCTCAAGTAATACCATTAGGTCACTAAGATACTGCATGAGGCAACAGGACATGGCTAATAAATTTTATTTCTTTTCTGGACAAAGTAACTGTGCATTGTTGTAATTGATGTTCAAGGAAAGTACTCTGTTATTTATACATTCCAAGCACTGTGTCATGTTCTGCAAAATGCTCATTTGACTGTTCTTTTTTCAAAATTGATCCCCCATAAGAGAAGAAGCTTTTTTTTCCTCCATGATTCATTTAAACTTGACACATCTTGTGAATGCTGAAGCACTAGGGAGGGTATTTTTTTCCCATCTCTGTTCTTACCAGACGTCTTCTGCATGTCTCTGAAGACGAAAGATTCCCCACAGTAAACTGTAAAAGCAGTGTGATTCTTTTTGTTTAACAAAAGAGAGTTAGTGTTAGAATGCTTTTAAAGTTTTGCTTATGGTCAGGAGGTAGATAGATGAGCTAACTTTGCCCTTTTAATAAAACAATTCTGAAGTGAAACATTTGTGTGAAATCAAATAGATACAGAACTCTAAATTCAACAACAAAAACTGTACCGTTTTAAAACAAGAATATTTTGTAATTTTTGTGGCTGGAAAAGAAATGGTAAATGCAGTATAATCTTGGTTTAGCAGGGCTTTTTTCCCTGTTACTAATAATATTATCATTAACAAATGATATCATTAGCAAAATGTGTGTATAGATGAGATTATGTTATAGCTGATACAATGTTTCTTTGAAAGCTTATCCAGAGAGTGGTTTAATGGTTCACAGTCAAAGCTGTGAAAAAACCTATTGGGTGGGACTCTGTGGAATTCTATCCCTAATTAGACTTAGATGATGGAATTAAATTTCTATGTGTTGACAACATTCTAGGACAGATTTTTAAGACAAAAAGATTGAAATTCAAAATGATCTTCCACTTGGAGAGAGGAAAAAGTATTCTGAACTGCATAAGAAGAAGTGTAGCCCAGAACACGTGCGGAGTAATTTTTTTAGCTCTTCACAGCATGAGCAAGGACAAACTCTATCCTGTTTTGCATAATTCACTTCCAGGAAACTGTGGCCTGGATGGAGGCAACTGAAAGAAGAGCAGAAAGGATGATCAGAAACGTCGTAGGTGATCTGCAATGAAAAATGGAAGAACTTCAGCTTATTAGGAAGGAATATTGAGATAGAACATAATGATTTTGAGTATGTGTGATCTCTTGGGATTGAGGCAGTAAGTAACAAACTTGAACTCTTGTAGCACATTGGAAGTGCTGAAGGAGACTTCAGAGTAGGTATTTGGTAGAGGCATTTTGCTGTAAAGGCAGAGAATCCCTGGAATGACATTCCTAGGAAAGTTATGGTGTCCGTCATTAGACATCTACAGCATGGATTCGACAGGAAGCTATCCAGAGTGCCAAATTATTTTGTATGGTAGTGGGATGAAGGAAATGGCATCTGAGGCCATTTGTCTTAGAACTATGCCTGTTTTGTTGCTAAATCAAACTTTAATTCATGTTACATTTGTACTAGCTGGAAAACAGCAGAATCTAGATTTACATCTTGATTACCTCCTTTACCTTCTCATTACCTGGGGGAAATTAAATAGTTTGCATTAGAATTGTCTTGCATATAGAACAATGTAAAATATTCACAATGAAATATGTGCAAACAGGATAGTGCAACCGTACTTGCATTCAAATTAGCATCCTTTCACACGCTCCTTTTGATAAATGTTAATAATAGGGATTAGTTTATAAACCTTAACTCACAGGTGGAAACTTGATTTACCCAAGTGGCTGAATTAAACAACTTGCTTTTGGGATAAGTAATAAGTTCCAGGATTAGGATATTTCGGAAGGAGTGCTGCTAAACTGTGTAAATGATACTTAGCAATGAGTATCAGCTCACACTCAACAAAGTGTGCCCATCGTCAGTGTAAGTCTTGTTGAAAGGGATGAGTGTGCTTTACTGGATAAGGGCCAGGATATGCTTTGTCCTGGTTGGACTCCATCCTATTTGGTCAAAAGCTTCATTTGTTACTTTCTAAGCATGACAATGATGATGTACGCTCAACTTTGAGACAAATAAAGCATAATTATGTCTTGAAAATAATAGTGCCTAGCCATGTGAGCCCAAAAGTTGAGAATAAGGGAATTGTGTGCTCAGATTCCTTCTTTATCCTCTTTCCAGGGCTACCCAAAACTTTACTCCAGTTTCACTAATTAGTAAAAGAAGACAGCAGTACATAGTGTATTCTGTAAGTACTGTAGACATGCGTGTAAAATACTACAGGCATCAAAGATACTGCTATTAATATTTGTTAAGTTACTTCTTCTTACTTATTATTTATTTTGCACAAGCACCTCCAATTTGGAGCTGTTAGGGCTGCTTCTCTCTGATTAGATTTGTGATAATAACTGTAATGATGTAAAACGCCTAGATACTGGCAGGGGTTTTAGTAAAATTAACAACTTCATGGAAGTTGGCTGCATATAACATGAAAGGAACAGAATAGCCTATAAAATCCTTACGACTGTGGGCATCTAAATTAAGGCTGTTGGCAGAAAGATGAAACTTGAGTACATACATGTATATCTATTGATTTAAATGGGTCTTACTGCCAAGGCATTACAAATGAGACTGTCAGTGTTGCAGCAGAGTAAATCAGCAGTATCAGGCAGAGCAAGGAGACTGGGACAAAATTATTAATGGATAAATCTCTAAGAGCTAATTTAACTCAGTTTTCTTTCAGTGTTAAATAAGGAAAAAGTGCAACTTGTAATTGTGTGTAAACATGATATATTACTTTTTAACTGTCACTAAAAATGAACCAATTTGGGGAACACTTTTCTTGGGTAAATATCTTGCTATAGATTTTTTCAAAAAAAGTGTCTTGGGGGGGCGTCTTTGCTAAAAGTATGAGTTTTATGTAAGGAATTCCTTAAGAAATGTGTTCGTCCAACTCAGAGTAACATCTGTGTCTTCACCTTCAGTTACTTATGCCTATTTCCTTTTCTTTCTCTCTGTTTTCAGGACTCATCTTCCATCAGTCCTTCTAGATTCAAACCCCTCTTTTCCTTTCTTTCTTTTAGTTTGATTTTAGTTCAATTAAATTCTTCCTCTCTATGCTTTTTCCCCACTGCTCCAGGTTATATATATATATATTTTAAGTAGCGGTGGCAGAAAATCTAATTGCTTTCATCATAAGGGAAAAAGGAAAAAAGGAAAAAAAAAAAGAGAGAAAAATTCTGAAGAAAATCTACTAGTGTTGAAATAATAGTTTTCAGAAAAATGCAGTTGTTATGTTTTTAACCATACAATAATACATACACTTTCATTATGGTAAATTCTCAGAGCTGTACTTGAACTATTTTTGTGAACTGGGTTTTTATCTTTAGATTTTTTTTTTCCTTTAAAAATGGGATTTTGCTCTCATTTGATGAGATTGGAAGTATTAAACTACAGCTGTCCTTGATTCCTTTTGCTGCTTCTTCCTGGTCCAAATTGCCCTTCATGCAGAGCTGAGCTTGTAATATGTACTCTAGATGCTGAGTAAATGCTTTCCCTGACTGTCCCTGGCTTACTCACTCAGCCACTCTGAGTCACCTTCAAAACATCAGGATTATGTGTGTATACACTGTAATAAATAACCACCTGCACTGAGGTAATGCAAATTGAATTTGTTGAAATATGGCCTATTATATTAAAATTTATGTTTCTATTATAATTTTTATTGTATGAAACAAATTCATCCTGTGTAAAATTACTGAGAAATAAGAACTGTATCCATATATAGGAAGGTTTATCTTTTCTTGGGAACTATTTAATAATAGATTCTTACCCTACACATATCTCTTGCATCCTCTTAAAAACAGAGAGCTGGATTTTGTCATTCTTAAAACTGGTCAGGTAACTTAATCATGAGGTAACTTAATCACTCTTTGCATATATCCTAAACAGAGATAATTAAAGAGTTGGTTTCTTTTTATACATTAACCAGTTCTTTCTTAAATATTGTCAACAGGTAGAAAATACACCTAGAGCATATTAATTCAAGGGATTTCAAGATAAAATCCAGCTGTTGGGTCATTCTAGTTTGGAATCGGTACGAATGGTGACATGGTGAGAATGAGGGTGAGATGTGGTGAGAACAGAAGGACTTTTTAAATAGAGTTCTGAAGCTGACAACTCTGCTGCTTTTACTGGACTAAAACAAGTTAATGACCTGTATAACAAATTGTTATTTTCCTGAATGAAAAAAATAAACATTAAAGAAGAAAATTTGAAATCAATTGATAAGTATGCAGGCACTAAATTAGCCTTATTTCATGCTAATTCAGCTTTATTGAATTCATATCACCATCCATAAAAGCTGCCTCTGCTGTTCAAAGTAATACTCAGTATATCTCAATTAGCAGTGTGTTAACCTTTCATCCAAGCTGGCTAGCAGAGTGAAACTAAATAGATTAACTATCAAAAAAGGGAAATAAAAAAATCTAAGAACAAAAAGAGGAGTTAAAAATATTTTTATTTTTGATTGTAACTTAAAAAATGCCAGTAGAATGGAAAAAATAACATTAAACTATGAGTATTCCTAAGTTTGATAGAATATATTTTTCTTTTTTAAGGTTGAAACTAGCCATGAATATTGGGAGAATTTAAAACATGTTTGGAATAACAATAGGCCATACCTGTTGCTAACCACTGAAAGGAATTAGAACTTATGACCTCAGCCCTCATTTCTATAGCTGTGGAAATGTTTCTTGGCATAGTTAAAATTCAAATTCAAATCACATTTGAGTAGTTAATAAAAGGCATCCTTCAGGTAACATAGTTTATGAGAGCAAGCACTCAAGATAACGGTCACTCATATTTTTGGTCTTTTATTTGCAATATTTAATCTTTTGGGATGGGACACTAACTCTCTGTATTTCAACTCTTTTTTTCTTTTCTTCTGTATTTTGTGAGTTAATCAGTTCAATACTGAGACATTCTTCTTAATTAATTGATCTTGGCTCGATTTAAATATAAGAAACTATGTGGCATTATTTTTTTGATCACATGTAAAAGCACAACAAGAAAGACAATCCTTGAGGTTCAAACAACATATGCAACAGATGCTTATTGTAGTCTATTTAAACCTGAATTTCTTTTTAAATGTAGCCCAATATCTGTTCTGAGTATTGTAGAAGTTTATGGACTAAAAATACACTATAAATCCTCCAGGCTGGGTGATGTTTCAGAGTTACTGTCTCCATTGATACCTTCATTCTTGAATCCCAAATTTCATTTCAGGCTTTTTCTGCTGCAGTCTGAATATGACATTAACATTTTTTTTCTCCTTTACTCAGTAATAGAAATTGTGACTATCATGAATGGAGGGACCATATGCTGCTTTGAAAAGGCAGCAGGGACCATGGAGGCAGTTTATAAATGATCTGAGTAAGAAATGAACAGAGACCAATTAAGCTAGTTAGGAGGCCGAAGGTTTTGGAAAGCGAGGGTACTAAATTTGGTTCCCTTCAAAAATGATAGAAGATAGAATTAAAAATTAGTGCAATTATTTTCTGTCTTTTTGCCTAATAATTCCTTTGTCACTTGCCACAACATAGCATGGTTTCTTTTCTCTTTTTAATGTGGGACACGGATTTTAACACTGGAAGTTGTTGCGTGTGAGTGAAATTACCGGGATGGGCCTGGCGGCCACTCACAATATGGCTTTTGTCACTGAGGAAAGTCTGTGCACTAAATAATGCATGCACAATTACCACATTAATCAGGCTGGTCAAAACAGGTGATCCACTGAATATCTTTGTGCCCACTGCCATTTAATGCTATTCACCCATGTATCTATTATAACTATTCATTTAACACCACAGGTGTGCTCAGTGCTTTGCAGATAACATGGAGATGAAGGTTCCTTTCTTACAGAATTTAAATTCAAAGTATCCAGAATATAGATTGGATGGTAATAAAATGCAGGAAAATCTGAGTGGTTTTTTGTTTTGTTTTTTTTAAACCACACTTTAGTTAATTTTTTGATTTTTATTTAGCTTTGGAGAGATATTTTGGGAATATGTTTTAAGCTTTTTTTTGAGTCTCTGGAAAGTATCCAATTAGTGAGAAAAGAGGATGTAGCCAAGGAAGAGTTTCCAGATGTAAAGGGTAGAATGAAAAAGTGCCACAGAAGAGAGCAAAGGGACAATTTGAATACCAAAAGCCTGCAGGTGAAGTCACAAATGGCTTATTATAGTTACATTTCTTTTGTAAATGCCAAAAAGAAATAGTAAATTCAGTATTAATTATATATAGAGACAAGAATGGGAAAGATATAGTGCTGACTTAAATGCAAAGGGGAAAATCATATTTACAGTTGGGAAGACTATTTTGAAATCAGGAAAACTCCAGGAAAGAACAAAAAACAAATGGAAGATTCTCCCAGGGAACATCCAAATTCTGTTAGAAAATCTCAGAGGTTCACACATAGCAAATATGTTTAAAAAAGAAAGAAAAGTTTTGATTCCACAGACAACTGCCTCAAACTTCACACTGCAATGCGTGAAGGGGTGTGAATTGGGGTCATTATTTAGTTTACTGCTTTGTGGTTACAGTCATGAAAATAATCCATTATTCTCTTTTTCTCCCTTGTAAAACTGTTTTTCCCCCTTGATACAGATGATGAAGAACGTGACCAGACTTCTGTGCATGGCCACGGTGTTTGGGGCTGGCCAACTCTTTTATTGTTTCCTTGTGCTTTCCCACGTGTCTGCCTTGATCTTAATGCTTAAAACTCCTCCAACCAACACCTTTTCTTCCCTCTGATTCTGGGCACCATCCAGGAAAAAAAAATAAAATAAACTGATCGAGGCCTGGAACTCCCAAACATGAGGATAAGAGCAGCAGTACACAACAGTGGCAAAATAATGTGAGGAACGTAGATTTCTGCTTTGCCTGGATAAGTGAGACAACGTAACATGGTGTATCTGAAGTGCACTGCATATCTGAGTATCTCAAAACACTTCACGGATTACGGTGATTCATTGTAATTGCATCATGATATTGCCATTATGTTGCAGTCATGTTATCATTTCTGTAATAAACATTTATCTTAGGAATGCTCGTGTGCACCACATAATTAGTTTTGGAATAAAGAGTGCTAAACATGAGGTGTGATTCATTAGGAGAATGATAGAATTTGATTTTTAAATTCTAACAATTTATTTTAACTGTTACTTGTTGCAAGTGAAAACAAACTGAAGTTTTGTTAATTGCAAAACTGATACAAAACAAGTTTAATTAATGATTGAAAGCTAATATGTATTTAGATATTAGCACAATTAGTTATTGTTGAGTTTTTCATTTCATGTCACTGTAAAATTTAATTACCAGGTCTGCTCTATTTATGATTTCAAGTAGCACAGTTTGATCTAGAATCTTACATAAGAAAACCCTTTATTCCTCAAAATATAACCAAAGATAACAATTTCACTCAGTACATTCTTGCCTAAATCTGACCATATCACTCCAAAAGAAGTTTTACCATAAAGTATTAATAAAAATAATTTTAAAAAATCCATTATGCTATTGAGATGCCAACCATACAAGAGGAAGCAGGAACCTTCATTTGAAAAAAAAATAGCTTTAGTTTAAGAGCAAAATATACTCTGCTGCAAGCTAATCACTTAATTATTCTGTTCTGTACAACTTTTGCCTTCTGAGGTTTGTCTGCATAAGCCAGTGATCCAACTCTAACTTAATTAGCTTGGTTAGTAGAAGAACTATGGTCATATTAGCTCTAAATATGTTTATAGAGCACTGAGTTATGTGTGAGAACAGTACCCAGAGCTTCTGAGACTTGGGGTGTTGTTCACTTCTTGTAAGTATGATAAATAAACCCAAACCAAACAAGCAAACAAAATCCACAAATCCCTATGAGAAGTAAATGAAAACTATTTGGCTTTCTTTGCTCCCAGTCCCTGAGAATTTCAGAAAAGATCATTTAATGTGATCCTTGTGATGCGATACAAGCACGTATTTTAAAAACTTTTGTTTTCAGACTAAAGAATTGATTATTGTCAAACATTAATCCTAAAAACAAGAACAGTAAAATGAAGATCCAATTTCAGAGCAAAATTTTCAGGTTTACCATGTCAACCTTCAAGGAACCTGTGGCGTCAGGGGTATCCTAGCAGTGGATTGGGAGAGTTGCATGGCTAAGAGCAGGAATTCAGTAAGAAATAGCCTACAGGTGACCCATATCTGCAGAACCATGGCCAGAATTCAAACATGACAAAGGACAGGCCTACATCACTGAGCTGCAAGTAATAATTCTGGGAGGAGCTATTGGAATTCACAGCCTTACGAACTCACCGCCAGGACAGTGGTTTCTGCTTTCCCAGCACTGAAAAAATCTGCTCTTGCTGTTCTCTGTAGCAGGTGAAAGGTGGATTTGCATCTGTTCAGCCTTGAGCCAACAGGGACCTCTTTTCTCGTTGAATGTTTAGCAAGTATTATGTGAAAAATTGTCGACATTACCTCCTTAATGTTTAATTACAGTTCAAACTCAAGACCCCTGCACCAAAGGCCTGATGCCCTCTCTGAATGCTGTAGGGAAGTCCGTGCAGAGATTTTAGGTACCGTTCCATCTGGTTTCTGATCCCACAGTACTTGGAATGGAGCTGGTAATCCAAATGCTGGGGCAAAACAGTCCTGGGATTTTATATCTTGAGAATATTCAGGTGTCTACAAAAATTTTCAGCCAAAGAGGAGAGTTTACCAAGCTTCAGCAGCTGATATTTCCTCTGATTTGAATTTTGGATTTAAATGTGGGCTTAGTCACTGAAGTCTGCTTAAGTACTTTGTGTTTCTGGGAATATGAACCTAAACCACTTTTGTTATAACCCAGCTTAAATGCACAGATATTTTTACAGAAGTGTGTTGGTGATTCCCCAAAAGGTCAAAAACTTTTAAAAATAACACAGCGTATCCAGTTTATTTTTGAAGCTTAGGTCTATTTATAAGATCCAAATTCTTTTCAGACATACACCCAGGACAAGGAGCACCCCAAAGATTACCTCAATGCTATTGATAGAATACTTCACCTACAACAAAATAGGGAGCAAAACCTGTAGAATTTCTTAATGTTTCAGACCAACTACACAATTTCATATTAATCCAGTAGAACAACTTGTTCTGAACTCACACACCAATTTCTTCTTTGGAAAGCTGAAACTGTTAGATGTGTCATTTTTGTGATCTCAGGTGTTTGAGATCAGTGCAACTGAGTGTAGATTGAACAAACTAATTGACATGCCTTTTCCCCCTGCAGCCTTTGGCAGTCTATTTTTGAATAGTGTGAAAGCTGAAGTATATTTACTCTTTGGTTACCTGTGTAGTGTCCTATTTGGCATGTTTTTACTGAGCTGCCTGAATTTCATATCAGCTTGCAGTTGCTCACGAAGTGTAATTACATAATGTTTTCCATCAATACGAATATTTCAGAGCAAGGGGAGCAGCAAATATTAGTATTTATATCTTGTATCATACATGTGTTAATTTTTGTGGAATTACCTAAATTTTTGATAATGTGATTTTGTTCCTAGAATATTTTTTTTTCAAGTTCTAACGTTATGCAGAACAAAATTTTTTTTAAAAGATAATTTGATAAGAATAGAAATTTTAAGGTTAAACCCTAAGTTCAAGGTAAGGTTATTTTGAAGAAGATGTACACTTGTTATTAATGGGGTTTGTGTGGTTGGATTGTGTACAAATGATGAAATCCCAAGAGAGTTAATTAGACAGAAGATAGGCAGAGTACAAGCACAGTATCTAGCATGATAGAGTCTAAGAAATGTTTCAATAAAGGTGTTACATTTATACATCAAAAAGATTCCTTCAACTCTGAATTACTATGTGTATGCACTAATATACACACTAATATATAGTGCATATGCCCATATATATGCTAATTGCTGATATATATAGTAAGGAAATATATATATGTAGCATTTAGATTAGTTTGCAGTCGGGAGAAGATTTCTGTAGATGGTGAATCACAACTGAGCTTCATTCCCCTTCTGCCTGATCAAAATATAACTCCTGTAATGAGCACATTTCTCAGTATGCACAGGAAAAATGATAGCTTGTGTTTATGAAGACTTTTAAGGACAGAAAGGATCTATGGGGAATGCAAGGAAATGACCTAGTTATTTTCAACACCTACAAAAGGCATCAAATAATGGCCAGGTTTTTGCAAAGAATGTTCTTTTCAAAATTAACACCTATCAGCAATAACATTTTTCTACAGTGCTTTTAGTTATTGCAGTTTTTGTCTGTAGGTTTTAAAAGTAGTCAAAATTGAGTACTCTGTGCCTTTGTGGGAGAAATAACTATCAGCTCTTTACCAGTGATTATAGGTTAGTCACACTAGAACTGAATAAACATTAGAAATCTGATCAGGAACTGACCTATCCAAATATTTTTTGTCTGAGTGTAAATCTACCCTGTATTCAAGTTAAAACTCTGCCCACTTTTCTGAAGAGATTAGATCATATATTCTTCAAAGTGATTAATGGCTGTTTACTATAGGTAACAGCAGGCTTTATTTCTTAGAGCATTTTTTTATCATAAAATGACGCATGGTCATAATGCCAATTATCTGCTTTGTTATAAGCTTTTCAGTGTTATTTTCTCTAAATAAATCACTAAAGTGTTTAAACTGAAATAACTAGAGGCTACTGGTTTGTTTTCCTGGTTTTCAAAGGAGTCCTACACTTAGGGATAAACTTTAACTACTATGTAGGTGCTTAAGTACCATAGGAAACTTAGGTTTGGGTCAAAATTATTTTACGCTTGTTCCAGGCATAGCTGTTTGTAGTTAATCTACAGATTGGAGGTCTTGGGCCTTTATATGATAATTCAGATTGTTTCAGCATATTTTGCTACAGAATGTAACTGCTACCATTCCCAACTCTTTGCAGTTAATTTAAAAATTCTTTTGTTAATGCAAATGAAACTTTAGTCCCAGTCTCCAATCCTTGTCAGAGAAGAAAATTCCCAAAAGCATCTGCACTTACTTCAGCTGTGCCTCATGCACTTTGAAAACAGAGGGACAGGCTGTGTGTCTTGTCCAGATGCGTATTCCCATTTCCTATGGTCCATGTAGATTACATTTTCTATATCCTTCTTGTTACATAGTACCTGCTTTTATGGACACAGGAGAAAATAAGGGGCAAAATACCAGAACCCTCTGTTGTGTCAGCCAAAATAACTAGATTTGATACAAAGGAATGAAAATGCCACAATTCCTATGGAAGGTCTGATTTTGATTTATTAAGTTTAGAGAAGTGTGGAAACTGTGATAAAAGGAATCTGAACCATCTAGTTGGCAGGGAATAAGATATAATCGTCAACGGCCAATATATGAATGGAGAGTCCAGGGTCAGAATTATATCTTAGAACAACCAAATTTCATTATAAAAGAGAATAAAACCGTGAAATTAATAGAAAGTGGTTTTGGACTTTATGTCAGACTAGTAAATCCTTTGACATGTTCGAAAGACAATATTAATATATTTTTTGTAAAGCAGCAGTTATTATTACTTATCGTACCACAGTGGTCACACAGGTGATGATCAAATAAAGCTTGGTACTTTTGAAGTTTGATATCAAGTGTTACTTCTCCTGTGCATCTTCCTCCTTTTAAATTTTTTTTATGTTAAGAAGCAAATACCCTCATCTTCTTTAGATTTGTGTCTGAATCTGAGTATTTTTTGCACCAAGGAAATTTTTACTGAGATGTGAATTACTCACTGGAAGTAGTACTCAAATCTTTGAATATAGAACTTACTACATCTTTTATTTCTTTATTTGTGGTGCTAATGTCTGCATGACTTCAGCAAAGAAAGCTTTCTTCAGTGCAGGTAGTTTTTGAGCTTTTAGATCTACAATGTTTGACATCATTACCATGATTTGAATGAAAACATAAAACACAGGAAGATCACAATGATAAAGAACTGAGCAAGTAATAAATAATGGAAGGGATAGGTGTTCGTGTCCATCTAGATGAAAGAAATTTGGCTTAGGAAAAAGGACCTTGAAAAAACCCAAAGTTGAATAATGTTGCTTTATGAACTGAATATATAAGGTCAAGAAGATGTAAGGTCTGGCTAAATTAGAAAAGCTCTAGAGAAGAGGCACAAGAATGAGTAAAATATTGGGAAACAAAACTTTGATAATAGGATTTTCAATTCAGTAAATAAATGTATAAATAGAATGACTGGAAATTGAAGCTGAGATTATTTATAACTTTTAGGTTAATTAATGTTTGAATGATTTACCGTAGACTGGTTCATTCTCCATCAGTGGCAACTGATGGATGTTTTCACCCTAAAATATATACTTTAATTCAAAAGAGAATTAGTACATGCCTTTATTACAAAAGGGTTAGATTAGATCATCACCATGATCCCCTCAGGCCTTTAACCTATAAATTTGTGAAATTCTCAAGCTGCTTTGGTTGCTCTGTTGCACTGAGACCCTGCTGATGGCCGCTGCATCTAAATGTATTTCAGTATGGCCACACTAATGAGAATCTATTGAAACATATATCTAGAACTTATCTCTATTATAAACTCTGGATGGAATTGTTTTCCTTCCAGTAAAATACACAAAAATGCTTATTTCAGGAAAAAAAATCCTCCCAGATACAAATACTATCACACACTGTCAAGATGAAGTGATCATCCTGGGGATTCTGAGAAGTCATTCACCACACCCAGCCTGTGTGCCTCCCTGAGATGAAGTACCTGTATGAATAGAAAGTCTATCCTAGGCAAATGCCAAAAATAAAAATGTGTCATTGTAGGAATAGAATGGAAATGAAGCTTTCAGGAGTATAAGCTCTCAAATTTGAGAATATAGTAGTATTTAATCAGTAGTAAGAAGGTTTTTAGGTTCCTTCTCTTCGGTATTCCGCTCTAGCTTCTTCCCCAGGAATGTTTAATATATTTTGCTTAAAATTGTCCAGATGTGTTAATTTTGTTAGAGTTATAGACAACTCCAAAGCTGGTTGAAGGAAGACCATTAGAACTCAGTGATTAACAACACTACTACCTGTCCCACCCATGTATCGATGTATTAGAACGACTTCATTCTCATCTTGACAAAATTCTGGAACTATTCAGAAGAAAAAAGTTTTCTTTGAATTCATTGCTATTATTAGTTCATTACTATTAATAATAATAATTTCTCTAGCTAATAGCTGTTCCAGTGTGGTACTGAGTATCTGATGATGGTGGTTTGTTATTGCTGATGCTTGCATTCAGCAATGCCACGTACTTTCTTAAATTTGCAGATCTTTCAAGAGCAGTGCTGCTGTAGGAGATTCTTTGGTCTTTATTTGTTTCCAGTCAGCCAAGGCATAAATCAGCCTCATTTGTGTAGAACTGGAACTCTCCTTTCTGAAGTCTGTTCAGCTCTTTTACCTGAGTTATGCTTTGCAGTTTTATTCAGGAGAGACTGAAGTGTTTGATAGTATTTTTCCATGAAAGGACACAAAGTCCATCTTACATGGGTCTTCCAGTTAAATGTTCAATTATATACCTTGTTACACACAAACACTTTTATTATATTTAAAAACACTTAGAAGACTTCCTATTACATTAAAGTTGTAGGGGTTTTGCATATCACTATGCAGATGAAGAAATTTAAGCAGTTGTTTCTGGATTCTTTTGTGCCCTGACTTGTGACTTAATTTGAACCCCTGTGGGAAAGTTGACATGGAAATGCACCAGCTCAGACATAAATTCACTCATCAGTGTTTTACCATAATGATTGACAATAATAGACAAGACTAATGATAATTTACTTGCCCGTCAAAAGGATTTCTCACCCCAGGCAGTGGGCAATTAGGACTTTGCAAGGCTGATTTAAGGTTAGTTATTGTGAATTCTTTCACTTTTTAATAGTCTATGATATTCTTTGTCTTTTTTTAAACAACCAATGCTTGCAACAATTGCTGCATTTGAAAATTGCTTTTCTCTGTAGTTGTTTTTTTCTTTTGAATGGAAGCTATTGACTTCCGTATTAATGTCCTACTGAACACATTAAGAATATTTTTCAAGACTGTTCAAATTGCTAGGAAAATATCCATGGAAAATGGGTAATTTCTTCTTTTTAACACTCTCCTGAACATAAAATTTTTGAAAACCTCTATTTTTATTTTGTTAGTCATTTGATACAACAGGGTCTGGTGAAGAGAAAACTGTAGAACTTGTTGGCTGATATAGCTGATCTCTTGGTAATGGCTGCCATGTAAAAGTATTACTACTATATTAGCACAAAGTCACATTCTGAAAATTTGGACCTGAGTTTATCGCCGTGTGATGAAATTGTGATTCATCACAGGCTCACTGGCATGAAAATGATCAAAATGTTTCCATGCCTCCTTTCTGCAAAGATTTAATTTTTGAACAGTTTTATTTCATAACTAGTGTGAAATATCCATAGTGGTGGTTGGTGGTGGCTGGACTAAAAATACCAGTTCTGACTGGGGAAATGCACCAGACAAAGTTGCTTGGATGTCTTGATTAAGTGTCCTTGTTAATCCTAAAACTCATCTCACTTAAATGTCACAGTCCAAAGTTTAGATCTCCAGTCCAGATTAGGTGTCTAAATGCCCTCTGTACTTCTCACTCCACTCAAGTTGCTCTGAAAGGCTTTTCATCCCATTTTAAACAGTTTCTAAGAGGCAGTGAGGTGATGGATGGCTCTGTAGAAGTGCCTGCCTCTTTCCATTCCTCCAGTCTCGGGCTTTTGCTCAGCCTGTGTCCAAGCCTTGCCAGTTCTTCCCATGGCATCTGTCACAGATGTTATTTCTTCTCTATACATGCTCCTTACACCCTTATTCCACACTCTTTCCAGCTGAATTTGGGTATCTGGAAGATGAAGGCTGAATTCAAGAACCAGCACTGTTGTATGCACCCACGAGTTCATTTGACCAAGAGCCTCATTAAACCAAACCCTAGTAGATCCACTATGTCCTAGGAGAGACCACGGCAGTGTTCTGCTTTGTCTCCTGTCACTGGTTTGTGTTCAATCCCAGGGAGGAGTTAAACTCCTCTTCCCTGAGCCGCTTTTGCAATAGGCTGCCCACATCTTAGCCAATAAGAGAAAGCTTTTATTTATAAGCCTGGTGCCAGCGTCTGAACAACTTGGAAGGACTAAAATATCTCCTCAAACCCTCAGATACAAATCGTGCAACAATAAAAAATTCCCCAAAGTATGAAGTTAGTCATTTTGCTATTAAGTGCTATAAATGTAAAGGACAGAAGACTGACTTTCTGGAAGGACTAACATCTTCTTGACAGATACAATTGGCTGAGTTTGTCTATTCCCTACCTTAATGGATGACACCTGTAAAAAAAGTAAATCTATTTTTAATGGGATAGTCCCTAAATGACCCAATTTCAGGAAGAGTGCACTTTCATGAATATTTATTTAATATGAAAACACTAAAGTAAACAAGAAACTACATGCTATAAATAAAAAGAGCCCAGAGGGTCAAACAGTGATAGACTGTATGATATGAAAGCTAATTTTGTATTGCTTTATGCACTACGTTAGCAAAACAGATCCCAGTGTGTGGCTGCTGCTCATGGTGGCAGTCAAGAGGTCTTTGTTACCTTTGCACAGGCAGCTTCTGTGCACTGAGGAGGGCTTGAAGCAGATACCATGTTTTAAACATATATTCTTGTATATTTTCTGTAAAAAACCCTCCAATTTTCTTCTGTCCTTCTGTAAAATTCTTCACATTGGTTGTCAGTATGGGTTGCCATTCCAATTTAGAATGTGTTTATATGGGAGGTGCTTTTGAGAGGGCACGCAGAGACAAGTCCCTGGTTATCCTCCAGATTCTTGTTAGTCAGTTTAATTCCATCTAGGTCTTCCTATTTAGTGCAGACTTTTTTTTTTCCTGTGGAAAACCAATAGCTGGTGTTCTAAAGGGTGTCCTTAGGAGGTGAAACTAATAGCACTGGACAGCATTTGGGGATGTGCGATTATTATGTTCCACACACTTATCAGTGTATTGACAAAATAATTGGCAGAGTGTACCTAGTCTTATTCAACTCTCGCCCCCATCAAATGAGTTATGTAGGCCCACCGTGTCATGTTTATATTTTCTTAGGCTGGACATTTTTGTGTGCAGTTTATTTCTAAATATATTGTATCACTAGGGCCTGAAGGTGAAAAAGACCTCCAAGTAGGCCACTAAGTGCTGTCATCATATGCACTAGACCTGGATATTTACTCTGTGTGTACTATGCTTACCCAGGACAGAAAGTGATCTAGGTGATGAGAAGAGCAGCACTGGAGCACAGTGAAAAATCCCACCTGGATATTCATGCCTTTTTCAAAGGCAAGTTCAGAGTAATTTAAAATAACAATGATTTTATTAAGCTTTATCATAAAACTGTATTGTAGCCAGAAAGCCAACATATCTCTTTATCTTTGCTTGAATTGTAAGCAATTATATTTGAGTGATTTCTATAAAATGCTGTAATTGTTAATGTAAATTTAGCTCTTTTTTATGTATATAGGTGCCAATATACCTCATACGTGTCCAATGTTTAATGTAAAGCTTTATTAATTCAATCACATGTAGTTAATATTTGTCAGTGTTTTCTTAATAAGAATAATATACCTTCATTTATGGAATACTCAGCATTTGACTCTGGGCAACATGTGATATCACTTCTTTTTTTTTTTTTTTTTTTAAGCAACACCAAATCATCACTCTTTTGGATTTAAAAAATACCAGTTTGAATGACAACATTTATAGGAAGTGTGTGAGAACTGCTTTCCTACACAGAGACAAGCTATAGCCAAACCATCTGGTTCCAGTGAGACAGTAACTTGTGAACTCACTAAATTCTTGTAGGTTCTCTGTAGCTGACTGTCCTGCGAGACTTTCCTTGCAGTAAACAAGATATTACCAATTTGGGTATCATTGGTAACCTACTGCATGCAAGCTAAAGATCTCCACAGTATTTGTGGGAAGCCACTCTCCACAGAGTCTGGCTGGAGCCACTCATGGGAAATTGGTTTTCTCCTTGTCAAGGACCAATTCCTAGTCCAAGTTATTTTAGTAACCACATAAAGCAGCAAAACTTGTCATTTTTGTCTTACCTTGAGGATAATGTTTTATACGCTGTTGTTCTCCACATTTTTAAAATTGCAGGAGGTGCAGGAAGAAGACGCCTTTTAAAAGCTGGAGAAAATGCTTTATAGTGGGAGATTTAAATAGCTCAATCTGTTTATCTTATCAAAAGAAGATTGATAGGTAACATGATTACAGTGTGCAAGTAAATTCACAGGAAGAAAATATGGGGTATTAAAAAGCTTTTTTTATTCAAGCACAGAACCTTGGTAGAAACTAATGCTGGAATCTAAAACCAGATAAAACAAGTCGGAGTGAGGTGCAAATTCTTACTGGTCAGAATCGTTATCTACTGGAGCAAACTCTGAAATTGAGGCTCTGGGTCCATGTGGTTCCTTGGAAAAGGGACTCTATGCCCTGGCTAAAGCTCTGCCATTGTACTAAGTAAGAGGGTGAGTGGCACATTTAATGACCTGTGAGCTGCAGGAAGCTATCTTAAACATTTTATGAATACTTCTGTCCTTCCCCTTTATTCAAACTACGAAATGCCAAAATTCTCTTCTGTTGGAGACATATTGAGCCCAAATGCTGAGTTTGTAAAAAACACTTATGCACATGCTGAACCTTAATGGATTCCAATATGCTCAAAACACACACACACACAAAAAAAAAAAAAAAAGGGAATGAGGGAATTTTTTATTTGCCAGAACTTTTAACATAATTTTCTCCTGACATTTTACAGCTAGGATTCTCATGCTGAGGTTCACTGCTAGTCTGCTCACCTCTTGCAGCTGGGCATTTGCAGAGAGCCTTGTTTCTTTGTTTTCGCCTAGCAACATGCATTAAAAGAAAAGACAAAATAGTCTTTGACTTCACTGAAGTCAAAGGCAAAACTCCAAGAAGCTGTGACAGGGCTAAGATTTCCCCTTAATATTTAGCTAATACTCTATTTCTTCTGTCTTGATATGCACAATGCTTGTACTCCTCACAGAGATTTTAAGATTTTCTAGCTTTGCAGATGGAAGGCCTTGGACTGCACAGTTGTGAATGAAAGGAAGGGTAGATTATGAGATTATCTCCATGAATACAAGATGGATTGCTATGAGAAATATTATGGGATTTTGTTTTGCAGTATGAGAGATTATACTTACTGTCATTTTATTGTTATAAGGTCAAGGTAGCACATTAAAATGTAAGACCACATAGGAATAAACTTTATGTTGGAGCATTTGGTACGTCTCTGTGCACATTATGAATATTTTTATTTCAAAAAGTCAACAAAATAAGAGAATTACTCTTTCTTATTTTACCAATGTGCAACTTTTTCCTAGACTGCTGCCAGTTTTTTCATTTTCAAGTCCCTTTTCTCCATCCTTTCTGTCGTACATGCTAATCTCCCTTTTTATAACACTGTCTCTGAGTGATTCATTTGTGACAGTCACAGAAGCATGCACTCCAACACCCACACGCAGGTAAATCTGCTGCGGTGATATATTTTAATTACAGATTTAGTCAGAAGTAATTAAGGTTTTATGTCACAGGGATAGCGGAGAGTTTTAAAAATTCATGTGGTTTCAGTCTTTGTGAGCGCGCAGTTTGTGACACAATGGCTTGCAAAACAGGAACGATCCCTTAGTGCTGTTAGATTAATTAATAGAAAGAGAATAAACTTAATGGAGCTAGAAAAGTGCAAAAAATTGTGTTTTTTCCACTGTATATCACACAGATGGAATGGTCGTCCTGGGATTGCGGCGGGGGACAGTAATTGCATTTTAATTACAGTGCTGATGGCTTCTGCTTCCTACCAGATGGAAGGCCCTTTTAAAATAGAGGCACAATAGCAAGCCTCTGCTTATTTTCTCTTCTGATGCTGGCTAACATATAGTGACACAAGACAAAAGCTATTATGGTATGGTTTGATCAGAAAGACTTTATTCAGTGCTATAATACTTCATAGTAGGAAGAAAATCCATTCTCTGCCAATATTAAAAAGGCTTTTCTTCTGTCTAGAAACTAAAATGGAAATATGCAGGGAACTACCTACTACTTTTATTAGTAACCATCATAGCTAATCACGTTGTTGCTAGGTTGATAATATTTATAGAAGGAAAGAGAGATAACTGAGACTTCCTTTGTTTAGAATGCTTAGCAAAGATGGTTCTCAGGATGGCACTATGCAGAACAAGGTGCAGGTTAGACTGAAGTTAAAAGATGCAAAGATTACTCTCTGATATCCTTTATTTTACAGATATTATTGGGAGTTAGCAAACATAAAAGTGCTGATTATTGAGAAACTGATGTTTGCAGAGAAGGGTCAGATCTGTAAATAGTGTGAAAATTACATTCAAAGCCATTAAATTACATTAAGAAGCATACCTTTGTAGATGCACATACAGTATTCATAAGTGAATAAATGAATTATATTTAATAATATTTCACCTTTTTGTCATAGTTTAACTGCTCCATATATTAGTTTACTTCAGCAAGATGCCCTTCCACTGTCATTGCATCTTTGAGATAGCCTCTGTTGTTTTTTTATTGTAAAGATATATATCAGAATCTTTTATCTGTGCTTCGAGTCTTAAAAAAGTGCAGGTACCAATAAATAAATTTGCTTCATGCTTAATGTATAACTGATTTATTAAGCAACTTCTTTGTGCCGAGGGTCACTGTCTGTAATTTTTATGGAAGGAATGCAGTAGGTTACCATGCTTTAATGGTACTATTATTTAATACTTGTAATAATTAATAAAAATTAGCACATTGTAGCTCAGAAAGATGTGACTTTTAGTGCTATGCTGCCAGAAACTCAGCTGCCTCTCGGGCAGTTTCCAATTAACCCACTGGAGCCATCTCTGTGTTGTCAAGGATGTGCTCAAAAAAGACTCTGAGCAGGCGGCCCGAGGTTCATCCTTGGAGAATGGGAAGGTGGAGGGGTCTGGGGAGACCTTGGAAGGGTCCAGACAAAGGATCCGTGTTGTCCATTCTCTGACTCTCTGGAATTTGGATACTGGTAATAGTGGAGGGTCTCCAGTTGGATTATTCTTCATTAAAATATATTTGTGTGTTTATGCAAACAGTGTTTTTGCAGGCCATTAACACACCCATAAATTTCTTTCATAACAAATTTAAGCCTAATTTTTTACTACTACAGTCCAAAAGGTCACTTTGATTATTATGTTAAACGTTCAAAAAAATGAATTGAAAAACCAAAGAAGTGAAAGCCCAAGTGAAGTATTTAGTGCTTTCCTCACTTTGGTTTTCATGAGATAATAATCAGTTAATATTTTGTAGTCAGTTAAAGTGAGAGGGCCTGCAAACCCACTGAAAGAAGGTCTAAGAATTCCGAGTGATCTTGACAGAACTTCCGGAATGATCCAGTAGCAACAAGACCAAAGTGTTACTTTTAGGAAGGAAAAATAAACCTTGAGTACAAAATGTAAAGTCACCAATTAGGGAGTTGCACTGTCTGAAAGGAGGAGGGCGATAGAGAAATAAAAACTGAATTTGAATTACTGCAATAGAATGGCAAAACAGGAGATATTTTTCTGTGATATGTAATTAGGAGTGTTGTGTTTAAGACATGAGATAATTATTACAATTTCCCTCTGGCTGGTGATGTTAAAATGGATAACATCTCTCGCTTTAGGATTTACTTCAAGAAAGTAAACTTTCATCAAGGTAACTTGATGAAATTTTGGAGGAGGGCACACTAAAGATACAGTAAACAATGGTTCTTCGTATCTTCAGGTCATAGAATTTTACCCACAGCAAAAGATTTAAATTAGATTGTAAAGAGCTTTTCTAGCTACAGAGATAGTGAATGGAACAGACTGTCTGGGTTGTGAAGCCTCTTTCATTAGAGATTTAGATAAAAATATTCTCATGGTAAGGGATGTGTGATCAAGATGAAATCACAGGGATGTGAATAGTAAATATCTGAATAGTTTTGGTCTTTGTCAGTGTTTATCATCATTTTCTCATATGGTCCTGCAATTACCTCTCACGGTTCCTTTCAGCTCTTCTTTCCTTATGGTGCTTGGAGGTTTGGTCTTGTGGTCTTCCTCTAATTACCTCTCTTTTAACTTGTTTTTTATTTCTGTAAAAATGTTGATCAACAAGAGCAAAAGCAAGTCGCATGTGGGACAAAACCCATTCTAAATATCAGATATGAAATTTTCAAGTACTGAAAATTAGTTTTTCATTGAGAGTTTGTGAAAGTGTTATAAAGTGTGAGTTTCATGTTACGGCAGCTTAAAACGTGCATGCAAAATTTTTTGTACTTCACATTCAATTCAGGAAAGCACTCGTTTGTTGAAGTCAAGAGAAAAACTGCAAAAGTAATAAAGAGATGGCAAATAATTATCTGAGGCCATGGTGCAGCAAGAGAAAATGCTGAAAGGTATAAATAGGTGTGCTGACATCAAATTTAGTGAATCGTTAGGTTAAATGCTCCCCTGGGTAAGAATTGATTAAATAATACCTAAGATTGGGAAAGGTACATGATGATGCCCTGTAAATATTTAAAAGTAAGGGAGAGTATTTTGAGACAGTATGGGAAACTATTAAAAACTAATGGAGGGAAATAAAATACTACCTCTGTGCAATTTCAGGAAGTTAAAATATCCAATTACCCTTGAGGATGAAGATTTGATCATGAGATCAATACACTTTAGAATAGTTTTCCAAGACTAGTGGTGCATAAAAACATAAAGGTCACAGTACGAGGTCAGAAAAAATGTCTGTCTATAACAATCTCTTGTGGGCACCAGCAGATGCTTAAATTAGAAAATAAAAGTAGGTGAGACTAAATAGCAGCTACACTAATTAACATTTAAAAATCAGAAACAAACGTTAGTAGAACGTACCACTAATATTGTAAAAACAATGCAGCACTAATTATTGGAATAGGGAACATGAGTTGTTTTTTCCTTCTCTAATTTCAAAACATCAGTCTTGGGAAATGTGATTTCATCATGATGAAAAATCATCAAAATTATCTGGAGTGGCTAAGAACTTTCCAACATCAACTATTCCCTCCTTATTTAAAGAGATTTTTACAGGTATATTAGTTCAGGCTTTAGAATTATAAAAATTTCTCTCCCTCTTATGCACAGTCTAGAGAGGACGAAGATGGCTTTAAACCTGCAAGAATTAATATAAAATTCTTTATGTGAAATTTGCTATTGGCCATCACAGCATTTGTAAGCACTTCATACAATAAATGTCTGAGGTTTTTATTACTTCTGGGCTGAAATAATTACCATAATCTGGCCTCTAATTTTCAAAATATAAAATGATATTTCCTGTTATTCTAAGGTAAGATTCTCTTGCACAAGAAATATTTAGAATCCAAAGACTGTGGCAACATTAGCAGAGATGCTGGATATTTGTATAAAATATCTATTTTAATTGTTCTATTGTGTTTCAAATATTAAGTAACAGAAGATTCATCTATCTAGCACAGTAATAGGTGCTATAGAAATTAGTAAAAAGAAACAAATATTTGACATGTGTATATCCATATTTAGGCAAATTGATGATTTCTGGCACTGTTATAAAATTCTACACTGTAGGGAAAGTTTGCCAGCAAGGAACAGAAGGAGTATTGACTTTTTACTATAATGACATTTCTGTCAAATTAATTATAAACTTGGGAAATATTAATCTAATTGAAATAATACTGCTAAAAGAAAAATCAGTTAGGTTTTTTTTTTCCTGACAGTTCAGTGGTTCACAAAACTTGAAGGACATGGAATACAAGAGTATTAGAGAAAATAATTGCTAGTATTATAATCATTTGCATGAATATTATTGAAAAGTATTGAAATGTCTATTCATGTCTATTAAAGTCTATTCATGTCTATTAAAACTACAACTGACAGCAATGGAACAAATCGATCTTTTAATAACGAATAAATAATGAAGAATTAAATAAAATAATAAAAAATTATGAGCAAAGCAGTAATAAAGAAATATTTATATGTTACTTATTAATTTATTATCAAGACACATATTGATCAGCAATATATCATATTGTAAGTTTTTCATGACACAAAAAAGTGTCAATAACCAAATTAAAATGAAATTCACCTGCCTATCATTTGTGTCTTTGCAAAACTAAAGAAAGAATGTTCTAAAATAGATTACATCATTTAAATTAAAGAAAATATGAAATACTGAAGGATTCTGTTGGTATTGCTGTACAGGAAGGATAGATGTTAGATAAGGCTGGAGGTAGATGCATAAACCCAGCTCATGCTCAGCTGGACTGGGCTAAATCCAGGCTGAAAGCCAAAACCTGAGGGAAAGCTGGGGAGTTGGTGGGTGCTCAGCATTTCTTGAACACAGGATTCAAGGGTAGAATGGCATAAATGAGCTCCTCTATTAAAGCACAGTAGACACACAGGAACTGGAAGACTTTGACAAAAAGTCGGTGACAACACCTTGTTTGTAGCTTTAGTGATGGCAATGATCTGAAAACTATGAACTGGGTTCTTGATGCTGTTTTCTTTGCAGAAATCAAACTCGATGCATCTGAAAAATGTAACAATGAGAGCTCTTGAAGCAAAAAGGTTGCCTTGAGTATTTGTGGCATCTTCTGGTTTACATGTGAACACTGATTTAGCAGTCTCCTGGAAGTGGCTAAAGCAGTCTTTGCCACTGTATTTTGTACTGGTTGTCTAAACAATGGCCTCATAGGCCCTGGGAAAGAATGTTGTTTGGACTGAGTTTAAAAAGTGGTTGATTATTGAATCAGGTATTTCACTTATTCACCACACTTGGATCTTTAAAGCGTTAACTGTATCATATGGCATGATACAAACATATATAACTGAATTGTTATCTGAGGGATGTGGCGTGACCTCCTTCTTTTGCCTAATGCCATGCACAATTTACTGAAGGTTTCTTGGGGGATAGACTGAAATCTTTCTCTGCACCATGAGAAAACCACAGAGCTCCTCAGTGACTGTCACTGCATATTCATTTCCATCCAAGCCACGCATATGTTAGGTTACACTTCTGCAAGAGGACTGCCTTGTGCGCTGCAGCGCTCGGTGTCAGTCCCAGCATCGCTCCTCTTGGTGTCTCTTCCTTACTGGACACTCCCAAGGAAAAGAGAGGGGCAGAGGAAGGAAGCCTGTGTGAAGCCACAGTGCTTCAGGGTCAGAACAGCAAAGCTTCCAGACCTGGATCCTTCTGCATCAGGGCACCTTTGGATCCGTGCAAAGGGACATGGATTTCATTTTAAACAGATGCTGGATGTGGTAAGCATTAACAATTCATACTTTTCTTGACAAGTGGTCTGAAAACGGTTTGAAGTGTGATGTCTTAATGTGTAAACAATCCTGACAGGTCCTGTTGTTCGCTCAAGGCTGCTTTGGGCCTAACAAACTGATTGGCTGACTCTTAAATATTAGAATGGGCTTTCTATGATGCAGCTGTATTAGATTCAGGGAGAGTTGAGGTATCTAGAACCTGACTCATTTCTCTGCAGGTTCTGTATCTCACCATGTGAAAAGAATTGTCCCACTAGTGAAAACAGCATGAAGCTTGTTTTTTGTGAGATATACAAGATGGAAAATAATTGATGCTGCTTTAGTATTAACAACTTTCTCATGAGAACGCAGGTAGTGTTCACAGGAAAAAATTGCTTTTTCTGCCTTTGAGTAGGTGGGTAATACTAAAGCAATTTAGGTCTGGTTGTTAACTAGAGAATAAAATTAATCCCACTTTAAATTCTTCGCCATATTCCGGAGTTGGATGTTGGAAGCAGAGCTCTTTTGCAGCAGTGGCGTGCTGTGACTGAGATCTGCACTCAGCCTTTACCACAAGTCTTGTTAATCTGGGCTTTCTAAAAATATAAATGTGCTTGATTATCTGTCCCTGTTCAGACTTAGCTTTCTGCAGTCTCTCCTAAATTGCAGTTCTTGCTCTGAAAGGGCTTTGTGTAAAGATGCAAAGTGGTTTGGAATGGAATGGTTTTAAAGGCTAGTGATACCTCTGGATGACACATTATAGAAAGCTATATTCCATTTGTGGTGGCAGCATTAACTCCACACTTACATCAAACACTTGGTTGTTTGGTGTAAAATTTGGTTACCAACTTGGTTTTCTCATTGTCTGCATAAGATGTATGGCTGTGCTATGACTACATGCTGTTTGCTTTTATTGTCTTCATCACGTAGTTAAGATAGTGTAAGAGTTACTCAGAAATGTCTCTCTTTTTTAGAAATGTGTTTATTTAGATATTCATTTGCAAGTTCTCTGTATGTTGATCCATCACTGAAGCAGGCAACCCTTGTGTAAATGCAGCCTACATAAATAATACTGTAAATATATAACAGACATTTATCAGAGAGTAGCTAAATGAACCCTGCATAATAAGAAAATGATAAACTACTTTGTATTAATTGCTAAAAGCAGTGATTCTATTTGACAGAGCACTGAACTGAAACTTAGGAGATCATATTCACTGGCCAGAGCAAATTTTCTTATCAATTTGCTTCATTTTCCACATCTATATAATGGGAAAAATGTTATTGACTTGCTTTTTAAAGCAGTTTCAAGATTTAATACAGAATCATGCCATGTATGAGATATGTATTGTTTATAATCTACTGAACAGAGAAATACAAAACCAAAGTGACACTTTGTGTCTAGAAACCATTTGGAGTAAGGATTTGCAAGCCTTCAGGAGAGTGAATTCTAGATTTATGGCCTTTAAAAAGCACTGATAAAATGTGGTGTATCTAAACTGAGAAATCAACAACAGGGACTCCACAGGAACGATGTCCATGGTAAGACAAAGAGAGAGGACTGGAGCTCTGTACCTCAGTTGCTTTTGATTTATTCTTCAGTCCACACAAGAAGTGTTCCATTATATAAATCACATTTAAATTCCGTACAGCTTCTGGAAGTTTTAACTGTTGACTGTATTTTGATTTACTTGTGGCAGAGAATTCCAGTGTGCATGTTTGTATTGCAGACACAGGGGTGATATGGCTCCTTTGGGAAACGGAGTAGTCTGTTCTGCACAGATCTAGTTCCAAACCCAGGTATTTCCTGGACTGTACACCGGTTCCTGCCGCTCATCCCCATGTCCCAGCCCGTTCACTCAGGGTGGTTGTTTAGCCGTCTTCCACAGCACATCTCAACAGGCTTGATGAACACAGACAAAATGGAAATTATGGTTATGGAAGGCCATGTAAGTTTTCTTTCCTGCCCAAAACAGCTTCATTATGCTTTGATACTTCCCATTTGAATTCTGCTCTTCCTTAATCTGCCAAGGCCTTTTCTACACCAATCCATCATCAACAGTTTTCTGGTGTGATTGAATGATAATATATTCATGTAGATCAGCTTCTTGAAATACAAAATACGAGAAATATAAATAAAATGAAGCCTGATTACAGTTCCTCTTAAACCCAAATGACATTCTCCCTACAGTTTCTATAGAGTACATGCCTCTTTCAATTTTTGTAATGGTTGATTAATCAATATTTTCTTAGCGAATTCTTAAAGGAATTTGTTTTATTAAAGACAATTCTTAAGGAAAATAGCTTAATGATTCTTTATAGAGAAGCCTCTATTCAGTCACACTTTTTTTTGGGCATAGAACTGTTTTTATCTCAAAGACTGCAGATGCATTTACACTGCACGGCCTGAGTGTTTCTTTATAGACTGCTTCTCTTCTTGAATATCTCATCTTCCCATAAAATAATATTTATTGCCATGAATGCTTGTAGAGGAGCTTTTCAACTATGATGAGTATCTAAAGAACGAGAAGAAAAAAATTACTATGATTATTACAATACAAATGACAATTATTTGATGCACATAGTAAAATGTGTAAAAAAAGGTGACTTTTGTGTGTGAGGAGCACTCTACAAGCTTAGCATTCATTGCACCATCATGTCTACAACAATGTTGCAGCAAGCTGTTCATTTAGTGTTTATGCACAAAAAAAATTTTTACCAATTAAGTTGTAGCCAAGGTCAGTGAGATGAAAGAAAAATGTGAGAGAAATACTTAGTATTAAATAGAATTTGTAACCACGAGTCTACAGTTTTGTCACGGTTCAGCTTGTATTTAATTTCTTCCCCTCTTATTTTTGGAATAGTAAATTATTTGGTGCCAGGTATCTTGGTTCATGTCCTATATCCAAATATATCAACACTTTTTCCCTGGCATTTGACACAGTTCTGGAATCAAAGAGTGAACTTCAGTATTTCAGCATTTATTAGGGATTACTGTGTATGTGTGCTGAATTTTGTCTTGCTGGATAGAGTGATGAATATTTGAGTCAATATGCATATGAGATAGGTTATTCATATGCGCTGGTTCATATGCAGAACTATAATTTCGAGCTCATTTCTTGGCTTCACTGCATTAAAATTCTCAACCACGGTGTTTCATTAATGGGTTTATTGCCCTAATAAGTTTCAGTGAACCCCAGTAAAAGAATGGAACCTGTCATAAGTAGATTTTAAAAGTTTAGATATAAAAATCTGTAGTTAAAATATCTAACTATTGTAGTATTGTGTGCCTTCCAGAAACTGCAAGGGGTGTAGAGAAATGAATTTAAGGTAGTGCGGCAGAAAAGACTGATTTTCCCTTCACAGAGGTTCCAAGTGATGTAGCCGTTATTATTAGAAATAGGCTGGGGTCAAATTTCCAGAGCAATCTAGCTCATCGAGGGCTCAAAGAAAAATTGTATCTAATTTCTGAATAAAATTAACACATCCTTACTCATTATTGCCATAGTGAAGTCTGGAACAGAGAGCACAATACAATGAAACCGCCTGAGAGGAAGCACAAATCTAAAATGACCTCTTAGACTTAAGAAGCGCAGACTTTTGTCTGTTTAGGGGCCTGCCTGGGAGAATCCCATGGAGAAAAGAGGGGTCCAGGAGAGATGGCTGGTTTTCAAGGAATCATCTATCCTGATGAGAAAGAAATCGGGTAAAGACAACAGGAGTCCTGCATGGATGGACAAATTGCTCCTGAAAAAGCTCAAATGTGAAGAGAAAATGTGCAAGAGATGGAAGAGGGGCAGGTGACATGAGACAGTGGGAAAAGTAGAGAGACTCTGTTTGAACATGCAGGGGTAGGGTTAAGAAGGCCAAAGCCCATCTGGATTTGGATTTGTCCAGGGACTTGGAGGGAGACAAAAAACTTATCTATAAGTACTTCATCTGTAAAAGGAAGACAAGAGAAATTGTGGGCTCACTGTCAAGTGAGAGAGGCAGTGTGGTGATACAAGACACAGGGCAGGACTAGGAATTTTGGCCACCTTCTCAGTGTTTGATGGTCAGATTGCTTTTCAAGACTCTCAGTTCCCTGAGGCCAGGGTAAAGACTGGACCGTGGGAGGCTTAACCTTGATGGAGGAGAATGAGATGTGTGGAGACAGAGTTTTTGCAAGAAAATGGACACATGGTGCACCAGCCATAAGGACAAGTGAACAGAGCACGTAGAAAATGTACACAGCGAGAGAATGCTGATGCTTCAAGGACAGAGGGACAGCAGCTGAAGAAAAACATAAACAAAGATAGAAAACTCTGATGATTTGTGTGTATAGGTGCATGATAGCCGGGCGAACAGAGCGAGAGATCCAATTAAATCATTCCGTGTTTTATGTGTGTATATTGCTTTGCCAATCATGTAATGTGTGGACGCCTGGACAGGGGGCACAGTGTATAATAAGGGTGCTTGGGGGGAATAAAGTGGCTTCTGCTGGATTCATATCGGATCGTGCGTAGTCCGTTTACTCCCGCAGAGATGAAGGAAAATTTAACCAAAGTAGATTGTCAGAGAAGTGGATCTAATCAATGTGCACAAATATCTGTTGCGAGCTGTAAAGAAGACAGAGCTGGTGTTGAGGAACACACGTGGTGCAGTTCCTGGTGCAGGAGCACCGCTGGTGCACCTGATCTGCAGATTGAGATTCGGGCAGCTCCGGGCGGGAGCCTGAGACCAGAGGCTGTGAACTGCCAGCCTTTGGTTAGCAGGGCACAAGGTGACACCATCCAGGTGCGTGGGCTCCGAGAGACAGCAGGAGCAGGGAACGCGGGAGGGAGCATGGGGCTGCTATGGGGACACTGGGAGGGTGTAAATTTTTTTTATTAATTTTTTTACTGTGAGTCTGATGGAACACTGAAAGGATTTGCCCTGAGAGGGTGTGGAGTGTCTGTCTCTGAGGATATTAAAAACTTGGCAGGACATGGTCCTGAACAGCCTGCTTTGGTTCACACTGCTAGAGCAAGGACGTTGGGCAAAGTGACCTGCAGAGGTCTCTTCCAAACTCAACTTTTCTGTGATTCTGTGAATATAAAAGAAAGTGCTTTTTTGCATCAGAAAGAGTAGTATTTAAGCATTTCCCAACTAACAAATCCTTTAATCAAAGAAAATGGACTATTATTCCTTTGTAAATGCTCACCCAGAATAAGAAAAAGGACTGTTCTTAAGAACATTAACTGATGACCTCTTCTTTCTTTATTGTAATTTGTGATAATATGGGATGGTGTTAAAGCCTTGAAAATGACAGTGCATTGTAAGAATGCTTTGCAAGAATGCTTTGCATAATTTTATGCTTTAAACTCTAAGCAATAGTGGAGATTTTGTTTCAGTTCACTCACATACAGAATTTGCATGAATATTATGAAATAAATACTAGTAAATACTAAATATATTCTTTCCCTGCTCTTCAAAGCATGGCTTCCCTTATGCACATGCTCTACCTAGCATGTTATCTCTTCCTAGAAACATTATTAACATGAACAAAAATTTGATATGATCAGTAATCAAAATCAATTATTTGATTAGTCTATAATATAGATTACATTAAGAGTCATGTACCGTTGCATTTCCAATAATAAACATTTACAGCAATTATTTATATGAAATGGCCATACTGTGTTCCCATACTGCATTTTTCATTAGGTTCCCTACAGAGATGAGACAGTAAACATAAAATTCAAAAATTCATAACATTTTTTATTAGAAAGCATTCAAGGACCTTCAGCATTTTGACTATGTTAAAACACTCTGTCAGTTCTCTGTGAGGTTACTAAGATTAATTGCCTTTTCTGTGAGTCAAAGAGCTTTAAACATACTCAGTCTGAATGTGAATTTTCTGTATGTTCATGCTTGTTGCACAACAGTAAAATATAAGGTATTTTGTCCACTGTACATAATTTTTGAAGTTTATAATAAATCCTAATGTTTTCATGTCTTCTTAAATAAAAGCTGGGGACAGGGAGTAAAACAGGGAAGCCAGTGGATGGTGAGGGAGTCTGATTTCCTCTTCTTTTTCCTGCAGTGCATATGGTAGTTTCTTGCTGTAACTGTGGACCTGAGATACTGGATTTGAATAGTTCTGCTAAGAGACAGGATCTCTGATTTTTTCTTAGCATCTCTATATAGATCCTGATGCCAATTTCACCATACAGAAACTGAAGACAGGATATTTGCTTTGCTTGTATTGGTTGCAGACATCTAACTTGCTAGTTTTACTAGTTGAAGAAATATGTGCATGAATAATAGAATTTTAGAAGACTTTAATGGTTTTTAATTCATCTCACTTCAAGTTCAATTTTTTTTTTTTTACATTTTTACAAATATTTACTCATTACAAATATTTTGGCACACTATTTCAGGGACATCTTGGTTCTTGACTCATTGAAATAAGTGGGAATTAGGGAGTCAGCAAGTCTTTGCAAAGCGAACTTTAAATCTTCTATAATTCTTGTACAGTAGGATAAAAACAATAACTACAGAAAGTAAAACAGCCAGGTCCAAACACTGCTTATATTTACCTCCTGTGCAGTAAAAGTGAAGAAATTGGATAGTGGTCAAGCCTTTAATTCTTTTATATAATAAAAAGTACACGAGCTGATGAAGATCTTGCAAAAAAATTCCACTGCGCAGTTGTATTAGAATTGGCTGAATCCTGGGCCTTGTGCTTGAACCATTGGTCATATTGCCTCATTTAAATTATGAAAGTACCACGATTAATTAAATAAATTACTTGGCATCTCAGTCTGGAGGCTGGGAACAAGGATGCCTCAGCTGGGTCTATAGATGCCATCTCTGAATTGCCAAAAACGTTTTTGCCATTTCTTTTTTTTGAGGCCTGGTAAGGTAATGCTTTTACTCTCTGGAAAACTTTTAATCAGTAATAGGCCAGTGTTTTAGTGTATAAATAGCATGAATTGGGTTATGTGTATTTTGTCAATGTATTGTTCTACATATCACTGGCCCATGCAGAGTCCTGCAGTATTTGCTCTCAAGAGTCACCAGTTTCTCCTGGTTGTTCCACAATGAAGTGCAGTATTTTCCCTCTGTACTTAGTTTAGGTGCTGAGAACAAGTTTGCATTTCTGTCAGCAGTTTGTGGGGGATTCACTAGACACAGAGGCAAGAGAGAGGCTTTCCTCTCTTTTGCAGAGGCTGAACCTGTGATCATGTTAGCATCTGAGCCTGGTTTAATCTCAGGCCTAGTTAGGCCAAGCAGTGCAGTCTCCACAAATACATGAAAATGAACCTGGCTGTATTTCTGTAGGTGCATCTTGGAGAAAAGTGATTAGAAAGTTTATCTACAAATGGTTTTTTGCTGTTTCAGATGTGGCCAGGAAGAGCCCAGCTTGTCATTCAAACATAAGGCTGTGTTTACCTGGCTAGTAGCAAGACTAATTGTCACTTTAATTGTCATTTACCCAATTAAATATGGACATCGCTGAAAGACAATAAACACAGAAATCTATAACACTGTATTTGCCACACTTTTTTACTGTGTGGGTATACTCTGAAAACCAGCAGAAGATGGCTTATGGTAGTCAAGGGTTACTCTTCACATTGTAAAACACTGGCAAAAAAATTTAAAGCAAAGTTATTTCTTTGAAACATAGTGGGAGTGCAAAGGAGGAAACTTCCTGTTGTGCTGAGATGCTGTGAAATGCATCACATTTCAAAACACTACCATCTTTTCTATACTTTAAACCCACCATACCTACTAAAAAAAGAATGCTAAAGTTTCAGTATCTCACATGAATAAGTTAGACTGCCTGCAGTTTTAATTTAACTGTATGATGGGATTCTGCTTTTTCCCATCAGGGAGGAATAGGTTAAACAGTTGGTTTTGAGACATGATTATTTGAAAGTCATAATAAGACTGGGAGAGTAGGGATTTACAACCAGATGATACAAATAAAGGGTGGAGAAGGCAGAGGATTGGAAGTGTGGAGTGTTCTGCTTTTACAGTTTTTAGAGGGAAGGTTTAGTGGCCTTTTTGAGACTGTGATGGCTTGGGGATGGTGGGAACTCTTGCAGACATAAGAGAATATTCTGTCTTGTTAATGGTGACTCGCTTTAGGGTTATGATTAAAAGCCCATAATTGATAAAAGGAAATGACATGTGAAATGGAGGTGGGACAGGCACTGGATACAGACTGCACCTCTGAAAGGTGTGAGGATTGCTTCTGGGCTGCTGTGGAGCTGGAGGGTTGCTGTGCTGTGGGCTGCCCAAGCAGCCTGCCTTGTGAGCATGCACTGTTCTACAATCTTTAAATATGTAATCTCACATTGCTTTCACATAAGAGATAAGAATTTAATGAGCAGTGATCCCGTATTTTGTTTTATCATGTTCGGTGTGTGGTCCCAGGCTGCAGTATAGGCTGTTTACTATACGCTATTTAAATGCTGTGCTGAAGGCAGAATAATTAACTTCCTCATGGGCTTTTCTATAGCACTCATTGTGGTGAGATTGGCGTGTCTTACAACGTGAAATAAATTGCTACCTTAATGCATGTTTGTTGAGGAGAGACTATTTCTGCTCTCAAGCACAGGCTAATGTCAGGCATATTGTATGTGCCCAGTTTGAAACATCTGAGACTTGATTTTTGTGTGTACTCACCAGTATACAATACTTCATTTGATGTATAGTTCCTATTTTCTCCAGTTGCAGCTGAGACTATTCAACCATTCCACAACTCTCCAACCGAAAAGCTGAAATAAATAGGGAACACCTGTGAGAATCTCCCCTTTGAGTTGCTTTCAGTGTGTTTGAAATTTCTGGTAGAGGAAAGTGTTATGTGTAGCTGTACTTTTATATAAGTGGGATCTTGTGTGCTCCCGCTGTCGTGTTTAGACTTAGATGCAGTGGTTTACAATGCTCTGAGGAGCCAAATGTTTGGAATTATTTATCATCTTTACTAAGCTGGAACAGGTGAGTAAAATGATAGAAAAACTTTTAAAATTGCTCAACAATATAGACTCCCATTTTCAAAAGCACATAACTTGTTTATGAGCTTAGGTGCTTTCAGAAAATTGCTTTCTCTTTTATTCTGTAATAAAGATGATGAAATAATAACTGTATCACTGTTATAGGACAAAAATTCTAATTTGAAAGTGCTCTGTGCGTAACTTTTAACAATACTCAAAAATTTAGTTGAAAGCTATTAAAGAAGCGTATCTGAATTAAATAAATGCAATATATCTGCCTCGTGAACAATGTATAATGATAATTTATCTATTATGTAACAAAACTGAGTCTTTAGAGAAAAGGAATGCTTTTTGAGAAAACATCATTAACTTTATTGCTGCTAGCAGCACGAGAAATTTTCCCTCTTATATTCTCACCTGAAACACTCAAGCAAATCAGCTTTTCTGAGAGAGGAGAATACTTACTTGACTTAGAAAAATAAGTTTACGACTTGAAAGTGAGTGTTTCACACCATTTTAGACTCTATATCGAATATATGCTACAGAGTGAAGCCCTAATAATACAGGCCACCAGGAGTATAGCAACACTGTAGTGTTTAAAACTGATTATTTCTTAAATTGCTGCGTGTAATCGAGTGTATTAACATTGATTACTGCTGACAGCCTAATAGAAAGAAGATATAAAAAAGTGCTTCACAAAGATGCATAGCAAAGGATAAAATAGTACAGGCAATACCACTTGTGAAGCTGAAGAACATTTTCATAATTAGTGACTAATTTGTATGATGCATAATGTAAAAATGTGCTTGATTTTAATTCTCTTTATATAGTTTCTTTTTTTTTTCTCTATTCCTAATTTCATCTGCTTGTCATTGCTCTTAAATACTTCTATTTGCTGTAATACTTCTCTGAGGTATTTGAAGAATATGCTAATATAAATTGTAATGTTTTATCATGAAATAAATAAATTACATTAGCATAATGCTCAGTTTGAACCAGCTTTTGACTGTGAACTGACCTGAGATCTCCAAACTCACTTTTGCAGTATCTTTCAGAGGCTGTGGTACTGATCTGACTATCCTTTGTACTTTTAGTCTCTTAAACTTTTGAAATGCAATCAGTAACTTGGCTGTACAGTGTAGTTACAATTAAAGCTTTTCAGAAAAATGTAATTCATCTGCCTTCTTACATGATGGCAATCTTGCATTTTATCTGTTAATGATAAACTGTGTTTAATCAAAATATATCTCCCAAAAATGTATCTGATCTTCATTCAAAGATCTCAATCAATGGAGAAAATAATTGCTGAATTCAGTAATATCTTTCTTAAATTAAAAAATTAACTGTACAGGTTCTTAAGAACTGTCTGGCTGGTCGCATCTCTAAAAACCACTTAGAGCAAAGTGTTTATTGTCCTTTGGAAAGGTTTAACATACTGTACTTCAGTCACTTCTCTGCCCTTGCCTGCACTGGCAAAGTTGTGTGTGAAATTTCATCATAAAGCAGCAGCAGCTCCTTGAGAGTTGTGTGTGAGACAGGTGCCTTATGCTGGTTCTGCAGTGGAAGAAGCTACCTTGGATAAAGGCCAGAGTGTAATTTAAAGCTGCTTGTATACAGAGCTAATGCACTGTAATTCATACCCTGTGAAATGGCACTTTAGCAGTGCACTAACTTCTTGGACTGTGCTTGTGTTTAGACTTTTTTTTTTTTTTTTTAATTAAAAGCACTGAGCTCCAACAGTTTTGCTATAAGGTACTTTCAAATCACTTTGGGAATTCACTTTTCAACAACCACTTTAAAACAGGAACACTAGAATTATGTACAGCCCAAATTTCAGGCTTTCCAGTGTCTTAAGTAGAATTAATATTGTAGTTCTTGTTTTATTCTTTATTTTCTTATTTAGGCATTCAAGAGTCAAATTTGCCCCTTTGCAGTACTCTAGGGAGTTCTAATGTTTAGTTACTCATCCAGTATGAACTTGGCATTTCCTACATCTCCTGTTTCTGATATTATGCTTAGCAAAAATTTGTTCCTTATGAATTTTTTTTACAGGTTAAAAAAAAAAAATTGTAATTTAATATATGCACATAAGGCAAAATAGCTTTTTTGGTTCACTTCTGTAGCTGCCCACCCTCTGCATTATTCGCTTGCAGATTGTATTAGCAGACTGAATTCTGCTAATTCTTACATTCCCCATCAAGTGGCACATTAATCCCTGCAAGGCTTTTCTAAGGCAGCTGATGAGGTTCACAGAGTGGTTTCCAGTGGGGAATCACTGCCAGGTTAGCTGGCTCCTGGTGCATCTAATACACGCTTTGCTGATACTCTGTAAGGCTGATCTGCAAATTACTTGCATGCAGTATGGGTTGAAATAGTTTTAAGAACTATTAACATGGTCAATCTCACTTTGAAATAATTAAGTAACTTTTAACAAGTCCCATTTTCCATAAATTCATTTTGACTGGCCTTTTCCTATGTTTTCTCCTTTAATTCTTTATCAGTCAAATCCTGTTAGTTTTTTCCTCTAACTTCCTCAGGACTGATGGTGTGATCTGGGGTAATCTGCCTTGCCCCTTATTAATATCTTCATGGCCTTCTAAGACTGTAAGAACTTATATTTTTTCCCCCCAATACTGCCACATTTATTAAAAGCAGCAACCAGTGGCAGATCACTCCAGCACCTCTTTAGTCTGCTGGTCATAAGTTTTTTAAGAGTAACAGCTTAAAAAAAAATTATCCAAAGTCATTATAGTTGAACACTAAAGCACAAGAGGTCTGAATCATTCAGATCTAATAAAAACGGTACAAAAATCCCAAACTGGTTTCAGCTTGCCTGGCCATCGTGGATTGTACTGTGTTTTTTCAGCAGTGTCCTCTGTGACATTCAGGACTGATTTCAGCCCTGAATTTCCTTACGGTTTTCTCTGCTACAGGAAAATAGAGTGCTTTCCAGAAACTCCATCCAAGATAACAAATGCCTGTCATGTGCTCTGCTATCTCTAAATCTGCATTTACAAGATTTATAAGAGGCAATTGTTAATTTTGTTTGCTGCAGCCAGCTTGCTGAAGAGAAATGGACAAGAAAGGAAATAAATTCAGTATTTGTTGCAGAGTAAAGAAAGTGCAGGAAAGTACGTTTTCACCAGTCTTTTATCATTGAGTCTGCTGTGCTTTGGCCTCAGAATCATTTATTCCTGTCCTGACAGTGATCAGTCTTCTTTTTGGACAACATTAAATTCATCGTGGTTTTGCTCCTTGCAGACCATTAGGAAATTGCTATGGAATTACAGTTTGTAATATTACTTACCCATGCAATCCCTGCAATAAAGTTATCTTCATACACAGAGTGAACATCTTGACTCTGCGTTAATGGCAAAATCATAATTCCATTTAAGTAGTGAAAGGATTTTTCTACAAATCTTAATTCATTGTCAGGCTCTTGAGTTTTCAAGGAAGAGGAGAAGATGGTCCCCTAATGAAATTGAATTGGCTCTTTTTTCTTTTTTTTTTTTTTTTCTGATTTAGATGGAAATTGTAATTGCCACTGGCCACTCTTGAACATATTTGTTTTTCTAAAATATTCACAATTCACAATTACAGTGGGAAAAGGATTGCTGCAGCAACACTGTGTTTCCCAAAGGTTGGTTTAGGGAGTTAGCCTGCAGAGGAACCCGAACAGGAATTTTAGCCCTAACTCTTGACTTTCCCTCTCGTGACTCCTCCTTTCTTTTGTGTTTACACCTGTTGAGAGAATGTTGATCCAGTCTGTTAGCCCAGGGCAGATTTCAGTCAGATGTGGAATTCATGGAGGGAGAGGGGGAGGAATGTGTGGGGAAAAATCACAGCAGCAGAGTTGTATTCCTAGATTTTGCCATAGAAAATTTGAATATCAGTAGGTGGCAATTCATATTCTCACGAGAGAAAAAGTTGAATTTATTAAATTATCTCAGGTATAATCACTGATTTCTCATTACTGCTGGGATATTGCACTCTCAGGGCTTGAAACACTAGTCCTTTATCTCTGTTCTCTGAAAAAAAATATTTTTTTTAAGGACAAAAAGACATGTGTATCCCATATTAAGTGCTGGACATGTATTAGAGTACACTTAGAACAGAATTTTATTTTGAACAGTGCCTTTCTTATAATGATTTTGGAGATCCTGAATGAGTCAAAAGCTGTAGTTCGGTGCTGCACAAGCTCTCTGAGTCACTTTGTGTACTCTTGACAAGAGCCCAGGCAGAATGGTGCCTGTCAGAGCTGCACTGGGACGGGGACGCGTTTCAGTGCTGGCTTCCATCCCCTGCTCCCAGTTAGAAGGTGCCGGAGTGTCTCTGAGCCCACCTGAGGAGGAGTCACCTTCTGAAGCTGGGACTGAAATTAGCCGAGCCTGGCTTTTATGACACAACGCGCGAGTGCTTTTTCTGGCAGTTCTTTCCCCCTCACTTTCCCCCTCTGCCTGTTTCTGTTTTATTTTGGCATTGATCCTGCAGCTCTCCTCAGCCACGCTCCTCCCAGCCCACACAATGTGAGGTAGGTGCAGCAAATTGCGCAATCAAGTCCATTAAACAGAATTGCACTTCCATAACAAAGTATGACAGCTGTCATTTAAAGCTGAGAATTCCCTTCCCCAGCAAGCATATTTTATTCTGAGGCAACAGCAAAGAAGATATTCTCCCACCAAAAGAGACGGAAAAATAGAAACTATAATGAGGGTTATTTAAATCTAGTTTAATCACCTGAGCAAATAGGTGGCTTGGATATGAGCTGATTTCTGTGGCTGGTGCCACAAAGGGAGGGAAGACAATTCCTAACAACTGATCCACGCTTCTGTGGCATTGAGTTTGTAAAGTAAAATGGGCTTTAGAATTTTACTTTAATTATTCTATCTGGTTCATACAGAAACTCTTCTAGACTGGAAACTCTGTGCAGCATAGGCTTAAATTTCTACGTGACCATTTGTGCTCTGTTTGGATTATTGGGACATGTTCCAGCACTGAGCTGTGCCTGATTATCTGCCAGAAAATCTAAGATAATCATAGGTAGAACACAGAAAGTGAACTTTCCTCTGGGTTTGGGATGTTTCATACTGTCTGTAAATAAAGAAATTCTGATGCCCCATACAGCAAAACTCATAAGTGGACTTCTAAGAATAGTTTTCATTCCTTCCTGTGTCTTTTATGAATAACCATTATGAAATGCAGATTATACAGGTCATTCTGTATATATGTTTATGATTTTGGTGGAAGGCAGCAGGCCAAAATTTGGCTAGCAAGATAAATTCTTAGTAGTTAGACAACGCAAAAGAAATGAATATGTGTATAACTCTGGCAAGTTTGATAGGCATTGTAGTACAGTACACCAAAGGGGTATATGGGTGCAAATTGCTAAAAGTATAAAAAAACTCAAGTACAACTTGTTCAAATGGAAGCAGAAAACTTTTCAGGTGCTCTGTAGACTGAAAAATATTTGCCTGAGATTTCTTAGGTCATCAGAGCTCTCACTGGATAAAGTTTTAGGTTCTATTCTATAAAAAATTTACCTCAAAATCATCAAATAAAACTGTTCTCATTTAATTGTGTACCTTCACGGGATCTTTGCCTGTGTGAGAACCGTGCTGCACAAAGCCTGCTTCTGCTGACAGAAGGGAATTATTTATTCCTGTGGATACTTTCAGACTCATAATGGGCTTCAACGTGTATTTGAATCTCTCTGAACAAAAGAAAAGGTGCCTGTGCTACTGGTGCACCATAACCCATCTACTTAAGAGCTGTGTTTTATTCTGCTCCTCTGGGCTGGGGTAATTTTTGCCTGAGCACAGAAAAAAAAGTTTTTATCACATTTATAGGTGATACATAGAACTTGCTCAAAACAGGAGCTTTCATATGCTTGGAGGGCACACTCTGATATGGAAATTGGAATATGAATTGACGAGAATTAGGAGAGAAATACCCAAGTTACAGAACTTAAAGAACCTTGAGCTTTGTTAAAAAATAATTTATTTAATAATAAAACGTCAGCTGTCTGAGATTAGGAAGAATCATTTTGATGTAGTTTATTTTTTAAGATATTCACTTCATACAGCTGCATATTTGTTCCTGTCACTCTTCAATATTAAATTTCATGTCTCTAAATGGTATGAGTTTATTTTCCTCAGTCAGAGACTTTAATGCTTATTTTATTGATTCATGCTAAAAAAGGAAACAATGAAGGGCTTCTTCAGGATACTTGAAATCTGATCAATTTTTTTTCTTTTAAATTGGAAATATAATATACCTATTACTCCAGGATAAGTGTCTCTAAGTGCAAGTGGTTGCAGCATACATATTAATTTCCTGTTGTATTTGAATGTACAGGCTCAGCATCCATATTTTATAAATGCTGACACCCTAAAGTTAAGTAGGCTAACATGGCAGTTTTGAAATAGTAATTTATGTTGCAAGTAAGGCATTATTGAAGTCAAATAAGTGTTTCACAACTCGTGTTATCATGCACATATTTCAAATACTTGGTGCAATATTTGTGAGTGCAGCTCCAGGACATGACAGGAGTTTTTAGAGCAGGGGCTGAATTCCTGTCACTTTCTGTCCAATACTAATTTTAACCTTGTACATAAGATTAATATGCACATAATTAATAGATGAGTGACAAAACAAGGAGGAGAAGGCAAACAGAAAGAGATTTTTTTAGACACTGTTTTAGGACTGTTGGAACATATTTCTACCTTTGTTTTCATTTAACTTTAGTCTCTAAGAGAAAGAACATTAAAAAAAGATCTTTATTATGTGCCATGGGTAATAAACTAGGGAGGAATATTTAATCAATACAGAAGGACTCAACTCTAAATTTCTGCTTCTTACACTCATCTCTGCAAGGTGAAATGAGATATGCTTGTTTTCTGTTCCAAAGTGATTTCTATTTTATACTGAAAGCATTAACAGAAATCCACAAAGATTTTGTGAGGGTAGAAGATATTTAGATTTCAGTTAATTTTTTTGAATAACAGACTGAATGCACACATAGAACTAGGAGTTACAAATCAGCAAGGGAAGAATTGAGGAGTTCATAAGTGCCAAAATTCACAGTTGTTTCTGCCTGCCTGGATGTTGAAAGTAGGTGGGATTTTCTTAAAATGGCCTCCTATAAGAAACTAAGAACTGAAAGCTTTTGCTGACTTTTGGAGGGTCCTGGCTGCCCTCATTTGGTTGCAGTTTCTGGCTGGCGTTCCAGGAGAGAGGAGTGTGGTGTGCCTGTGAGGAGTCCAGAGCCCTGCCACACCAGGGAGGGCGGCCAGGCTGAGCAGGGGAAACACGGGTTCTTGCTAAATTTAGGTGGCTCAAAAGTAGGGGAGAGGGTGTCAAGGCTGTGTCATACAAAAGAAAGGAGAATTCCAGAGAAAGAGTCCCTGGAAATTTCATGTAATGGACTTCTAAGTGTCTACCATTGGGACTTCTCTACTAGGCAAATGGGATTACAAAATAGCATATGTATCTCTAATGTTGATTTCTGAGGACTGTTATGCGAAAGCTGTTGTTTCATGCTTTGTTTTTTTCTTCTGGTAGTCTGCACCTTAGTTCTGAGAGTCCCGTGTTTTACAGATTGCCACTAAAGCTGCATTCTACAAGGGCCATAGTTTGAGAATGTTCAAAGTATAATGTAAATGAGAAAAAATAATGCGTGTCTTTCATTGTATCACGAGGAAAGGGCGCTTTTTATTGCATATTCCTACTCACTCTATAAATTCCTGCAGAACTTTTTTTTTAACAGCTTCCTTTATGTGTTTCCACACAGCTGCCCACCTTCTTTCATGCTGTTCCCTCTGCTTGTCTCATACTCCTCCTCTCCTCTATTAACTCCCTTCAGACAGGTGCTCTAGGTCCTCTAAGGAAATGACACAATCCCTGCTGCTGGAATTTGCACTCGTTCCTGAGAGCTGGACAGCCGTGGTGCTTCCTTTGTTAATCAGGTTTTATAACCACTTTAGTAATAAAGAGTACTTTTAATTTTCTTATAAAATACAACAGCCGTAAATAATTAGAGGTTAAGTAAAGAAATTATTTTTAGACAGGTTCTTCATCACGCGGGACCTAGAGTTCTGCATTCATATCAATTAATGACAGCATTAGTACGTAAAAAGGAGTGTAAAGACTATAGTGTCCTATTCTGTTTTGGGTTCTGAAATACCATCCAGCTATTGCAAGATGAGCACAGAGATGAATGACTAAGAGTCACACTCTTAGAGCACTTCTCTTATTAAAGTTTTAATAAGAACATCAGTAATTTGCACTAATGATTTCTATTTGTATTAGAGAAGACCAAACTATAAATTAGGAAGTAAATGAATACATGGAATAAATATCTCACAGATACTGCATTATGTTGTGTACTTTATTCTTTAATTGAAAATGGTATTTTAATTTAATTAATAATGATGATCATGCAGCAGAATGTGTTTTGGAGTATGCATTATAAAAGAAAGGAAATTCGAACAATGGGATAGCAACTGTCCTTCAGCACAAAGGGGCAGGGCAAGGACCATTTTTTGACCTTTGTGACTTTCAGCGCTTGATGTCATAAATTTGTTTCTGTAAGTGAAGAGAATTATTTCCTTTAAACACAGCAGACATTTTCTTCCTGGAATAAGTGCAATTCTCTCAAACTCTTGTAAAAAATTCTGTTTGCAACCCACAGAACTACTCAGGGAAGACTTCTTTAAGCAAATAATTTGTTCCCCTATATTTTCTATTTTCACACTCGTTTGGATGATTGTTTTATTCTACAACATTGTCTTTTCTTATTGTTAGAAGGCAAAGTATAATAATAGAATTGCAACTGTCAGGAATACATTTATTGGCAGGAATAGTAGTTAAATTTTTTTCAAACTTTTCCTTCTGAGAAATAACGTTTCTAAGTCTCACAACATCATCCCAGCTTCTTGCCATGTGGCTGATACAATGAGCCTTACTAAGATTAAGAAAAGCTATAAAAAACACTGGAGGGTTTTCTTTGTTTTGTGTTTGTATTTTGAATAATAGGTGGCAAGACATGTTTGACATAAGACTGCAGAATGATTAAACTGAGGATTTGGAGTGCAGCTGCGCTGATGATATTTGGCAGCTTTATTGACACATTGTATTGCCTCAGGCTAATGATTTTTGCAGTTTTTCAGTCATTTCTTGCAGTCTGTTTAGGGAGAAAGCACTTAGGCCTGCTTATGAGCTGGGTTTGTCTCCAGCCTGTGTCTCTCCCAACTTGCAGTGATGAACCAAAGGAAATGACTCTGTTAGAGAGGAGGAACACAAGAGTCCACACTGGGCCTCTTTTTGGTGCTTTACATTAGTATAAGCTCTTTTTAGGTCAAATGTTTCTATGTGAGATGGCCAGATTTTCATTTTGATTTCAATTAATCTGATTATTTTCCTTCACAATTCTTCTCCAGATTTCATTGAAGTTCAATTTAAATGCATATTGGAGCTGTAATAAAGGTGTTTTTCTGCCAAGATATGGTTATTGGGATCATTGCCCTAATGTTCCTGTAACATTTGCAGACCAAATTCTGGTGCAGTCCATCAGAGGTGGGACTTGCCTGGACATTCCAGGGCAGTCTGTTCCCTACTCTGCTATTCCATGGCTTTCTTTGGGTGTAACCTTACACAGTCTGTGCTGCTGCTTCTTCCTGTGGCTGTGCTCAGGCAGCAGAACACAGCAGAAATAATATTGAAGTGATAAGAGTATTTGCTATGAAAAAAATTGTTTAATGTGCCGTTAATTGTTTTTCTGGCTGTCCCATACACCTTGTCCACATGAATCTTGTGGTCCAGCAGCTTGCTACTTGAGATCCTTGTGAAAAATAGGAAAAAGGCCTGTGGTTGCATTTCTGACACCTGTGGCTCTGCTGATCACGAGGCCATTACTGAGCCACGGAGAGCACTTTTAAAAATAGTTGTTTTCTGCCATGAGGCACAGGCATGTGACATGTTCAATAGCAATCACAACAGCTTGGAAAGCTGCTGTTGCTGGAAGATATGCAACTGATCCTGAGGTGAGATTGTGTCATTAGATGTATAATTCATATTAAGCATCACATCGTTGCTGCTCTAGAAAGTGGTTTTTACTCAGTGGTCACAGACAAAAATGTCAGCCTGGCAGGAGTTTGAAGCTTTTTTCATTCCCTTAACTTTGCACCACTTAAACTAAATGTTCATTCTGGTGTCCTGTCTTTATGAGTGGTTTTGAGGCCATTTGCTCTAATCTGAGTTTTGGACAGGCAGCTGTACACTGCTGTGTGACAGTTCTCACCGAGCTTCCCTGTCTCCCTGAAGTGTTCTGATCTTTAATGTCTGTAACTGTGCAGTCACCTGCGACTGAACCTTTACCTTTTCCTCTTCACTGACACGTGGGTTACCCCTTGGATGGGGAATAATTACCCTGGAGGTAACTTTGTGTTCCTGCCTCTAAGTCTTGCTGTTTGAAGACTCCCTTAGAGAGTTTTTGCAGGCTCAGACCTTTGTGATAACTTCTTGAGACGAATCCAAGCACACTTGGATTGCTTGATCTCAAAACTGCTTTTTGTGGTATAATCAAAGCATCAAATTATCTTTCAGAAACATTTCTAATCCAGAATTCGAGATGTGAATTTATGTGTAAAGTTTCCTTAGGGATTTTTTTTTTTTTTAATGAAATAGTTTTCATTGTTATCAGTATCTTCCACAGAGGAAGGAAAAAATTAAAATAGTGAGTTTTTTTACATCCCCTTTTAACATATTAAAACAAATCACAAAGCATATTAAAACTGATCACAAAGGGAAGTGTGTTGTCAATACCGATCAAGGTTTAAAATATTTCAAGTCCCCAAAACACAGATTACATTAGATAGTTTAAACTTGCCTGACAACTTTTAAAAAAGATATCTCAAAATGTTTATATTTCAATCAGAAGGTTTCCATATTTTCTAGATTTATTTAAGATTTTTCTTTGTTTTATATCCTTGCCTACAATTAAATACTAAAGACTTGGAAGTATTTGCTGCAGAGCATTTCATCACCTTTATAGTTATACAGCTGATTTTAACATGCGAAGAAAAGTTAGGTGACTTTTTTGACATCATTTGTCCCCGAAACTGCAAATAAGCAGTGCATGCTCTTAACTGCCTCATAAAAAACCCAAATAAACAAAAACCTCCAACCCAACAAAACTGAACAATCCCCCTCCCCGCTAAACCAGAAAAAAAAAGTGCTAAAATGATATATAATAAATGCAAGCTAAAAATCCATTTCCAAATCAGAGATCAACTTTTTGGTCAAATGACATTTCTTACATTCCATTATATTAAAGGATGAAAGGTCTGCCTCAGTTTCTTCCTCATCTGATTGAAAACTCAGTTAGTGGTGACACCCTCACCATGAACTTTCTCTGCAGTCAGTCTGCTTGGAAGAATTAGATGTAAGATTAATTAGATTTAAGGTTAAGAGACCATCCATTGTGAGGCATTCCCAGAGCAGAAGCCTCCCACATTATAGAACAGATTAACTTAACCAATTTTACTTTATTTGGTAGAACCCCCCCAATACATTATTTGGAATAAATTTATTTCAGCACTTAAAGAAATGAGAATTATTATTTGAAGAAATAATTATTAGTCCATCTCAAATCTTGAGAAGGTATAAGTCAAATTTCTTATGTAACAGGATTACCTAGGAACTGAAATGTAATCCCTGTAATTATTTTCCTTTTCATTTCTAATATCCCTTCTTGTATTATTTAACATGTGAAGTGGCATGTACATTTGGGCTTTTTTTCAGGACTAAAAAAGCCCCCAAAACCTTAATTTGCTCTAACTGTAGTCTCTCATTTAATGAGTTTGGGATATTTGAACTTTTAGAATTTATTAAAATGATAGCTTCAAGTAAGTAGCTAAATATTAAGTCCCGCTAAACAGAATGAAATGAAATCTCTTTAATGCAACACAAAATATTGGTTAACTTGAAAATAATGGTTTGATCCAATCACAAGCTATTGACCAAACTGAGAAAAGAGGAGATTTTTTCTCTACCATTGGAAAGATGGTTGTGTCACAGCCACAGTAATTGTAGACTGTAACTAAAATTGTTCTGAGATTTGAAACTGTTTTTTGTTAAGATTGAGTGTGAAGAACTGTGGAAATAGTTTATACAAACTCTAACATACTTTGACAACAGTGGGAGCTTTAATAACTGTGTACTGTGCTGACAGGAGTGAAAACCTCACATCTGTATGTTCCACAACATCCTATACTGCTGATGTTTTGAGGAGTTAATTTAAAAAAAAATATTTTGCATGTTTAGTTAAGATAAGATAGTTTAAACCCTTAATTTAAAATCTTCAGCCGGTTCTGTGCTCTGATCCTTCAGAGCACTCTGTGTGGTGTACCTCACAAATACTTTCCTGTGCTTCCACAGTGAAATTATTGGTAATTTCTGGTTTCATATTTCTTTCATGGGACAAAATGAGCATTACAAACATGCTTTTTCAGAGATTAATGCTTTTACTCAATAATGTCTGTATCCTCATGAGTCCTCAGCAACTGAGACAGAAGAAAGGGAAAGGCTGAGGTTTGTTTGCTGTGTGGTTGCATAATTATTGTGTGACTAATGGGAAGAATTGTGCTCAGTAGGACTCATTTCACAAAAATTGGACTTTTATACAATTTGTTTACTCAGACCGAGTTAACTTGCCCTGACTTTAATGTTTGCCTGAAAAGCTATTATTTCTCCTCTTAGTACTGCCAGTTACTATATTACAGTTATTACAATGTGTGCTTTATGTATTTTTATGGTGTCAGTCAACATTAGGGAAAGTTATCTGGAAAGATTTTAAACCTGGAGCGTTCTGCCTGAGGGAGTGCGGGAAGACGGATGGCCATATCTTGGGAAGGTCATTAAGAGGATTTCGAGGATTAAACCCCTTCTTTTTGTCTGGGTGGAGATTAGTGGAGGAACCTGTACCAGTGGGCATTTGGTGTAATCAAACCTGACTGTGGAGCTCCCTTTGTGTTGTGGAGGCAGCAGGACAAAAGGGAGCTTAGCGCCGTGCCTGACCCAGCCAGAACAGGCTGTGTACAGCAGGACTGACAAATTCTGAAAAAATAAAGGAGGGCAGGCCTCGGGGAGGAAAGTCTGTGGTCAAGCAAGAGACAAAAGAAGACATTGTTTTGTGCGGATATAGAATCTGTGAGGACAGGCAGAGAATATATAGAGAGATTAAAAACAGCAGTGGTTTAGTTCATTTTCAAGTGAGATTCTCATCTGTAGCCTTCCCACTTTGCAAATCTAGATATAATGTTAGCAGGACAGAGTGTGTTGCAATTACATGAACAGCACAGGAGAAATCAAAGAAGAAAATGAGATACTCTGATTCTTCTGGTTATTGCCTCAGTAAGGACTGAAATGCAAAGGGCATCTGTGATGGTTGGGGAGAGGGAGAACGTTTGCCAGATCAGGCGTTTCATATAGGAAACTACTGAAAGAAACGCTAGAAGGTCACGGTAAGGTCTTTAAAACCAGAATAATCTGGAAATAAGAAGATCAGCTATGGTAGTGAACACAAATGGCTGAACATGGCTGTACAATCACTGAGTGGTTTAGGTTGGAAGGGACCTTTAAAGATCATCTAATTCCAACCCCCCTGCCATGGGCAGGGACACTGTCCACCAGATTGCGTAGCTCCCCTCCAGTGGTGATCTCCAGTGACGGGGGTTAAACTGAGAGAGGGTCAGGCTGTTTAGGATGCTCTGCAGTGCCTGGTGCTCCCAGAGATACGTACTGGAGNGGCAGGGACACTGTCCACCAGATTATGTTGCTCCCCACTGGACTTTTGGTTCTCCTTGTGATCTCTGCCTGTTGGTGAACATCTGTACAAGAGAAAAAAGGAGAAGCACCTCTCCTTTCCAAGGCAGCTTTCCCAAACTGCAGCTTTGTAGAGTTTTTGCAAAAAACGTCCATTTCAGAAAAAAAGGTTGATTATCTCAAGTTTTTCTCTGGTACAAGATAGCTTGAAATATCTTCCTCTTCAGTCACTCAACCCTCTACAAATTGACTTGAAACAGTTTGAAAAATTTTTATTTGAAGTCCTAGTAAAATGTTTCTATTTGGATTTACTAGGATAACATTTACTCTGTTATCTTGTTTTCAGATTTTTAAAGTTTATGCTGTTCACTGTGAATTTAAGACCCCTCAGACTTCTGTATCTGGGGAGTTCTGGCATATCTGTATTTCTGGGACAGTGATATAACTCCCAACATATGTTGACTCCTTTGTCAACATATTTTGCGTGTCTGCTGCTGCTGCACCTTTGTCTAAAGCTTAGAGACAGCCTGGAAAAGACAACATTTTAAATGGAGTGTGGCTTCATTTCTTGCTGAAGCTGGACCAGGGGATTTGTTGTGCTGGCCGTTTGGCTGAAGGTCACGGTGGGGAGTCTGAGGAGTGTGGTTTATGGGTTTGTCTTTCTAGGCTGAGCAGAGCAGAGTAGCCTGGGCTTTGGTGTTGTATTCTGACATGGAATGAAAGCTTTAAAAAATTTGGTGTGGAATTCTATAGACTTCATGACTGTGAAGGAATTCTTAGCTATCTTCTACCTAGAAATGTTTATTTTTAAATATATTGTAAAAAACCCCAAACCCCCTCACTTTGAGACAACTATTTTATGGTAATACTGGTAACCTAACTGATACTGGTAGTAGTGCTGCTAATACTTAACACCATTAAGAATAAATTCATCTGTTATTAGAATAAATGTGTTTTTTAACATGAGTATTGTCTCTAACAATATGTTCAATTTCGGCTCATAATGCAATAATCAAAGTTCCAGTGAAAGGTTATCAAAGGTGACAGATCTATTCATATGATTTTCTAATTGAAATCAATATAATCTGGTTGTGTGCTCTCAGTAATGTTCAATGAAAAATATCCCCAGCCTTAGGTGGGACAAGTAAATAACTAAGATTCTCAAACATTCCTCATTTTAAAGTATGCACTTTTCCTTGTTTGCTTAAGACCAAAATCTATCAGCTAAATAATCACTCCAAACAGATGCTGTTTATTTATTCTTTCTTTCTTTTTCTACTGTTTTCTCATATTTATGTATAAGAAGCTTTACTACTATCTAAAAATTCATAATCTATGAAACCGATGAGAATAGAAAAATTCTCAGGGGGTAGAAAATGCTACTGTAACAGAAATAACATTTGTCTCATTTTGAAATTCGGCATCCAAATTCACTGCCATCATATTTCAGTAAAAGCGAATTTATATAAGATGTGAAGTAAGTTAATTAATATTTTCACAATCAGAAATTAGTGAATTTTTAACCATTTAGTGAACTTTTTGATCTTTCTGTTCAACTCTAATTTAAACCAGGTGAAGATGTAAAAGGGTGAATATTTCTTCTTCACATATCGTATTGTTTTTATATTCTATATAAAAGAATATATAATAATTATTTACTGAAAAGGCCTTCAATGGAACATTGAGGATTAAAGTGTGAGGGAACTATTGTTTTGTCTGTGCTAGCCCTGCCCTGCTGTGGGTGGCTGATGAGGCAGTCAGTTTTTAAACTTCATCTCGAAACTGCTTATTTCGCTTTGCCACCAATGCTCTTACTGGAAGACTGTCCCAGAACTTGGCTTATTTGAAAACTAGGACCTTTGAAAACTTTATTATGAATGGCTTAAATTAATATATTCTTAAGTAATCTTGATAACAACCTCTGTGGTTTACAGATAAACAGAACTGTAGAAAAGGTGGGGTTCCTCTGAGAACCAGCTTCCTCCCCCAAACAGGGCAACTTAAAAGTTTGGCCAAGTTGTTCAGGGCCTTGTCACATATGTTAGACCAGGCTTTAGTTTGATAGTTCCTCTGTCACCGTAAGTTGTCACGCTTATTTCAGCTGGAGTAATACTTCTAGGATGAGATCTAAAACTCCCTGATTATAACACACAGACCGGCTGGGTTTTCAAGAAACGTTTTCTCTCCATTATATCTCTCTTAATCAGGCTTTATAGAATAGCAATTGGTTTGTGTGTGTGTGTTTTGCTATTAAAAATCTCAAAGTGTGGGTTTTTTTTTTTCTTTAATTAGTAAAGATGTGGATTTTCCTTAAGCATTTCAAAGAGCAGTTTGACTTTGAGCTAGCTCACCAAATAAAAATCTGTGTATGTTGCACAACACGTACTGAGGTTTTTGACACTAATGATTGTCTGATACATCCATAAACTTGGTGAGAGTTTCAGGCAGAATTGATGCAGGACTATTGTTTTAAAATAGCAATGATGCTTTGACAAGCAGCCTAGAAAACATAATGGATTTTAGAACAACCATCGTCTAGTGATGTATTGATTTTATTTATTATTATTTTCTGAGGCTTTTTAATGTATATATTGAGTGGAAATAAAGTAGTCTCAGTGAAATTAATATTACTTTAGCCATTTCAGGTTGGCTTTTCCTTTTCCCATGCAATAGGTAAAAAAATTTTAAAGGGAACTAAATACTACAGAAACAAAGGTCTTTCATACAGTAGGATTATACCAAAGTGCTTGCTAGAAGAATGATAGAATTTAAGATGTAATTGAAAAATAAAATGAAAGATACTTTCCATAGAATAGATAGGAAATAATGTTCATGACTTTGGAGTATACAAAGCAATAAAGGGCTTTCACGGGTGATTAAATGCTGAAACGAAGCTAAGATGTTTGATCACCGTGCAAGTAATTTATTTCAACACTATGAAACATGATTCCTATTATAAGACAAGATAAAAGAAGATACAACAATATTTTTCTTCTCTTGTGAAGGTCGGGTAGAACAATTAATAATGGGGGGACCAGATGGCTCAAGGGACAGGCAGTGGGCTTAAGATTGTTCTTTTAAATGTGGAACATATCAATAGTAAATAACCTTTGGTATCTTCTGTTTTCCTGCCATATGCAAAGTCAGGCAGTTTTATCAGCCCCTTTCTCTAGGAGAGTGTTTGCAGCCTCGAAAGTCACTCTTGTGGTTGGCACACTTGATCCTCTTTCAGCAAAAAGACTAAAGAATACATTGACAGTGTCAACCGGGAGGGAAGGGAATGAATTTATGAACTCAGATTTGTGGAATTAGGTGTGCACAGTTGCCCACATATATTTGCAGACTAACAGACCATGTGTAAACACAGATGTATTCCAGGCTTCGGTTCATCTCACTTAAAATTTTTTGGCTCATATCCTGTTTTCTTTTGGGGATTTAACTGTTTAAAAGTAGTCTTTTATACAATTGGGTATCCAAATACCTGAGTTGTGAAATACAGTATCAACTTGAAACCACCACCGTAAACCATGTAGGTTGGTTGGCAGAAAGATAAATAACTTTATAAGTAAACTTATTTGGGGGGCTTCGTAAATCAAACAATAGAAAAGTTAAAATTCCAAAGCCTCTTGTCATCATTCATGCTGGCAATAGTTTAAGAAATATTTTAATACTGTCTATTTTATACCATTTCTATTACTAAAGAACTCTCTTGTTGAACTTTCCAAGTCATAAGAATCTCTCCCATGTCAGTAATCAGGACTGTGTGTGGAATCTTAATGGGCAGTTTTGTATACACTCATGTTACTACTCTGTACTGTTAATTATTCTGCTATATTTGCATACATAAATATCTCTAGTCAGTAAAAATGTTCATTTACAAGAAAATGTATCAGACGGCCTAACAGATTTTCTCCACCTAATACTTTAATGGGGCAAAGAAACAGTTTTGCTTGGTTTTGTGCAGTTTGTCATGTTTTAGTTTTCTTTTCACTTTCATTGCCGACATCCTCAGGTTATAAATATTGTGTGTTTCTGTGACATTTCTTATCAGTTGAAGAGCAAATTTTGCATGTCAAAACCAACCTTTTTTATTTTAAAAAGGGGGATTTTCTCCAAAGCAACAAGCCTTGTCACTGACAGTAAGAAGCATTTAACCAAAAAAAAGAGATTCCTTAGTCCAGAAAACCTTTTATAGTGCATATTACAATGTCTTGTTATAATGGGAAAGACAAGTTTTGCTTAACTCAGAGCTCTGAGTTTGGAATTGCTTCTACTTTGTTTATCTGCCTTATCCTGGTAATTATCAGAGCCTGAACTGTAGTAAACAATTCCATGTTTCTTGTCTATTCCAAACCGTGGAGTTGCTTAAAACTGATGCTGCTGCAGCATTGGCTGTTCCAGATGAGTCATGGAATAAAAAACTTTGAGGTGAAATAAACTCTGCTTCTGTGCATGAGATCTCAAGATCTATTCCCTTCTATAAAATTCCAAATGCAAGAAAGTTCATGGTTCAGTCTTAACCTCAGCAGGACAAAGTAATTAATTTTGTGCCTTTTCAGGTCTGCCTGGTGCTTTTAGTTGTGTTTGTATATTTCTTAATTTTCTGTCGCCTCTGACTTTGGCAAATTATCTGTACATTGTGCAGCAGTGACAGGTCCTCTTGTTAGATGAATGATGTATTTTGCCTTATTGCATCTCAATGATTTAAATTTTTTTTCCGTGTTAAATTGCTTTGAGTGAAGAATGGCAGAGGGGAATGTTGGAGTAGTGAATATAGGCTTACCTCTATGGTATGCAGCAATATTGCTAAATTCTACTGCCATTTTCTAAGTGTGCAGCTCTGGCATTCAGTACAAAGCACTACCTCTGTAGTTCTTATGAAATATTGAACAAACTTAGCCATATGAAAATATTCAAAATGCCTGCAATAACTTTACTGAAAGGTTAAACCCCATATTTAATGCAGTTCTCACTTTTCCTGAAGGCTGAGATAAAAGTAGAAAGGGCAGTTTTCTTGATTCAGTTCACATGGCAACGTGTTTATAAACACACTTGCTTCTGAATAGAAACAATTATATTTGAAAAAAAAGGGACATTTTATTGTTGTGTGCCCTTTGGAAAAAAAGAAACAACAAACAAACAAAAATCCACCCTGTTGCTTAATAAGCAGTACCATAATTTTCTTAGGCAAATGTAGGAAGAAAGCACAGTGTCTAACAATAGATGGAGGTGAATAACCATACAGCTGATATAATAATACCTCAAAGGGAATCTGGATGATGGGATCCGTGTTTCCTTACTGCAGGTTTTGCATGGAGGTGTTACTTGGCCATCTGCCTAAAGTGTCTTTCAGTGCAGCAAGTTATGGCAGGGAGATGCCCACGTAGGCAGCCGGTCCCTGACTGGGAAGGTGGCTTTGCATCCCCTGCAGAGACGCGTGGCACTGGCACAGAAACCTTTGGAAGAGCGGGGACTCGCTCTCAGCCAGCTGCACGAAACACCTCAAGTCCAAACTTGCCCATGGTCCTGAAGCATCAGAGCAGAGGTCGCAGGGGAAGGAAATCCTCACTGGTAAAATATTGGTGGAAAGGGGAAAAGCTGAAGACTGTATGTAGCATTTGATGGTTGGATTGTGTTGGGTTTGCAGTTGCCAGGTACTGATTTCACCTGGGAATCTCGGCACTGCAAGGGATCGCCACACACAGCCCGTGGCTTTCGGGGAAGCGGCGAGTGCTGGAATGTTCTTTTGCAACAATTCTGATTTAGCCAGTTTGAGGTCTAATGCCACATTCAGGTTCCTGTGGTAGATGAGTATCTCAGCTAATTTTAGTGCTCAAGGACATCTCTGCTTTCAATTCTTCCTTCCAGCCTCTAAACAAAGATGACATTCATACTTGGGGAGTTCTGACATTCAGATTTATTACGAAATTCTAATTGGAAACGACTGTTTCTCAAGGAAAAGTAAAATCCACAAAAGAAATAAGTAAAGAGGATAATAGTGCAGTGCTGTGATGGTTTAATTAATGTTAGGCTAACCTTAGGATGTCGCAAATGTCATTTTCTATTGGCTCCATTGGGACTGAGCTGGGTTTTAGCCCACAGCAATGTGCAGGCAGTGGTGGGCAGAGCACTCAGAGTGTTCTGCCTGAGGATCATGCTGCAGTTCTCCAGTGCCTCTTCTTCCTTTCCCAACACCCTGTGGCTCAATAGCCATTTTATTTTCTTCCTTTTCTACTCTTGCTGTTTCCCAGTAGTTGCCCATGGCTAATCCAGAGGCTGACATTGGCATGGAAACAAGTTTGAGTACCTGATAGAAGTAGGTGTGTTTAATTAGAATATCTGGGCTAGCTGGTAGTTTTTTGTTGGTTTTTTTTTTTCTTTTTGGTCTTACAGAGTTCTTTGCATATATCTTGTACCTAATAATAATTCTTAGCACTGTTACAACATTTGCAATTTTCACAACACTGTACGAACATTGTTTAATTTATCCTACCTGTCTCCTGCAATGCACATATTGAAGTGGCAGCTCACATGAAAGCTTATATCCTCTGGGCCTTCCTTTATGCTTTGCCTCTTGCCCTCAGAGACCTGTATTTACCACAGTCCCTCAAAAATCTACTAATTCCTATACTTAAAAAAATTTCTGAGGAAGAAAACTGAGATCAAGAACAAATATCTTCATTTTCCCACCTTTATTGTGCTGTTTCACATGCTTTTCCTCTAGTCTCTATTTCTGATGTATTTTCTTCCCATATGAAACCCAAACCTAATCTGATACTGCAAGTTGGTACTGCACCTCTTCAAGCTTCCCTAACCTGGATTAGTCTTTGCATTAACTCTAAACTCTGAGTTAGTGCAAAAACCTGCTCAATATTTCTTCTGGTGCAGCGCTGCCTCTAAGACATGGGGAGGATGACAAGGCATTCTTTTCTTTTTTTTTCTGGGGGAAGGCAAGCTGCCACAAGAATCTCTGTGGATCAATAAAGCACAATTTATGTAAATCGCAGCAGCTGTCTCCCTTAAATTAAACAAATGGAGCTGGTCCAGCACGCAGTACTTCAGTGGCCCTTTCCATTTTGGGCTTGCAGAAAGTTTCCCTGAGCAACTGAGAACTCTACTCTTGCTTCACCTTGGGACTCTGGCAAGTTAAGAAGTGCAATTGCCTGTTTTTTTTCTCATTATCTGTAGCTTAGGTCAGAGAGTACCTTCTGCGCTATCATTTGGATTAATTAATTCACATTTTCCTGTGCTGTTTTGCTATTCTATCCATAAAACCAGGTCTCCAAACTACTGTAAAGATAATACAATATACATGTCATTTCACTTCCATTACTCTTAGGGTCCCTACTAGGCACTGGCATCATATTTGCAGCTCTTATTCATGTGTTCAGTTTGAAATCGCATATTTGATTTTAAGATAATCATATTTTCATGAAAGTGCACACAACTTCAGTTCCATCTTAGCTCAGTAAAATTATTTATCATACTGTTATTGGAATAGAAATTATTGGAACAGCACTGGAAACTTGCCAGCTAACAAACACTGGAGCTTTGTGATATTCAGTCATTTTACATAATACGCTGAGGTAAATTTAGGTAGAATTTTCTTGCAAATTGTAGTAGTTTTCCAATTATTTTCTCCCCAACTAAAGATGTTTGAGAAAAAGATTTAAATGTTTTTATGAAATACTAAAAAAGAATTTAATGTGGAAAGAGAATAAATTTAAGGGCTTACTTTACTGTTCCTTAGATAAATGAGTGGAATACAAAGGAGAATGTCTGTGATATGTCTGGAGAAAATAATCTTTCTGAGCCTTTCCAGGCTCCAAGTGACTATTTTGGCTTTTCTGGATCCCAGTCCTCCCCTCTCTTTTTGTTTTTCCTTTCCCCCCGGTGATACCTTTGTGTGTCAGATTGCATCTAAGGATATTCTTTGTAAGTAAGCACTGCTTGCAATATCTTATACATGAAGTTGTTCTTGGAGTCCCTTTGAGCAGTTAATTTTTGGGTTTCAGACACTAAATGGACTTGGAATATATTAGACTGACCTCACAATCTTCTTGAGCTGGCGATCCTCAACTCAGCTGGCAAACCTCTGTGCTGTCTCCTGGGAACAGCTCGTTCTGAGCTCAGGCTCGCGCAGTCCAGTCTGACATAAACCTTCCCACAAACCCATCCTTTCTTGCCCCTATGGGCGAGATCCCGTGATTACAAAAGCGTTGGGAAGCAAGAACAGCTCTGCTTGTCCTGCCTGAGGCAGATAATTTCTAGGAAGCAGCGTGGATGGTTTTTATCTGTAGATACCAATAAATGCATAGATGAGGAGGGATGGATGGCTCATGTCTAAGACCAAGAGTGACTTTCAAAGTCAGCCTTAACGGACACTCTTGGCATAAAATAACTAAGGAACATGTTACAAAATGTGTAGAACTTCATATGTCTTCAAAACAACATTCATAAATGCACAAAATGTGTAGAACTTCATATGTCTTCAAAACAACATTCATAAATGCACAAAATGTGTAGAACTTCATATGTCTTCAAAACAACATTCATAAATGCAGGAATATAAAAAGGAAGATGGAATACTACAAGTCTTAGACTCTAGAGCCCTGCTATAGCATAAAATATCATAAAAGTCCTTTTGGTTTAAATTCCATCTTAAAATAAACTCTGATTTTTCCAATACCAGTCCTCAGTGATTTTTTTTTTCTCCTTTCAGAACAGAATCATGAATAATGAACTAGAAATATGTGGAAATATTATTAAAACTAACAGTAGAATTGCATTTCTGTTTAATATAAATGTATGTAGCCAACAAAGAGAAAAACACTGATTATTCTTATACAATCTTAAATAGTTATTAAGGTGCTGAACCTTTTAATAAAGAACTAGATTATTTTTAGAGCGAACGTAAAGTAACAAAACCCCTTTAACAAATTATCCTTAGGAGATTGTTGGAGTTTTAATCGGTTTCTTGTACTTAAACTCATTTTCCCAGCATGATGTACACTATCTGTGGGAGCTTTTCATAAGAAATTCACACTATGATTAAGGCACCAGCTATTTCAAGTGAAAACATTGTGAAATGTTACTATTGTTTGGGCAGTTGGAACTGAAATGATTGAGTGAAGGATGATAGTTATGCTGCAGGCTAATTACATGGCTAATGTCTTTGCTTTACATATCAATAGATGCTTCTAGAGATGAGCAATAACTGAGACTCCATTATCAGTCCAATACAATGCACTTAAATTAGCCACCATTTATGAATACTATTAATATAAGAGCTGGCTAGTGCTCAGTGATGTTGCACTTGACATGTTTTTTGTTATTGGTCTGTAGATGCTGGATATGGTATACAGGGGAGTTTTGACACAGCCAGAGAAGATGTTTTTACAACATTTTGCTGTTAACTACGTATTGATTAAAATCACAGGATTTTTCAATAAGGTATGAGATCAAAAAAGGCCATCAGAACAAAGGAAAGATGGCATTAGGGGTAACTGTTGCCTTTGCAAATGCAGTATAAATTCAGTGGCATCGGCGAGAGGTTTCACAGCCAAACAATGAAGTTCAGGGGAGCAGTGCTAATGGATGCTGTGTCTCAACTTTTGATACAGAATATCTCAAGCTGACCAAATTTTCAGCCTTAAAGTCAAAATGAAAGATATCTTCCCATGTCTGAAAGTGCTTGCTGTAGGTTTTCATGGGTACTTACGGAGTTATTGTACGTGGTGAAAGGCTTAACGCAGATTTTGTGTTAAGCAAGATATTGTCTCTTTGGCATTGCCTCCGAGTTCAGTGTGTGAGGGAAAAATGCACAGGAATGTCGTGCAGGCAGCACATGGATTAAAAAGAATTAGGTTTTGCTGACAATATGCCTCTTCTAAGTGGCAGCTTAACTGTTTAAAAGCAAAGATTAAAAAGGTGGGATTAATTATTAATTCCTACTAATCACGGAGTTCTTATTAGGCTCTTGTCCCCTTCTCTGCATTTGGGCAGCATGGTGCTCCTCAAATAGGACACTTCCCATCTTTTGACAGTAGCTGGAGCCTGGTGATATCCAGAACTGATTGATGTCTGGTGACAGCAGGCTTTTGTCACCCACTTACACAGCATCTCGTCTCCAATAATGCACAATTTATAGACCAAACTATCAATCTTCAATGCAAATATAATTTATGCAGTGCTGTATAGCTGTGTAAGCTGGAAAGAACATGAAGCGTACAGTCAAATTTCAACATGCTTTCTAAAGCAAATGCTCAGAAAAATATTATCTAATTAAATGGAATCAATTTATAGCAAATGCTGAAATTCAGTAGACTTCAACTCCTTGCCTTAAAAAGTAAAAAAGAAAGAAAATAATGGAAGCATCTCAGATGTGTTTGAAGAATGGGGCCTGTTTTCCTTGCTGCCCATGACACTGGGCAGAAAAAGATGCACAAAATAAAAACCAATCAAAATAATTGCTCTATGAAATGGCAGAAAGCAAGGAAAGGTACATTGGTGGGATACACAAATGATAGACAAGTACTGAGAACCTTTCCTTGAGAAAAGAGCTGCTGTACATGTAGTTTATACATTATTGTTTTACTGAAACCTTCATTTAAGACTGTTGGAACTGAATTATGATTAAATTATCTTTTTAATATATATTTTGATTAATTGTAGCATTGTGTTTTTGCTTTTTGCAGCAAGGCTTAGCAGTATTAAATGCTTACTGTTACAATCATCTTGTTTCACTTATGGAAGTTGATATTAATATCAACTGATTATAGTCTGCTTTTTTTCCCCCATCGGTTGTTTTGTTTTTAATCACTTTTGTGTCATACTTATAGATAAATATGGCTGGTGAATGTAAGTTTGCTTGCTGTCTAGGATGCCTAGACCACAGCAACTCCTCTTGAATACAAAACTGCAAGTACAGGATGCATCTTTTACATCACGTCTGAGTCTCAGGTAGCAGGCAAATGTGAATAACTGTGGTATAAATGTCAGTGTAGGAGTAAACACAGAAATATTCCTTAACCACCTGCATTTTATAGGGACACAACTGCATGCATAAGTCTCAATTGAGTTCCTTTTCTTTTTTGCCTAAAAATCTGTGCAAAGGGAAAGCTTTCTATTTTTATTTTACTTGTCAAGAAGCATAGGGCAAATTTTTGAACCCCTATGATTGCATTCCTAGGAAAGATTATCCATACATTTTTTCCAATAGTTCAGGCTGGAGACAAACTTTCCAGTGTACTTCAAAGTCATGCCTTCAGTGCAGATAAGTATTTTCTCCATTTCCATGTAGCACAGTTTAAATGAAATATTAAGATCTCATTTCAGTCCAGAGATAAATCTCTCCTCACCTGAGACAATACTGAAAGACATTCCTTCTTTAATGCATGTCAAACTTGCTTTTATTTCATTTCTTTCCTTTTCACAAATGGCAATACAGCCTGTACCGATCATCTCTAAAACCTCTACAGATTTTCTTTGCTCACAAAATTAGAATATATGAGTAAATGACCTCTGCAATCCTCTGAATGCGGAGGTGCCTCATGCTAGATAAATGCGATTTTTGCTTCTCTTTGTTTATCTCATATCTGGTAAGATCACCAACTTCTGTTAAATCAACATCAAAACTATTTATGGCCACTGTTTTGTTATGTGCTTCACAACCTTTGTTATCTACATTCAGTTTCTTCTCTCAATTTTCCTAGTAAAATTAATAACTGGATGGCCTCCAGGATCCCCTCTTGGAAAGGTGGTGTGTTTTTACTTCACCATGGATACAGCAGTGAACATCGCAGTGAAACACATAAAAAAGTTTCAAATAATTTCAAAGTAGCATTGTGCACATAGTCAGGATAATTGAGCAGAGGTATATCTGTGGCTGTCTAACGCAGCTCCACATATATAGATTTTCTTTTCTTGTGCCCATTACATTTACAAATGCATTCCTTTCCTGCACTTAAGGAAATTGTCCCCACCAACATTTTATACACCTGTGAGTAAATTCCTGGCATAGATAAGCATTTTGGATTATCTGAAATATTTTTGAAAGGTAATGAATTCAGTATGAGGCTTAAATTTGTCTGAATTGATTTTCTGACAACATTACCAATGATGTGTATTATACAAGATTTTAGATATCATTTTGTTATTGTTGTTTCCACATGACCCATATGTGGAGAGTATTATTGTTGCTACTCTGGTAAGCAATTGTTGGTGCTCACTTTCCCCTGATTTTCATCTCTTTTATAGGGGATACTTTAAATTCAAGAACACATTAAATTTTGCACTGACAAAAAAATTAATGTGCTATATTACAGTCTTCAGATATTCCCATCCAATCCATGAGAAAAAACATGGATAATTATGTCTATCCTCATTCCATGTTTGTAGGTAAAAATTCTTCATATTCATGGAAAAAGTAGTCATGACGTTCCAGCTCAGAGGTGACTGTACTTAGGTCAGTTTACCTCTGCCTGTTTAGTAAATAATTTGCTGATTTTGTTAAGAGCTGCCCAGACATCAGAATTCTACTTGTCTACCAGCGGGGATCACTTCTATTTTTTCCCTATTTTCTTTTTTTTTTTAATACTTCCACTGGACAACATAAGACTTCCTTAGCCAGTAGCAGAATATCCATCCCAACATACCAACTCAAGGGATGTTCCCAGGATGTTTCCTGTGAGAAGAGGGTCAATCTTTGCTGTGTGGTAGAGCAATGGAGAAAGCTCCTGGCCATTGCTGGTTAAAGCATCCATTCAATGACAGACACCAGCACAGCAGTGCTCTGCATGAACAAGCAAGGAAGTGTCACATCAGCTCCTTAATGCAAAGGGTGATTTGTCTGGGGAACTGGTGTGTTTTCCCACAGAATAACAATATCCGTGATTCATTTCCTCTGCTCTGGAGATGCATTGACAAGTCCTATTGGCAAACATTTCTCACAAAGTCTGGAGTGGACAGTCAAGGGTTTGATCTTTGTGCCTGCACTGGATCAATGGAATTGGCTCTTCAAATGCCATAAGGTCTTTCTTGCATTTCTTGCATTTGTAATGCTCCAGAATAACACAAACTATGTAGGCTTTTATGGGAATACTTTTCAGCAGAATTAAGATCTGTCAAGGCATGGCTCTTGCCAGTGTCAGCTGCAATTTTTGACTGCCAGTGTTTGTACTCACTGCTCTCAGCCCTCTAAGCTGAAAAAGCCCAAGTCCCTCAATATTTCTTTGTATTTTAAGTTCTCCAACACGTTAATCATCCTGATTGCCTCCTACTGGCTCTTTGGCAGGTTTTCAGTGTCTATCATGACCTGAGCAGAACCAAAACTAGACATCTTTATTGCTGGTGGGTCTGAACGAGTGCTGAGCAGAATGGAGTGTTTATTTCTCATTTAATTACACATTTTTAAGAATCTCGTTTATTGCCCAAAGCTACGTACTGTTGTTGTTGCTGCCTAAGTGTTTACTGACATGTTCTAATGTGAACACTTCTTGTGAGTAGGTCTTGAATGTGCTTATGTATGTAATAAGAAATATTATTGCCACCTTACAGATGGGGAGCTGAGCCATTGCATGGCAAAGTGATTTTTGTAAGTTCATCTCACACACTGAGTCAGGGAAGCATGCAGGTGTTGGCTCTCCCCTAAGGGTCACACAGAAAAGGTGCTAAATTACATAAGAAATCAACCAGTCTTCTGATTCTTTAGGAAAAAAAAAAACTATTTTAAAACTATCTGACAGACATACATGGTAGAACAGCCTGAGATCACAAATTAATCCTTTTGCTTCTGGTGCAGGTTACCATGTGAGTTCTTATCATACAGATTGACTTTGTCTTGTTCCTGTGCTTATAAACCAAATATTTAAAAAATTGCTCTATCCAAGTATCATCCTTCTCAAAACACCTTATTCTATGATCTAAGAAGTCACCTGTGACAATTTAACAGTTGCTGCCAGCCTTGCCCGTGTCTTAAGGGTGTCTACAGTGTGTTCCAAAGATTAACTCCTACTTTTATAATATACAGAGATACAGAAAAAAAAAAACCCAACAAAAAAAACAAAGAGAAAGAAAGAAAGAAAGAAATCTCCCCACACAGTACTGCCTGTGATTGACTGTAAAACTTTAGTTGGAATTATCAGTGTCAGTTTGGTGAATTACTCCACTTAAAATAGAAACAGGTCACATGGATTATAATAAGATTCTAAATGCTTTGGAGACAAGTGCTGAATGGAGCTTCACCCTACAGAAATACACTTGTCTACCAAGAAATAATTAGCTTCAGATTGACCAGAACTCCTGGACTGTAGCACTGTGCAAATGAGTGTGGAACGTGCCAAATTCTTTGGGTGCAACTGTACCGCACTTTCAGTCTTTGTAGCCTGGTTCTGGGGGTTGTAGCCACATCCTATTGCTCCCTGAACTGATAAAAGAGAACCACCAAGGCCAGTGTTAGATCCACCTTGCCCTTTTCTCCCCACTGTGCAATTCCCAGCGCAGCATCAATGATTTACCTTGGTAATTTGGCTGAGTGGCTGTAGTTCACAGGACTCTTTCTGAAGTCTTTCCCTCAGTCTTCTCTCTCTATTTTTTATCTCCCCTCAAAGCTCTGATGGGCAAGAGGCATAAAATGTCCACTCAGCTCTGTTTTTAATCTGAGCCACATTTTCTGATACACACATAATTTAGTCATCATCATCAAGAGGAGCTCTTCTCACAAAAGAAGTTGCCATTATAGTGGAAAAACTATTGTAAGTGTGATGAGAGACCACGACCATCATGCACAGAAGGACAAATTACTACTTACTTAAGCAAGTTGAACAGAATTTAGATTAAGGAGAGGAGAATAACAACAGGAAATTACTATTGAGAGTGATCATATGAGGAAAAAATACTTGGTGAAAATTATTTTCATTAAATATAAATGTGTTGGACTCAGCAAGATGTATATAACACTTCCCAAATAAAGTCAGCTTGCAATGATTGAACCAAATAAATATACATAAGTATGCCTTTCTGATTAATCTAATTTAAATGCAAACTAAATAGCCATAAAAGTGAATATTTTTTAGAAATCTCCACTCTAAAATAAAGTTCTAATCTGACCAGACTACAGACTTTGGAAATTTGCTTTCAAAAATATGATAATATTTTTTACATTTCAAGTTTATTGAAACTGATTCCTGGGGGAAAACTTTTCTGGCCATTTTTTGTAGCCTTGCTCCAAGCCATGAAGGTCAGAGGAAACACTGAGGGGAGGATTTGAGATGTCCCTTTTTCAGCTGTGTTAGGGTCCTGTTAAAGTCTCTTTAGACACGGAGAATCCATCTTCTAAGAAGATTAGGGATTGTGAGCAGTAGTCTTTCTTCTTTTTTTCTTTTTTTTTTTCCTAATAAATGTACTAATAAAATTGACGTAGGAGGGAATAAACAAAATGTTAAGCATGGAAGTGTTTTGGGGCTCGAAAGCTTGCCAGTGTCCCATCTAGGTACCCCACTTGGCTGAATAATTGATGCCAACTCTTTCTTCAGCATCTGTCTTGCACCACCACCACAAGAGCAGCCCTAGGGATGTGCTCTTTGTGCCTTCCTCCCTAGCTGTAACCATAGAATAATTTCAAATCATGAAGTGGGTTAATACAATCATGTGAAATACAGAATTCCTGTGGTAAACGCTGACTCCCCCACTGCTGTCCCAGGGCAAAGGCTGAAGCAGCCATCTCTTCTTAAAATGTAACAATATTACTTCTATTTTGAGAGCATTACCTCAAATCTCCACATTCTCTTTAGAATTATTTAAAAATATTCTCAGCACAAGCACCACGTGTATGTCCAGTGCCAGCTATTATTAGGAATCTATTACAATAACAATCATATCAATAAATAATGGCTTTCTTTAGTCACAGTCACAAGATCTGAGTGTGATAGTTCTGCTTGCTTAGATCCTGGGAAGGAAGGTGTCCTCTCAGGATTTAAGGGGAGTCCCAACCCTCTGATTTACTGTCTTTTGGCTGCCACAGGCAGCCCTGATTGCGACATCACCTCCCCAGACAGATCATATTTACCTGTAATCTCGGGCTTTAGCCCAAGATTGGGGTGTTGGTACAGCTACAAGTGCAGTTGCCTCTTCTGAAGAAGTGATGCTAAATAGATGAAAGAAGGACTATAGAGACAGGTTTTCTGTGGGCAGGTTGCAAAATGACAGAATCATTGACAGAATGTGCCAAAGGTATTATTTTCTTCATTTAGGAAAAAAAAAAAAAAAAAAGAAAGCAAAACCCAGCCGAATGCTATCTTCAAAAAGGAAGTACAGAGATTAAAGGAGAAAGAATCAGTGTTTTCATTTTGCCATCACAGAGATATATGCAACAAATTGTTTTGTCAGGAATCCTGTATTGTATTTTGTGTTTCATTACATGTGTCTACATGTTAGAAACAGAGGAAAGTTGTGTGGCTCTTTCATATTCAAAGCAGGAATATAACCATGGGTCCATAGTCATATTTCTAAACTCTGAAAACTTACAAAAAATCTCTACTTTATGAATATTTTTAGACTGGGTGAAATTGTAATATAATTATTGAATTGTCTCTTTGCAGCTATTTATAATATCCTGTCTTTCAGGCTGAAAAATCCATGTATTTGAAGGGATTTAGGTCTTCAGGGATGTCAACTGTGACTGGAGCTTAAAGAGATATCTATCTGTGTTTAATTGCTCTACTCCTAGACTTGCATATATGAGTATTGTGGGACAGGACACTGACTAGAAACTGATTTATTTCTTTCCATAAGTGAGAAGTGTAAGAAATTTTGCTATTTTTGGTTTTGCTTTGCCCAAGAATAGACAAAAGATAAACATTTTCACAAAACAGCACGGAAGAGAGGCAGGAGGAAGGATGTAACACCATGGTACTTGGTAGCAGTGTTTGTCATTAGTTCCTTACTGAGTGTGCTTAGCACTTCAATATCAATTATACTGTTTTCTAATTGTTGTGGGGCTGATAAATTTTGTATTAAGAAATTGCTTTTCATCCAGCATTTCATAGTACTTTACAAAGCTGGGAAATATACTTTCTTTTCACGGACACTGTATTTAAAGCTGAGGATTCTGTTCTCTCAAAGTTACCCAGATAATGAATAATAAATTAGGAGGAATGTCACTTGATTGCTGCTTATCTATTCTTTTTACAGGAGAGATACTTTTTAAAAAAAATATTTTTGTGTACACTAACATGCAATAATCTACTTTTAAGGGATACTATAACTTCAAACCCTGCACGAGCTGATGAGAGCACTTAAAAAGCATTTCTATCTTGCTTTTTTTGGGTGGCTTTGCTAAAGCTTTCCAGGAAAGTCTTGTCTTTTTGTGCTCAGAGAGGGCTTTAGGACATAATTTTACGAAAGTTTTTTCCCGATTAAAATATTTCTGCCCACTGTTATAGTAAACTCTGAAATAAACTGTGTTCAAATTGATTGTCTTCAACTACAGAGTGCATTCCTTAGTTGCTTTTTTTCAGTTTTCATCTATGTGTTCAGCAGTGTTTAAAAACAAAGAGGTTACATTTATGGTGCTCTGTAAGGCATGAAAGGCTTTCCTGAGAGGGAAGACAGTTCTGTAACGAACAGCATAACTCCCAAACACTTAAAATATTCCTGTGGTTAATGTCTGAACTGACGTGCGTGTAGAAAATTAATAATTGCTTGAATTTTGAACAATGAAAATACAGGGGAAATTACAACATAACAAAGGCAAACTGTGCAAGTGAAAGTATCAGCTGGAAGAATAATAGCTTTATTTGACAGTGTTTTGACATCATTGATGTACTGTTGTCACTGGAGACTTTCCTTTCTGTGTTTGTGATATACTATTTCAATCCATATTATCCCAATAGAATCGCAAACATTGAAAAGATCTGATGTGTGATAGTCTCTTACTAATATGTGAGTTGACATGTTGATTGTTCTTTCATATCTGGGACTTGTGAGAATTCTGTTTAAATACTATTCGCCAATACTAATAAAAGATGCACAGTTGACAGAGGGGATACAGGTGTTTTGAAAGTGATTAGCATGTAAAAAAGCAAAGTGGCTTCTCTATTTTGTGGAAAGTAAAAGTAAAAAGTAAAAGTAAATCAAGTGCAGGATTGATGGTATCTACAGCAGTTCCTGTGTTAAGCTAATGACAAGTTTATTATCCTCATTGAATAGACCAAAAATGCAAATCTGGATGCAAGAGACCTCTTGAAATCTAAAACTTTAAGGTTTCTATTTTTGGGAAATGCACATAATGGTTATAATTATTCCTAACTTTTATAGAGCTCTGTCAATGGGTGTTTTTTTCCCAGAAGGCAGACACTCATCAGAATAAGCAGGTCTGGACGAAAAGGGAAACACAAAAGCAGTGGGAAGATATTCCTCAGGAAAATGTAAAAAATTGACAGTTACTGCAACTCTCAGCCAAATGTTCTGACCTGTCCAGGAAGGTCAAGCCCACAAGTCCAGCCTGGCAGTGTTTGGTGGTCTGCAGCTCAGGTCTGCTCCCAAGTGAGGAGGGAATCCTCCTCTACTGTTTTCCCGTGCCACTTCCATTTTGCTCTCCCTTGTTGAGTGCGTGAAGCACAATTTCCTCACCACAGCAGGCAGACTGGGGCGTGGTGGAACAGCTGCATCAGGCTTGCTAAGATTTCTCTTATCATCCAGTCACTAAATTTGTATGTTTGGGTCTGGGTACAGTGAGGTGGAGGAAGTCCCTTGGAGAAACGTGGGATGGACAGAACTTCCAAGACCAAGTCTGCTTCTATTCAGGTGCCTCTTATGAAAGTAGTGAGAAGCAGGAGATATGGGTGGAAGAATTTGGTGTAGAACAGCCACCTGAAGCCAGCTGATGATTCTTTTCCTAATCTGTTCTGCTGTCACCTGTAATCTCATCTGAGGAGCACGAAAGCGCTGTGATGAGATAAAGCAGGAAGGAAAGATGAAGTGTTCTTTCTTTCCCACAAAGCCTGCCGAGCAGGGACTCTTCAGGTTTTTATACAACATTGGTAGAATGTGAGAAAACATGGGTTTGAGTCTGAGAAGAACACACTGATAGGAATTTCCATATGCAGTGATAAAATTTTCAGGGTTTTCTTTCTTGCAATGAATGTGTATCTCTAGGTCATAAAGAAATAGTCTTCTTAGGGCTGCTCTGTCTTGGCCTTCACTTTAGACACTTTTGTTCATCCCTTCCAAAAGCTGCTTCTTTGTCTTCCCAGTATGGATTACAGGTATCAGTGTATCTACCTGAAGATGAACAAGATGATTTGGTTTGCTCTCTACATATTGTCTCTGGAAAATGGGCTCCATTTCTTCATTTAGTTCACTAGTTACTATGTTTCTGGTAAATATTTCAATCCTAGGCATAAAGCAGCAGATGGGAATAAAAATTGTGGGTGCCAGGATGTGTGGGAGAGGAAAGGACTGTTAAATTATGAAAGGGAATGCAGTATTCAAAGATAATAGTCTTTGTGGGAAAAGAGGTGGACTGGACAAAGTCGAGGGCAGGATTTAGAATGCACAGGGAGAGTGAAGAAAGAGAGAAAACAAGTGTGAAGAAAGAGGGAACAACACATTCCAAAAGTCATTTATATAAAGTTCTCTGTGATGCTGTGGAGGAAAGAGGAAGCACAGTGCAGACGAGAAAGCAAACAGTGGGTGGAGAACTGTGCTAATGCTCCTAATCTGCTTCTCGTGTCCTTGGTTGTTCTCAGTGAGTTTATATCTCTGACACTCTTCCATGGAGACATGCAGACGATGTTTTTTTCAGAGACAGAGCCTCACAGATTAGGATGGGTTAGGATATTAACCCAGCACTCATAGTAAGACAGGTTTCCACGACTTCACGTCTCAGATGGTTAGAAATAGTCAACTAATTCTCAGCCTAAATTTAATCATGCCTGTTTTCTTCTGATTCTTGCTTGGGGTATTCTTTAGCATAAACGCTTTTTTTCCTTCCTTAATTGACAGTTTCCCTGACATGTTTTACATGTACAGTTTTTAATTATGCATTTGTTGTGCCTAAGCAATCCCCAGCGCACCCTGAGGGCAGGAGGTTGTGCTCAGGCCCACCCTGGGGGCTGTGGTGCCCCACAATCTCGTGGTGCCCCATAAGAGCTCCCCGATGGCCAGCAGTGCGTGTTCACTGCAGCATCCACCCGACCCACTGCCTTTCCATGGCCTGTCCCTCGCTGAAGCTCTTCCTCTTGACGGTTCCTGACATCCTGTACATAATGGAAATAAAACAGGAGCTGACAGTTTGCAACATTATAAATAAATACCTCATACTGTGAGTGATACACAAATGTTGTATTCCTTTCAATTGTAGAAGATGAGGCTTTTAGAGTATGTTACCACTGGCATTTTTGCCTGTAACAAGGGGCTTAGACTGCAAGCTAGGGAATGTTAAATAAATTTCTCAAGCTCTAATGCCATCTATTTTTTTAAACAATGTTGAATTGGAACTGGTGACCTTGTTGCTGTAGAAAAAAAAATTATTTTACAGTTTCCTCTACCTGTATTAGCAAAAAGTGTGTTGTGAAAATGGGCGAGAAAATGCACCCATGTTAAATATATGCTTTTATGCCCAGTCTAATGAAGATACCTCCAGCAGTCAGGAGCCACTTAAGTGACAATAAACAAAACAATATCTGATAATGCCTTTCTTTTCATTCACATCAGCAAAGTTATATCATATTGAAGAAGTAACAAGTAGAACTACCTATGCAGAATAATTCTAGTTTGCAATCCCAAAATTTTCCTCTGCCTTTTTTTTTAATGACAACCTCTTATTCTTCTCAGAGTATTATTGCAAGCTGCTTTAAGCACCCTATCATTAATCCTGAAATATGTATATATCTTCCTGCATTGTTAGTCGGATGAATGTGCTGTAGCTCTTATGATCACCTGAAGAAAATTACAACTCTGTGAGAAATATTTATATTGCAAATTTTCAAAATATTACAGGATCTCAAGTCCAAATATATAATTGCCTTCTATTACAGATAGAAAGGATGTGATTTAATAAGAAAAATACTTCCAGGAAGTGGCAAGCAAATGGTGTCTAGATTTCACCTCATTTATGTGATCTTTTAAATCATTCGAGCCATCAGATTGATGCCTTGTAGAGGCTGCCCTGGAGCAGAGGCTGGACAGAGTTAAAGGATAAAGGGTAGGGATTTATTGAAAGGCCTTCACAGGGCACACCTTGGGCAGTGCAGGAGTCTCACAGAGACTACACCCAGGATGGACACAGCCACACGTTTTTGGGACAGATATAAGTTTTGTCCATTTGCATATCAGAGGTTAGTTGTCCAATTACAGCTTCAGGCAGTGCAGTCCCATTCTCCCAGTTTGCTCCCCCCAACTCACTTTTGTTTACATTACTCAGGGCCTGAGACAGTGAGGTGTCCTTGATTCTCAGGCCTGGAGAGGAATTTTAGTGTCTGACAAAAATGGGAAAAGCAATACCTAACACTCTGTATGGAGCTCAGAGTTGCACACTAAAGAATTGCAAGATTACAAATATATGAAAATATAAAAGCTAAAATCCTAAGGCATCAAGATGTCTGAAGTCTGGTAGATATCTGAGATTTTGTCACTGAGATTCTTTCTGTGTCTTCAGTCCATTGACTGCCAGAGCTGCCAAAGTCATTCCTGGCCACCCTAAGCACAACTTGTGCTCTGGAGATGAGTGCTCAGTCCACGATTCTTTAATTTAATTTATAATGGAGGGTGCATCTGCTCAGGGCTCTTGCCCAGAGTGATCCTAGAGGAAGGAGTGTCCTTTCCACAGTGCTGGTGTTTAAGGTCTGCTCTTGTTCCTAAGCTCCCCTGGTTTCACTGGCCTCTCCAAGGGCTGTCTCCCTGCTGGGAATTGCTGAACCATATGGCCTTTCTCAAGACTATTTTAGGGATTTTTTTCTTCCACCTGAGGTTCATATCCCTGCTCCTTATCTGTGACAAGCTTTGTCACAGGGCCAAAATCTCTTGGTGGTCTCACACATTGATGGCCTTTTAAATTCCAGGGGAATCCAGCTTTTCTAGGTGTCTTCCAGCATCCAGACATCACAACAGGGACTCCTGGACAGTGGTTGCACCTAGCAGTGCTTTATGTTTGTAGCTGCTAAACTGAAAAAGACCATTGGAATTGCACTCAGCACTCTCCAAAAATCCTTTTTCCACATGGACAGATGGTTAAATGGCTCTCTTGGAAACTGCCCTTATTCTCAATCTCTTCTGTAAATGATAAGTAGAACTTCTATCTGAAAATTTTCCTTGGTATGTGAAAAAGTTCCCAAACATGTAACCATGAATTAAATAAGTAAATGCTCTGATACTAGTCTACAATGTATTAGAATATGTAGTGATGATATTTTTACTAATTTGATGAAGAAAACTTAATAAAAAAAAAGGAAACATTACAGTTTTACCTTTTCTCTCTGATGTAATAGATCTGTTCATCTCTAGCAGGTTTTTTATACCTTTTATTGAGGAAAATCCTGAAATCCTTATTTTTTCCTTCCTCAGGACAATCTCCTTTTAACTTCAGTGAGATAATAAGGCTTATGCTGCTTTGTAAAGTACTTTGAGATCTATGGTGAACAAGATTTAAATATTATTGAAAGGGAAATTTGATTGAGTTTAATTAAATAAGGAACTTCAGGAATCAGTTTATGGAGATTGCTCTTTATTTTTTTTCTTTGCCATGCGATTCTTTATGCGTTCATAAACTTCAGACTTTGGCTGCAGTAGTGAATTTCTCTGCCTTCCTGTAGGAGAGTGTAGGAGGGTCATTTGTGGCTGGCCTTGGAGCAGGGCTCTCTTCCTGCTCTCGGACGCAATCTGGCACTTCATGGATACATTTGCTAGCAGAATTACTTGTTTAAATAATTTACTTTGACATGTGGCTTCAGCATTACAAGGAAAATACAAATTCTTTATTTCAACTCAAGTAAAACCTGCCTCACACCAGAGTTTGTTCTATTAGCTGGGGCCAGCTGGGTCAGAACTTTAATGCAGGAGCCCAATAAGGTAGATTACAAGTAATTTTCAGTTTCTGAACTTGGTCAAACTCATGGAACATGAATAATGTTGCTTATATAAATGAAATTGCATGAAAATACAGGCATGTGTTTTGAGAGAAAATGAGAAATGGAGCGGAAGTAAAGATGGAAAAAGTGTAATCATATCAGTTTCCTATTGACTTTTATTGAATTAGTCATATCCGCTACTTAAGTGTTTTGTAATCTACTAAAAATGCTTTTATAGTGTAGAAATTTCATTTTATGGCTTTCACATAATGCAATCAAAAAATTCAGACTAACATCTTCATAGTAAAAAATTTCATCTACATATTATTTTGCAATTCTTTTTGATGAAAGGTAATACCTCTAATGTTTTACGGAAGTATCTTGACAGAAGATATAAGAGTTATGTAATAGCACAGAATTCATTGTTTGCCAGTGTTCTGGGATGAGAAAATAAACTTGTGAAAGAAATGCTGAGTTTAATCTAGCACTGGAATATACCTTGACACCAAGAGGATCTACTGCCATGTCCTTTGAAGCTCATGGAAATCCCGTCATTGACTTCAAGTAAAATCTGTTTGATGCTGAAACAAATTGTGTGAGTTTCTCATGCTTCTCAATACAAAAAGGAAGAGGGAGCTGGAGGAGCGAGGCCACCCAGATCTGGATGATACCCTACAGAAATGCTGATGGTGCCAGTTATTTGGGAGAGGATGAGGAAGAGGAGGAGGAGGAGGAGGAGTGTGGATGTGTGGGTGTGTTGCAGTTCGAGCGTAGTAGCCAAAGAGCTCTGCTGTAACAGGGGAGGCAAAGAGTACACTAGGAACACTGTGATGTGGAACTTCTGTCCAAACCCCATTTTCTCTCACGTTGCTGAGGGATTTCCTCATGCAGGCTAAGTCAATATAATTTCTTTTATGTCTCTTGCCATACTGGTACTGCACTGTCAGCTGCTTATTGTATTGCCATGTCAGGCTGAGTGAGGGAGACTCACTTAAAAGGAAAAATTTTGAATTCACTTGAAAATGATTATCTTCAGTGTTGCTTTACTGTAAAAACAGTTAAAATTCATAAGCGATGAGACTAGATTTCATTGGGTTACATAGACCCAAGCTGGAGGGCACTTGAGAATCAATTTGCATCTGCCCACCTGTTGGTAGAAGCCTTCCATTTCTGCTCTCTAGCACAGCCCTTTTGGGGAGTGCTGGTCTGAAGGCCTGGGCTTTGAGGTACAATAATTCTTGCAAATGAATATTTGAAAATTTCCGGGCGCTTAATGTGTATGAACATTTCAAACTGTACCTTTGCAATATTTGTGGAGGCTGCAGCTCAAACTGTGCTGGATTCCCATATGCTTGTTTGCCAGAATTTAGTCAAGGATTGCTGCAAAGCCTGAATTGCAGGCAGGCAAATTATATAAGACACTTTATTTCTATCTGTCACTGTGTCCATCACAAACATGGTTGACTGGGTCAGAATTCCTCCTCTAGGCGCTGACAGAGGAGGCTGCTGTATTTTGGCTGCTACAGCAGATCTCTGTGGACTGACTTCCTAATCTGTCACGTCCCAGTTGTGGCTTCCATGTAGGGAAAAACATCTGGTTTCTTAAAATGTTCTGGGCCCAGGAACTGTGTAATGACTTTTTGGAGGTCAGGGACAAGTATCAAAGAGATCTTTCCACTTGTTTTTGTGGTGGTGTTGTGGGGTTTTTTTGTGTATTTTGTTTTTTCCTTTTCCCATATCTGGTTTCAATAAAGCAAAAGGTGTAAGATGTCAATATTTAATGAAAAAAAAAGGAACTTAGTGTTGTCAAAGAACAACATTTTGTAAAAGAGAAAAATATGGTTTCATCGAGAAAATGTCACCTCTTAGGTTTGCAGGAGATGGTGACGGGGGAATTTTGCATGGCAGTACTTAATATTTGCATGAGGGAAAGCTTTGTGAAGTCTCTGTGCATGACTTCAGCCAACTGAGAGCAAAATAAGAAGCAGATCATCTGAAGCAGATATAATTAGAATGATCCTCCATCTTTTTGTGAGGAGGAACAGAAGCAGAGATATTGTTCCAGAACTAAGGCTAATATAACTTCTTGAGGGCTGTTCCACATTGTATTCCAAAGTAATGCTTCCCCTATCTTTAATTAATATCTATTTAAACACTATATTTAAATATTTAAATACTGTATTTAAATTCAAATAATTAAGATATTTGAATAAATTGAAATCCAAATATTTAATGTACTTAAATAATACCTTTATTTGCAGAAACCAGGTTTTATCTCAACTTTTAGGGAATCTATTTAGCCCACAAGAAACTAATTTCTTATTTCTCAAAGTCTTCCATCTGGAATGAATGCAAATTGGAAGACATCTTGAAATGAGAAAAGGTTTACCTTTGTGTACCCAAAGCAATGGGTATTTTATGCTCAAATGGAATTTTTTCATCAACAAAGCAGGGAGCTGAGTGTACCCATGAGCACTTAGTTAAACTTGTGATAGAGTTTAAGAAACCAGCTGCTGTGTCGAATTCCTGGAGCCCAAAGATTTAACACATCAACACACACCAACTAAGCACAACTTTAAAAGTTTTGTTTAGTGTTTCAACTGATGAGGTTTGGGGCAGTTGTAGTGCTAATATACAATAAAGGTTCCACGTGTAAAACCACATAAACTTCATTATTTGAACTTTGTTCAAACTAGTAAGAGTCTTTCCATTGACTTGGATAGACCCTGGATTTGACACAGAATGGATATTTTTGTTTAAATAAACAAGAAACATATGGCAGACAGCTGATTCTTTTTCTGTTTGTTCAGTTAACAGCTTCTTGAGAATCACTACATTTGTTATTAGTATATAGATTAGGGACCAGATTAAACAGTCTTCAAATTGCCCACCCAAGTTTGTTCAATTCTTGGAGGCAAACTGAGTAAATTAAACCCTGAGATTGGCTACCAAGATAGCTTAATTCAGAATATTTGTCCTTCCACATCTAAACTGCTTTCCAGAGACTGGGGCTTTTTTCCCCCCCTGGTTAGTTAATTCAGCTACTGAATCATTAGAGGTGTTTGAAAAGAATGGCTGAAAACTCAAAAATAAAAATGCATATTATGTATTATTTAGCAAATATTTATTTAGCTCCTACTAATACAATTCCTTTCATTCATGTTGTTTGCTGCAGGTGCAATACATCTCTTTTTCTTGTATCTGCAAAACATTAAAGACTTCTCCCTATGAAGAATACTTATTTTTTTTATTCTTTTCTTGCCTTTGGCTGCAATTACAATATGGCACTGGTGGCTGATTGTCTTCTGCTGGAATACATTGTGATTTTTGCCATATTTTGCTGTCTCCTGGAACCTGTAATCCCCCGGCTGTGCAGCGGTGGTGGCTGTAGGCGACGCACACTGCGGGGTGACCGAGTGCTGTTCTAGGTGGGTGTTTCAGCAGAGCAGCAGCAGCTGTTATCTCCCTCCGACCTGGTGCAGCATATTAACCACACCAGCAGTAAACTGAGGCCTGCCTTTAACCATTTTTATTCACGGTTTGTCCCCATTTTGCATTTGTGCTCCCGGAAGGTTTTTGTTTTTTTTCTAGAACCACTTCACTCGGCTTTGCTTTCTTTTCTGTTGTATTCTCCTCTGTTGATGTTTTTCATGTTTTGTTGGGTTATTTTTTCCCCTCAATCATTTCTTTTCATTCTCCATTTCATTCCTGCAGCTCAGTGCTGTTGAGGAGGAGGCTGTACCTTTTGTCTGGCTGCACGTGTCATGCCAGCTTAACCTGCTGCCTATTTAACTTCTGCATCTTCAGTCTCCTGTCACGCTCCGCTCTCCTCGTCCAAACTTCTGTCTTCCTTCTCCTCTCAAGCAGCCTCTTGGCCACGCCGTGTTTCTGGCTGAGTACCCTGTGCAGAGTGTGCAGAGAGCAGAACTCTGCCTGCCACAGCTCCCAGCACCACGTGCCTCATCTTTTGTGGTGCTTCAGAGGAGCAAACCCTCTTTGATGGACCAGAGGGGTGGGGGGAAGTTTTGTGCAAGTGCCTTTAAACACACGGGCCTCCTCTCTGCCTTCCATCGCTGCTATTTATCATATTGCTGACACACGGATGGAAGCATTTCCAGGCTTTTATGTTAAGCCTGGGCTATGCAAAGGCGCTGGAAGGCAATTTATACACTGCTGCAGATTGTGGCAACAGCAAGGTATTATTGAGATATTCCCACAGTTAAATAAACCAGGATAGTGATGAGGAGGAGTAAAGTGAAAGCAGCTGCACATTTCTGGTAGGGAAAAAGATAACATGGGAATTATGTCTTACAACTTAGTGGGGTAAAATGTGTATAGCTGCAATACCTGAGGCCACAGCTGTGCTTGGACACCATGGTGCATTGCTTCGAAATACATATATTTACTGACCTATGGAGGGTCTTTGCTTTGTCTTTGCCTTGTCCAAGTCATCTGTGACATGCAGCTGCATAAAGAAGTTTTAGACAGGAATAATGCACAGGAAGTTGGAGAAAACCGTGCCAAATAGTAAAGTTAAATCGTTTACCTACTGACAGTTTGGTTCAGTCCTTCAGTATGGCTTCAGTGATGATATTTGCGTCAGCAGGATGATTTGTGCTGATATCACTTCAATCCAAGACAATATGAGGAGCCTGGTCTGATAGGAGAAACATGAATGTATATAATTTGCTTTTTGGTTTTTAGTTGGTTTGGAAATATATTAATCATTCAACAAATCCATTGTGACTGAAAATGAAGATGTGTACACATAGACTCCTCCCTGCAGCCACAGTTTATGTTTGCATCTGTGAAGTGTACACCCCTGGCTTGGACCTGGGATAATTTTTTTTTAAATGCTTCTCAGAGTGGAAATGTAAGTGCCAATTGAAATACTTATTCTGCTTCATTTTCATCCTGAAATTGTATCCACTTAAAGAAGAGTTAGACTTTAATTGTTTAAAATCTGCTTTATCTGGCAGGGTAAATTTTTAAAGGATGTATGTTTTGCTTTTCACTATGAAAGGCAAGTTATTAAATTTACCAGAATGTAGATAATCTGAAGAGATGGGGGGAGTGTATTTCTCTCCCTCCTATCCATATCGATTTATTGGAGCTATAACCACTCTGATTTTTTTTGGTAAAAATGATAAACTCCATTTTGTCTGTATGTAGTGTCCCTGTTACTGCTGTTCTCAGTGTCTCCAGCAGGAGTTCTGCATAGGCTGGGGTGAAATTTAGCCTGATATGTTGACATATATTACAGTAGATTAAACCTTACTGCTTGCATCATCATGATCGATTTTATTTGGTCATTTCACCAATGTTTTCCTCTGACAGAGCAGTCTAGGTCTGAATTTCAAGCCATGCCTTTCGTAATGACAGTAAAATAGGCATAAATCTTGCATTCAGGAAGGTGCATAATCTTTTATACACTATAAAACATGCTACCACATTTATAAAGCTTCAAGAGTGTGTTTAAATGACATTACGTGAATTTATCAGCAAGTGGAGCTTCCCCAGGTGAAGGTAGTAGTTGTATTATTTTTGATTTTTACTACAAGTTTTTGTTTGGCGAGAACTTAAGAGTCTGGAGAAAGGAAAAGGACAGTTCCAATTAAAAAGTAAATATAAATGGCAAATCACTGTTCTATTCCAGTGGCTTAGGAGTGCTGCAACTCACTAACCCCCTTCTTTTCGGTGATGCCTGTTTAAAACTGGACAACTGTGTTCTTCTGCTCTGCCTACTGCCTACAGCAGTGATCACAAGCATCTTGTCACCTTCCATCCCTCTCCATCTGTCCATATTCCCCTTGTCTTGCAGATGGTGAGCTGTCTAGGGCAGGAGCTGTGGTTTTGTTCTCTGCTTATGCAGCATTTAGTGAACAGCACTTGGCACAATGGAGTCCTGGTCAATGACAAAAACTGTGAAGTTTTATGATGATGAAGCAACTAAAATTGTCAACTTCATATCCGTTAGAAGCTTTGGTTATGTAAATAACTAGTTTCCCCCAGAGTTTTTTCAAATATTTTACATTGCTAAATTATTTACGATAAACACATTGTCTTACTACTCAGCATAAATTTAAAAGATAATTTTAGCACAGAAAGAAAATATTCATGAAGAGATACCAGAGGCAGAAATAAAAGTGATAAATTAATGAAAATACACTGATAATGGCAATGGTCCAGATGAGAAATATCTCTCATCTGAGAGTTCATTTGGTATTGTAAGGATAATATTGCACCTGTATATATATTATGTGCTACATTTGCCCACCTTTGTGATCCATGTACAGCTTGGGAATAGTGGAAGACAAGGGCGTTCTGAAAAGATTTTGGGAAAAAAATTACCTTGAAGTACAGTAGGCAGTGAGGAGCAGGAATACAATAGTGCTGCTGGGAGGTGTTAATACCGTTTGAAGTTTCACTGGGAGCTGTAAGAGCAAGGGGGAAGAAATCAGGGGCGTTTGGGGTGTAATAACAATGAATAACCTTTAAAGAATTGCTACAAGATAGAGGTAGCAGGAGCAGACAGCAGAGTCCGTGGCCCTGAAGCAAGAGGCTGTTCATAGCAAGGTGTGCCATTTTTGACCACAGAAAACTATAGGCTTGCCTCAGGGAGAGGTCCCTCATGGAACAGGGAAAGGTTGTAACAAGATCTTTCTATACTGTAAATATCATATGTCACCTCCACACTGGGTCTTTTCTCTGCTAGCTTATGTAGACTGAAATGTCAACAACACACTTCTGCTCAGTTTTATGTCACTTGCACAAAATCAGATATTGCTAAGAAAATCTGGATTATGAATGTTTGGCTAAAAATAATCCAGAAGATGATGGCTCTGGCCATGGCCCCAGAATCTAGTTTTTGATGCAGATATACATTTATTTTAACAATTCAGGAAGACAAGAAACTTTTGCATTTCGCAAAAAAAATTATGACAGAAATAGTATACTCATATATTCATTAAATGCTCATATACATATGAACAATACGTAATAATTATATATATTCCTATATACTCATTATATATTATATACGCATTTATATTGTAATAATTTGGGAATTAATATTTATTCCTGCAGGGATGGAGTTAAAGAGAGACATATTGACCAAGTAGAAAACACGGATAATGTGTTTGTACAAATCATGAGGAGTTTTCAGTAAGCACAGTTACCTGAAAAATGCTGTCAGTGTGGACACACAACTAAGCTTTGCTTTTTTGCTTTATACAGCACCAAAATCCAATATCCTCCTGGACTCTGACAAGTGTTCTGCTTTTATATCACTATCCTGGATTCTTACATGAGTATTCTGAATTATAACAAAGTAAGAGGTGGCAGCACTGATTGTGGTCATGAAGGCTTTCTGTTCAGAAGGATGTTTTCCAAGAGGCAGGATTATCCTATGTCTCTGTAGGAATACAGCAGTTTTTTCAGACAGTCTTTGCTCCTGGGGCATGGAAGACTTCAGAGAATACCGACCCTCACGGCGCCATTCCCCCATGCTCTGCCAATCTGGCTGGAGCTGAGCGTATTTATATTTGTGTGTGTTTGTGATTCTGTCCTCCACCACATTTCTAAAGAGTTCAAATACCCAGAGAAAACATCTGCCTCTGGAAACAAATGAAAAAGATCATCTGTGCTGTGTTAGTCATAGAAATATCTTTTTCTTTAGTGGCTGGACAAAATTCTTTCCTGAGCAATGTCAGGCATGTTATTGAGTTTACTGAATTTCCAATCAAATTAGCTTTTGATCTTGGTGAGGTACAGCCCAGAGTACTTTTTTTGCAATCAAATATACCTTAAACTGAGTGCAATGGATACATTTTAGCTTCATAAAATTAGTTTCAGGAGGTCTCTGCACAATTGCACTATCAAGAGAGATACATGAATGCTAGTTGTTTGTTTGTTTGTTTGTTTGCTTTTCTCCTTATTTCCCAGTGGACTGGTAACAAAATTTTGGCCAAGATGGAATGTCTGGAATTTTGACTGTCCAAATGGCAAACAGCACGTCTTTCCATGACTCTCATGTGACACCCCATGTGCTGTAAGCGCTGCATGGTGCCTTTAGGGACTGCAGAGAGCAGGTTCACCCCTGCACGCTTGAAGGCCGGGAATTTTGCTGTCCTGCAGTCCTTTCACCATCAGTGACTGCAAATCCTCGGTGTGCATGGATTGTCAGTGGCACCCAGGCTTGGGAACATGGAGTGTGTGACTGGTCGAGTTGTGTTGTTGGGTTTCGTGGTCTGCCATCTGCACAGCGAGGCAGCAGCTCTGTTCCAGCCTTGCTCTGGAGAAAAGCACGTGGAGTTCAAACAGGGAGCTGACAATGCAACATCGAAACCTCCCAGCAAATTCTGCTGCTCTGGCAATCTGCTGTCTTACATTGCACCTTTCCAATCTTCTTACATATCCAGGGTATTTTGGGCATGCTTTGGAGAAACCTGACAAAAACCTTTGCATGTACAGAGAGAGAGCAGTGAACCTTGATAAAGGTGTGTAGAAGGGAAATTTTTGATTTGTAGAGTGCTGTCCTCTGTGTTGGGAGCTACAGCCAATGGATCTCTTCATCCCTCCCAAACTTGAAAGCAGAAGTGACACTGCACTGCAGAAGTGGCAGATTAAAGCCACGTTTGTTTGTACAGGGGGCACATGTGTGACATATGGAGCTACCAGTGTGCTGGGAACATTTCCCTCATTTCTCAGGGAGCCTTTAATGCTGGCCCTTCATGTACAGAAACAAAGAAATCTCCATGAGGAGATTTAAACTACAAGGAATGACTGGACCTCAGCAATTTACGCTAATAAGAGAGCAGAGAGGATTTTTAATGTTAGTCTGTGGAGGTATTTAGGTTTTAGGTATCACTGCAGACTAGTCTGGATTTTGCTGCTGGTTCATGGGAATCTCAGTTGTCCCAGGAGGCTGCTGAAAATTCACAGACTATTTTTTTTTCTTGTAGAGCTTATGTTTTTGCCCTTTAAATTAAAAAATTAGAAAAGGCATTAGACTCATGCTTTGTGTTCTCCTTCAGTGAACTGTGGAAGTTCCAAGATGGAAGTGTAACTATTTTGTGTCTGGAAAAATTTGTTTGGAAGCTGTATGATGATTAATATGAATGATTGATACCATTCCTCTCTTGGTTACCAACTGTTCACAAATTTTCAGAATCAAAGAAACTGGAAACAATGGATCAATATGATTATTATCTTTGTTTCTGTGCTATACTTACCTATCAGTATTTTTCAGAACCTTTCCCAAAGTGTCTCTATGGTTGGAGATAGAGATCTAGAGAAGACAAAGTTCTTTGGAACTGAAAGAATAGGTTTTGTTCACGACGACCCATGATATGGAGCTCTTGTGGTCCTCCTGCTTTTATCTGTCCTTCAAAATAAGGAGGTTAGCTTTTGTTAGATTTATGGGAAGATCTCAGCTACATATGGAGAATATCGCTTTTCCTCTAATCCTCTGCCATGCAATGCCAAAGGGATACATCCATCATTAAGCACTAAGAAAAGTTTTTGGATCATCATCAGGTAAAAGGCTTGGAGAAACCTGGGAATACACCGAAGGTCAGGGCTCAAATATTTGGGTAACTTTACAGTTGACTTGAAGATAGGTTAATCAAGTGGTAACAAGCAGCACTATATGCCAGATTTACAAAGGAAAGAAAGAATATGCAGAGTCACTCTCCCCATTGTGAAGAAGCAGCTCAGCTATGAAAGCAGCAGATTTAGCAATGTATAGCTCATATTTCAACTCTCTGGAAGATGCATTGCTATTTTGGGATGATATGAGGAAGCAGTATTTTCATCAGTTCCCAAATTGATGGTGAAAGGAATTAAGTTCAAGTGAATATTCAAGTAGTTATATGAAGCACCCAAATGGACATAAAAAGAATGGGGTCATTCATCATTAAGCCATTTGCCTTAGAGAAACAGAAAAATTGTTGTTGTTTGGGGCCTTTGTTGCGCACTCACATACCCAGAATTCTGTGTCTTTATCTACGTAGGCTGATTAATTCACCAGCTCAATTCACAGCCAGTTGCTGGCTGTGAGCCACTAATAATGGATTGCCTATGCAGTAGCCTTCAAAGAGAAAAAGAAAATAAATTTTTATTGCCACAGCAATTTTGGCTCTGCTATGAAAATGTATTTTACGATCTTTTGTTCCGAGCTCGAGCAGAATGCTTTGTCATCAGGAGGTTGTAGTAATAAAGATGTGGTAGGCAAGTAGGATTGCTGTGGGTTTTTAACTGCTCTGGGGTTTTACCCCCTGGACATGACATCATCTCCGTGGATGCTGAGGGCCAAAAGACTCTGAAGTAAAAATCTGAAGTACTCATTTTACTTTATGGGAGGTAATTAACTTCTGACAAAAAATGGGTGAAGTTGTCCCCAAAGGGACAACACATGGACACCTTGAGTAAGTCTATTCACACCTTTCCCTCCTTCTTCTCTGCCTCTGATGAATATTCAATATAAAAGCTACCAAGAACAGCCTCTTCACATGACATCAAACCAACAAATCAGGAAATTAGGAAGTATCTTTGATACTTCTAAGTTACTAGTCCTCAGTGATTTCTTTTTTGTTTGAACTTTGCATACAAAGCAAAATAATTTGTGGTTTTTTCTGTGTAATTACCTATGAGTTATCCTGAAAGTGATAGCGTGATTAAATTTCCAAAATATTTTCTTTTTCTGTTCCTGAGAACTGTTAATAAGAAACAACTATTAATGGGAAATATGAGTCCAAACTGGGACCACAGGTGACTGTTCTCCCTTGCTTGTAACACTCTGCTCACTAAGGCAAAGCTATTTAATTGGTTCCTAAGCACCTAATTTTTATGAGTGGGGCTTAAGTGCTGAAATAGAGGAAAGCACATTTCCTTGTGCTTGCTATCAGCACAGAAGAATATAAATGTAAGAAAATCTTAGAAAGCTTCCTAAATTATTCCTTCTTTGGAAAATGGAAAGCGTTATCCTGTAATCTTTATTTTTATCAGAGAGCAAAGGGGTTTTTTGGGAAAAGCACAGTACTCATTTCTGATCACTTTTAGTGGGAGTTTCACAGAGGTGTGAAGGAAGATGTGACTTCTGGTTTTTTTTGCTCGGGGGGGAGTTTTGACAATAATGCTTAAAATCTCAGAGATATGAGTGCTGTGGTTTAAAATGTAGTGGTACTTCTTACTGGTGTGACAAACTGAACTGGTGTTGTGTCCCTGTCATCTTCACCCCATTGATTGTAATCCTTGTAATTGGGGATTCTGATCGACTTCATATACGAAACTGTGAAATATTTCTGTAAAGTAAAGCAAAGCAAAGCAGTGTTTTCTATTTTCCAAACACCTGACAACAAACAAGAATATTAAACAATAACACTGTACTTTTGTCCTCCAGGCAAGACATGATCTTTATGGGTTTATTCTGATGAGTATTTTTTTCCTCTCTTTGAATGAACATTAAAATAAAAGGAATATTTTTCTAGTTAGTTCATCATCTTTAGGAAGCAACATAATATAAACTAAAATTATGTCTCTGATTGCTTTCGTTTGAAATGCAAGACTTCTATGAAGTCTTTATGTTGGTCTCTCTTGTTTGTATCTAATTTTCATAAAAACAATTGCTTGCAGAATTCTGATGATGGTAGGTGTTAATGAAAGTCAAATTGTACCAGTCTGATATGGATAAAGCCTACAAAATATCATAAAAAATGGAAGATATCAGTTTAATGAACAGTGTCATTACAGTTTTTATTTCTGAAAAGGAAAAAAAGGTAAATTGAAATGCCTAGATAAAAAAGTATTTTAGCTCTTGTATTTATTTATTATAGCTATTATATGAAAAAATCTATCCATGAAGACTTTATTTAATGATTGTAATGGTTTAGCATAATGTCCTGGCCCATGGTCCAGGGTTAGTGGCATGACTGCAGCACAGATACTTGTAGTAAAAATAATCAGAGTTATAGAAGGTATAGTTTTAAAAAGATCTCTCTTCCTAAAGGAGATGGAATAAGTAATAGAAAGAAAGTATTTCACTTATGTTTCTCTTTTGTTTCTGTGTTTTGATGTTTTAAGGTTCTTTTTGTTATAATATATTTGACAAGACTTTTACATGCTGCTTTGTTAATGGTAGCCTTTAAAATATGCTTGCATCTCAGGTTCAAATATGTGCTTTGTGTATTGAAATCAAATGGGAGATGTTTCCATCTACCACTGATGGGAGATGGTACCTCGATGTCCTCACCCCTGGCATTGAGATAAAGAGCACTTTATGGCTTACAATAAAAGCTTATGCTAATGAATGAACTTCAGTACTCGAAGGTGCTAAATCCACTCGCCAAAAAAGGTGTCATAAAACTCTTCTTTTTCCAGCCAAAGAGAAATGATAGAACAACTGAAAAATTAACCATCGTTTTTTAAAAGCACTTTATCCACACACACTACACATAAAAGTTACAGCACAAATCATTTAAATGTTTTATCTATTAAATAGTTATGTATCTATGGCACAATTTTCTTTCTAAAAAGCTTGAAAAGACCACAGCCTTTGGCAAGGTATTTTAGCTCTTGATTCTCTCTCTTATGCGTATGTAGTTTAATCTGCCTCAAAGGTCTTGTTCACTTAAGTGCGTGCTATGAATTATTCTCTTCCTGTGTGCTGGGTACATGCCATGCCTGACCCCCCCAATGGAAGGAAAAAAGCATCCAGCAGCACTATTCTCTTAAAAATGGTCATTTTTGCGTTTTATGCACCAAAAAGTGCTATAATACCTTCTTATGAATAAGGTGATTTTTTTTTTTTTTTGTTATTTTTAAAGAGAAAGCAAAGTAAACTCTGGGAGCCATCTGGTAGGATATGGGAGCTGCAGGTAAGCACACTAATAATACTTAATGCTGCTGCAACATGCTGTGTTTTCAGCACTGTAGGCATCAAGTGATGAATTCTCAGAACATTTCCTGTGCTCAAGGTAAATGTTACTAATCTCTTTAAGGAATCTTCTTGGTCTTGCTGGGAATAATACCTGTGTGCTTGCCAGCCCTGGAACCCCTAAAATCAGCTTAATATTGCATTTGCTGAAGTTCGTCCTTTCTCTGCCCAGCCCTTCTTTTCCTGCCCTTTTCACCAGCTCAGACTCTGCTTCTTCAGAGAGCTCCCAGTGAAAAAAAGCAGAAAAAATTAGTGAGTTTTTTTTTTTTTCTGAGAGATCTGAGTGAACACAAGGAAGTGTTGACCTCCTGCAATGGTTTAAAGAAAGGCAGATTTCCTTACTACTGTCCAGACATTGCCCCATAGAAACAATAAATACTGTTCTATGCAGGTTTTTATTACAGTAAATATGCAGACATATTTGCCAGGCTGGAATCCCTGCGTGTTGCTAAGTTCATATTAGCTAAAAGAGACAGGCAGCAGTAAGTGTAATATATTGTCACAATTAATGTTCTAGCCTGTGACCATGTTTAATTAATTATTTGTATCACACTAGCAGTATGTTTAGTGTATAATTAATTAGCCCAGAAGCAGAAGAGTAAGGAAGAACGACTTGAAAACTGGTGGTGAAAAGGTTCTTGGCGTATCATAGTTAGGCTTGCTCGTTCTGTCTTTCTTCAGTGTAGAAGCCCTTGCAGCGTTTTTGCTTTAAAATAAACAAAATGGATCCCTACGTGTTTGCTAAAGAAATTAATGTATCATTTGCTCTGTGTGGGACATGGCATTAGTCTCAAGTTAGTGCAAGATATGTAAGACAAGTGCATGAATTTTTTTCATCTCTGTGTTACCTCTTAGGCAGGAAAAGCATCAGCTCCTATTCAGTATCTGTCAATGCTCCAAGTGGATGTGTTACATTTTTCTCACTTCCCAACATGACAGACACTGGGACTGTGGCTGTGTCTTGGTCTTTCTAGTTTTGGCAGCTGAATTCTAATACTTGCTCGGGGCTCTCTGTGACAAGCACTCTCTTTGGTAGGGATGCAAGGAGCTTCCTCTGCCTTGGCACTTTAAAGCCCTGCGGAGGCAGCTCTGTTGCTGCTGCCGGGGGCAGGTGGACAGTGGAGCAGGCCATGCCTTTGCCTCTGTCTCTATCCCTTGACCTTTGTGTCAGTTTGCTGCAGTTGGTGGAATTAGGGGAGCAGGCTGCACCCTTTGTATATTAATACGCCGGCACGCTGGCCGGGCTGGGGGGGCCGCAGCTTGGTCCAGGCGTGTCCCACACAAAGGGAGAACGCCCCGGGGCACCTCGGTGCCTCGCTAGCCAGCCTCCCAGCCCGGGCGGTGGAGGGCACGAAGCCCAGCGTGCCTGGGGCTTGTGGATAGCCCAGGCGTGGCCAGAAACAGATGAGTGGAGGAGGCCCTTCGGCTGGTGTTCCAAGGGTTTATTGTAGAAGCTGCCTCGAAGGGGACCGGATACGAAGAGGACAAAACAAAAGACTGAGGGGCTTTTTAAAGGATACAGGGAAGGGGGCGGAGTGACACCGCAGGGACCCATAGGAAGAGGAGGAAGGCGGGACAGGCCAGGCCACCTTCCCTTAGGGAATACAAGGGGTGTCTGTCAACTGTAGACAGAACCACCCCTCAGGAATCCAAGAAACTCAAAGGCAGAAGCCATTTTCACAGAATAGGGTTTTACTCTTTGGTACCAGCGCACCAAACCTCTGTTTCTGGGCTCTGTGGCCCCCTGGTTGGTTCATTCACCACAACACCTTTGCAGAGACATAAGCCAGGGCTCAGTTGTGAGGACCTGAGGGGGGAATCAGCATGGCACAGCACCGACGCCTCCTCCCGCAGTCCTGAACACGGATGTGGCACCTGGCACAGGTGCCTGCTGAGCTTGAGGGCTGGAATGTGGGGGAACAGACCCTCGTGGAAAGATGTGGAATGCAAAATACATCTAAGTTGAAAACGTAAATGCGAAGACTTGAACATCCCTGCACAGTCTAGCACACCAGGAGCACCGGCATCAAGGAAAATTACCTCTACAATGTGCTGTGAAACTTTTTGCTCTCTTAACAATTGGATCCAAGAAAATGAAATGTTGATTTCAGTACTTCCATTGTGTTTCACTGGGTTTAACTGGCTTTCAAATCGGAGTCACCACCAGATGAGCGAGTCAGTGGTGGTGCCAAATAGCTGCACACGCATGAAATGTGACATCAGAACAATGCAGTGCGTAAGATTCCCACTGTAAAAGCCACCTGGATTTGTAACTTCCTCGATGCTACTGAAATCACAACAATAGCATTAACAATTCAAGTCAGGCATAAGTTTTTCTGTCTCTGAATAGAGATCACTACAATGCTTACACTCTCTAAATACAGATAATTAGAGGCTGTGGCATAATTCTCTTCTCCCTCGACCTTAAAGCAGTCACGAGTAAAGTCACTGCAGCAATTGGTTAGTCTCAGAGAGCTAACAGAATGCATTGTGCCTACAGTGAGATCCTTGACTTGCATTAATTTGGGTGGCAGGATCTTTACATTACTTCTTAGGGTTTCAGGTTTTTTTTTTTTTGCTTAAATTGCACAGTCTCATGGCAACTGTTATTTGGAGGTGAACATCAGCAGATGTAGGGAACAGTTGTGATAATGTCTAAACAGTAGGCAGGAGTGGAACACGAATGCCAAATTTTAAGAATATTCTCTTTTTTTTTGGTGTTTGGGGAATAAAGGAATCTATGCTATCTACTTTGCTTATAATTCACTAAAATGGGTCAATGCTTGAGCTAGCAGTTGCTCTGAAATTACGATGACTGACTGTAATTAAGAACTAATTTGTAGTCATAAAAAAGCCAGATAAGGGGCTATCCACTTCATGAGAAATGAATATAATCAGGATAACTGGCACAGCTGGTGGCCATAGTCTGTCCTCAGTGAGCACACACAATTCCCATAATTCATAATAGGACTTATGTATCTGCCTCAGAAGGTGGATTCTTAAGAAAATTTTCTTTAGATTTGAATCATAAAAACTTACAGAGTGTGGGGACAGGACTCGGGGAACACTGCAACAATTCATTGACTATACAACATTAGCATTTTGATAGGTGTCGTGTAAATGAATTTGGTAGATTTCTTTTGGCTTGCTAGAAAATGTCAGGTTTGTTTCAGAGGAGTTGTGTCAAAGCTGAATGTGCCATTTTCTAAATGTGAGCAGGAATTGACTTCAACTGAAGCCATTCCTTAGCTGTGTTTGAATTTGTGGACTTTTCCTTGATATCACAGGCAGAGCTAGCAGCACTACCCTGTAACCTTTTCATTTGTGATATTCAACTAACTTCTGAATGAAAACAATCAGCTTTAGCTTTACTGCAGAAAATATATCTGTAAAACCCTGTTAGCTGTTTTCCATATGCAAAACAGCAATTACGACCTCTTTGACTTAGCACTTATTCTACAGAAATAAGCAATTGCCATTTGGCTCTATTCATTTTGTACTTTGTTTCACACTTTCTTAAGATGTATCAGCAGACTTTTAATTATCCTGCAAATGATTCTATTAAGCATTCTCCTTGCATATTAAATGCAGAAGACATTGTTTTGAGCTTCCTTTTCCTCCTGTGAATAGAATGTGGGCAGACATAGAAAAATCAAATTATTTTACTAAATGAAAACAACCTGAGCAGAAGAAATCATTTTGAATAATGACAGCTTGGGTGAGAGTGTCACCATTTTCTATCAGTTTGCTCTGCATCACATAGGAGCTCACTTGATGGAATGTTAAAAAAAATGTGTCTAGTAAAAATAAGCTGTGACAGTCTCTAAGTAAATGTAATAAATCAGGAGGATTTTCAAAGGGAATAAAAAGTGTCATTTATGATGGTTACAGCTTATACGCCCACTATGATTCCTGTACTGGTACAGTTTATACTCTCCCATGGTAGATAAAATTATTACTTGATCTGTCAAAATGGAGTGACAAAATTTTTGTGGGTAGACAGCTTATTTAAGCATAGTAAAGTTCTATTGTGTGTTTGCTATCCTAACTCAAAGTATTGTAGAAAACAAGAAATGAGGGAAGGCAATCATTGTTCAGAAAGTTGAAATAAAGTTGGGAAAAAAAAGGTTAGCAGCAAAAGTCTTAATGTTTTGCCCATAGGAATCTGGAGAAATAGTAAACATACTGTCATCTGAGAAGGGATTGCTTCAGTACCCTGTGAGACCTAAATTCGAGCAGATTTCCTGTGCTATAGTGAATTGATAATTCTCAGAAAAAGTCTTCGCTCTGCTGGAAGTGGACTGGATTAATCACTCAGTTCCAGGTGTTCCCTGGAATGAGATTAATTCTGAGAACTGACTGTGGTTCCATGGTGCTGGCTCAGATTTGCCAGACACCCATATGTGACCAGGAAATTCGGAGACATGGAATATTTATGCAACCTCAAGCACTGAATCGTTGTCATTTACAGAAGTTCTGTTTCTCTGCTTTTTGAGTGCATAATCAAGAAGTCGCCAAGTCATGGTGTGTAACTGCTCATATAGGTAAAGGCATCTAATTCTGGAAAGCTTTTAAAACTAGCTGAAAATGTCTTATGGCCAGAATTAAAGCCAGCAAGGTATCAGAAGTAAATAAAGTGCATATGTTTTGACAGTAAGAAGGAATACTCAGTCTTTGGAATGGGTTGTGAAGGAATGTAATGAATCTGTCATTACTTAAAGCCTTTAAATTTTGATTCAGAATCCTTCTAACTCCCTGAACTCACCACGAGCTACTGCTGAAACCTGAATAAAGGCCAGGCATACTCTTCTGTACCCTTTTTTCCCTGCTTGCACATTTTGAAAGAAATGTTGTGGAGTTACACTTCCAGTGCTAAATGTGGAGTTGGAGTTCTGTGCTCTGTTAGAAATGGCATTTAGAAGATGAATGCATTTGCATATTTTCTGAAGAAGTGATCACAGTTGAAAGCAAAGGATGATTCCAACATGAGGAATAAGCCCCATATTTCAAAATAGCTACTAATTCCCAGTAACCAGATCGTGCCAGTGGACAGCTGAAATCCCAAATGCTCTGGAAGGAGCATGGCTCTAAAAATTTTGTGTTGACTGATCTATAGTGACTGGAACTCTCACTTCACCGACAGAACAACTCCTTTCTTTCTGATATGGCTTTTTATTGTAGCTAGTTCTATTCACACAGCTTCATAGAGAATTCACTTAGCTTTGGTAAAGCAAAAGGGGAGTTGGGGGAGAAGAAACAATCCGAATTGGGAAACTATTCCCTCCTCTTGATGAAGGACAAGCTGTAAAGTGAGTATCTGGATTTTCCAAAATGGTTAGTGAGATACTGCTTTGGGTCTAACCTTAGTGAAGATAAGCTGGTTTTCATGGATGTCAGCTCACTCCTACTGCTTGTACAGCTGAAAGAATGTTTGTGGCAAATAGAGTCAAACTGGACTTCTCCCCCTAAAAAATGGGCACTCTAGGAAAAAGAAAATGTTCCCTTGTACCAACAGAAAAGTCAGCATAGTGTAGTCTCACTGGGTGAACAGCAAAATTCATGACAAAAATAAGCAGGGGACATCAAACACAGCATAGATTTTTTTTTTCAAGAGCAGAGTCTTCTAAATATAGATTATAGTAATTTACTTTCAAACAACTCATTTTCAGCATCTGACATGTTCATTAACCCCAGGTAGAAAAATTATTGTGGTGCATTAATTTTTCACCAATGAAGACATTAGTCATATTTGCAAGTATCATTAGTGTCTGCCACCGAGGTGGAAAAGTCTTACTGTCTCTCTCCAAATGGAGGATGCATTAGAATGTTAACTAGGGTCTGCTGAGTTCTGTGGGTTATCAACCCTTGCACGCTTTTATGCATTGAATTTTAATTAGACTTTTCTAAAAGTACATCATTAAAAGACATGTTTTATATGTGCATAGGAGAGGTACGTAATCCTTTGGTAAAATAAGGCAAAATGTACAAGGATTTAGTGTAAGTATTCTGATAGTTCTTCTGACAATATGAAAGGTACAAGTTCGTATATTAAACTGTGTGTGTGCTCAGCAATTATAAGAAGGAAATGAGATCAGAGGTATTAGAGTGCACTGGGGGGGAAGGGAAGGTTTCAAAGGTGCCAACAACAGCAGGTAAGTGAGGTCAGAGAGACTGGGGTGTTTTTCTTCCCACTGTGTCATGATAAATCCCTCACACAGTACATTCCTAAAATAAAGGCTAAGTGTGGGAAAATGTCTCTGAACGATTGGCTCCTATCTTTCTTAGATGCTTTTCTGTACATTATTTCTACTAGATGCTCACAAAGTCTTTTATCAAATCTTTATTTAAATGATTTTGCTTTGGATTTATCTATGACCTATTTTTTTAATTCTTCAGGGAATAGTCCTTCTAGCTTTTGTTAAAGATATGATGAAAAGGAGAGCAAGTTGAAGCACTGTTGCTCTAGTTAAATTTTTTCACATTAAAACAATGCTCAAATTTAATCGCTGAAGTATAAGGCTGTGTGTTTGTACAGTAGATAATATTTTAGAACATTGTTTTTGTAGGTAGAAGGATGAACGTGTGTCTTACTGACAAATATGACTAAATTTTGGTCAGGAGCCAAGGGGAACTGGCATTCCCTTTAGTAGTGCTTGTAAAACTTGTAATCAATTATTCCCTATTTCCCCAGTTCCGCCCCCTTTTACTTTCAGTGTCCAATTTCCACTTAAATGAAAGAGGGCGTGAAGGAGCTCAATGCAGAACCTGCTGAGGACAGTCAGCAAGTTCACTAATGGGAGTAATGTCATGTGGTGGGAACCATACCTGGTTCTGTTCTTCCCCCAGACCACTCCAGTTTGTTTTTGCATCTTTCCTGACATTTTTCAGTATAATAAAAGCATGAGTCTGGCAAAAAAAGAAAAACCATCAAAAGAATGAACTATTTATAATTCAAAGTTATTTCCTGACTAATCTGTCCACTATTAGTACAGCTGGGGTGGGTCTTGCCTTGCATTGCTTAAAATTAGGTGTCTTGTCTAAGTGAATCTTTTGTACCTCAGCGGAGTCAGTGGAAAGGAACAGTCACTTCCAGAGACAATGCTCATGTTTCAGAGTCATGGAAGGCAACCAGATTCCTGGGCACAGGATTTCATCAGGAGCATGACCAGGGGAAGGAGGTGTGGTGCATCTCTGGAGCTGCCCATCTCCAAGTTGACAAGAACAGGAGGGAGAACCAGCTTGGCTTGGAGCAGTGATGGGTTTTAAATGTTTGGTTTATAGTTATTGTTAGACCAGCCCATCCAGTGGTGTCTGGAGAATCCTTTCATTGGATCCTTTCACACATCAACCCTATAGGCATCACCAAGTGATGTATCAACATAGCTCGTTAAGTAAGAAATATTTTATTTTTCCTTAATTGGAGGATTGCCCTATTCGAGCGTGAGAGTGAAATAGTCCATAGTTTCCTCCACTGCAGGAACAGAGTGGAAAATTACCTTACAGGGTGCTCCTGTCTTCTCTCTGTATGACCTTTATTGAATTTTTAGCTGGTGAATGTTTGGATTAGCATGAGGAATGGCTAAATGTTAAATGGTATAGCATGTTCCTAGGAATCTGATGGCGAACTGTGACGCCAGATATAAACCTTGTCTTCAAGAAGAGAACAAATTGTGGATTCATCCTCTCTTAGTAAAGACCTCCATTATTAGGTTTGTAATTTAATAATTTTTTACCACTCCTGTAAAATAAGTCAGCTCTTTCTGATTACAAAGAAGATGTTTTTATTTTCTTGGTAGTGTAGGTGGTAGTATGCAATGTGAAATTCCATGAGATTCTCCAGGGAGGTAAAATATTAGAATTGGTAATGCAGTTTGAAAATGAAGCCAGGAATGCCCTTTGTGTTTCATATATCAAACTAAAAATAAACTTACTAGAACTTTGTTGCATTACTCATGGACTTGCCTTGATTGTAAAAACTTGGTTTAACTGATATTTAATTTAGTCTTTCTACTTAAATTTTTAAAAATAAAGATAGTAAGCCTCATTACTGATTATATTGGTAATGGAAACTTTGGCTCATGCATCTATTAATTATTGAACATTTGAGTGATTATTTGATCACATCACATGAGTAGTTGAATAGGTATAGATGTTGCTTGCTTAATTTCAGTGTTATAATTCAGATTTTCTGAATATAATAATAAGCCTTTCTGTAACCATTCTTTTCGGTAGAGTTTTTCCTATGGAAAAAGTTTCTAGGAACTAGAAAGCTCACTGAATATTTAACCATTGTACAGTTTAATGGCACCTAATGTTACTTTTCTGGCATTTACACAATACAAAAGCTATTTGTTGCATTTTCATTTGTTTGCCTTTGAGCTCAGCCATAGAAAGTTATTTTCATCTCAAGATAGTTGTATTATTTAAGCACTTTTTGTTTTGATGGAAATTACTTTTGTAGGCAGAAATTTACCGCTTTGACTGCGATCAGGGCCACAGCTCAGTCCGTAACATTCACTGCTGACATGCCTATTTCCTACCTGTCAGAATGAAATACTAATGGTAGGTCCTATGAATTCTGACATTGCTTTCTTATTTTTTATAACCAAGGTCACTTTGCTTCAAGTTTACATTTGGCATGCAAATAGCAATGAAACTGTAAAAAGGTTTATTTTCTTTTTTTCTTGCAGCGAATTTGTGCTGATTGTGTCCTATTTTAATATTTTTCATTTCAAAGAATAAAACATTGGAAAAATTTAAGTTGATAGATAAGGCATTTACTTGTTGGAAAGCAGAAAAAGGTGTTTTTTCATCTTTATTAAATACACATGCTAAATCAGACTGGCTAATCAGCTGGTTCTTTTCTCAGCGTCTATATTATTGCATTCATGTTTAAATGAAGCATTTGAAAGGTGTTTAAGGACTATTGTCTAACCCTTACAACGTTTCTGTTCACAAAGAGTCTAAAGGAAGCTTTGGTCTCTGTAGGAAAGGGAAGCGATGGTCTTTTAGGGTAAAAGACATTGCATTTCCCTTGAACGCACCAAGGCATGCTTGCATTCCAATTCCCAGGGCCGAATCTTTGTTCTTTAATCATAATTTTCACCATTGTCTGCCTAGAATAATTTTTTTTTTCCCTTTAATACTCACGAGCAAGAAGCCTTGTTTACGGCTCTGCAGCGTGGAAGAGCTGCACTCCGGGAAAGCAGCGCCCTTGCTTTATCTGCCTGCCTGGGTGCAGCGCAGGCAAAGCTTCTCACCCTGCACTGCCAGAGCCCTGCCCCATCCCCTCATGGACTCTCTCTTCGGGTAGCCGAAGAGAAGTGACTCAGCTTAAAGTTGGTATTTTTGGGGAGGGCTTTCTGGCTGTTATGTGTTTTCAATTGCAATTCTCATGATCTTACGCTGAGATCAATCTGTTCCACTGAGATGATTTTGTGTCTGTTTGGTTTTGTTTTGTTTTTTTATTTTTACTTTCTTTAGCCAACTGGAATAACATTTTTTTAGCACTGCTCTGACAAAAACATTCTTCTAAATTGGGACAATAGGCAGGTTTTGTGTAACAGTCTTTTTATTTATTCCAAAACTGTGAAAAACTGTATTTCCATTGTTAAGAAATGCCGATAAATGGAGGAGTTTTCATGGTATAAAACAAGCTGCTCTTGTGATGGAAACTCAGCAGCACAGTGCTTGGAATTAGTCTCTGGAGCATCAAAATAGACCTTAATAAACAGACTCCTAAGTAGTTCTTTAAAGGGAAGGGTGTGATCTCTAGACTTCGTTGCAGTGCTCTCAATTTTAGATCTGTTCCATTTTGCAGCAGTAAGTTGATGGGATGATGCAGAACACCACTCTCTTTGGGATACCCAGAAAGAAACAGGAGGCTCTGTAAATTGATTGTCTCTCAATCTATACAGGACTACGCAGAAATGTTTCACTGTTATGTTCTGTGCAGAGCCAGCTACAGCTTTATCACCTTTAATAGGAAGTAGGACTATTTAAGGGCTTCCCAGAATACAGGTACAAAAGTTTGGACCGGTGGTCACTTCTCTATTTATTATTTTTCTTTCATCTCTCACCATGCTACTGCTACATGCAGTATTTGATACTGATAATGTTGCTTATTGCATTGATAAAATTCAAATTTACTGTACTCGCTAATCTCCTCCCTCTTCCATTGCTAGATTATACATTTCCAAGCAAGGCTGTATTTCAGAAGGGTTAAATATGTTAAATACAATTAATGCATAAATAGAGGCAAAAATGCTCAGTTGTATGTACTCCACTACAGTTTTCAAATGCCATCCCAAATGCAATCTGAGCAGTTTCCCCTTCCATGAATAACTATAAATATATTCCTACATTGTGGAGCATTGTTGAAGCAGACAATATCTATAAGACCATTCAAATGCTCATAAGGAGGGTTCAGAATAAAGGATTGAATAATTTAATAATGAGTATTTTTACTATTGCAGCTACATCCCTTGCTTGAGTAAAATGTGAAACAAGCCAGGATCTTTCAGTAGTTCTGAATTCATGCAGACCTGCATCATCTCTGGTTTTGCCTAATTAATGCTTTAAAGCCAGACAAAACCTCTATACTTTTGGCAATCTTTTGGTATAGACAGATACTTATGTGTGACATAATTTTTGCAATTTCATCCTCATTGGAGAAACTCCCTCATTATATTTTGAATTGTTACATTTTGTTTTTGTTAGTATCAAAGGATATTCCATGAACTGGAGGAGGCAGAGCAAGAAGATCCTGTTACTGTCATCCCTTTCCTTTTGGCAGCCACTGGGACTTTGTGCTGCTTTACAGAATCAGCTTTGCAATACTGTGCGACAAGTCTGGTTACTGAGCCAGGCAGGGCTTTGCAGCAGACATTTTGGTCTAGGAAATAGCTTGATTGCTTCAAAATCAAAATTTGCTTTGGTACATTGAGATTTCGCTGCTGTCAGCAACAGCAGGAAGTATTTGTGGTGAAAGAGCACGAAGTTGAAGGACACCTACTCTGAGGTCTGCCCTCAAGATTGCAGCTGGTGTTTGAACAGCTTTCAGCAAGATCCTGAGTGTCCCCCCTCACAAAGTGTATTTTGTCGGTGTATTCTGTAATGTTGGAAGACACTGAAGTCCTACAATAGGATGTACAAAATGTTATTTTGTTTCTAAGAAAAATTTATAAAGCCCACAGTCTTTTCTGTGCTTTCTTTGTGCACAAGGAATTTTTTCATCATATTTGATTTGTTTCCCTTAATTCAGAGTCTCCATCCAGTTAAATCTAAAAATTAGTAAGAAGCTGAAAGTAAAGAAGAAGTAAGCCTTCTGGACTGCACTTACCTCTTTTATCTAGGCAGAAGTGTAGTTATTAGATTTGTTTCCATGTCTGTGTATGATGTGGTTAAGTCTATTACACATCTATAGTTTTAAAATACCACCTCTCCTGAAGGAAAGCTATCTTTTTTGTTGTCTTTCTTAATTTTTTTTTCCCTTTTCTCTTTTGGAGTGTGGGAAAGCCTGAACTCGGTGTCATTCAATGGCACTAGCCTTGCAGGGTGAGAAAATCCATGGAAGGCATGTAAAGAACCACTTTCTTTTTTTTTTTTTCCCCTAAAGAAAAACTCTCTGCTTATTTGCTTTTTGAGTAATAATGCAAAAGCTTCTATTGTAATCTGTGTACCCGGCATTGTATCTTTTGCCTTTCAGACAGAAAGAAATGGATTTATTTATCTAATCTGCCAATCTAACCTATGCAGTTCTGATGTAGACATTTACCAGAGGTCTGAGCACTGTTTGTGCTGCTCTGATTTATAGAGAGTTCTCACTGATATATGGCCTTGATGTTCCTCCTCTTCTGTATTTTAGCTATTGGTGGCTCTCTTTTGATTGTTATTTGTTAAGTCTTGTTACTGCACGGCTCTAATTATAGCTCCCATTATTTTTAGGGAAATGCTGAAATACAAGCTCAAAAGGGGCTTTAGAAGTGTTCAGATGAGAATTGGAGATGTGATAAGCGCTCGTCAATAGGCTACTGGGGCTTTTCATTTCCCATCATTCAAATAATAATTAGAATATTTAGATGCTAAGTACATATCTGAGGGAGAAAATCAAATGGAAAAGGTTGGGATTTTTTTAATGTATATATAAATAGAATGTAATACAGATCTTCACTTGTGTGGATTGACACACAATGTAGAGTTACGTGTATTTTGCCTTTGTTTTGCAGAGCTGTTCTTTACAGGAAGTACTGCGTGCTTTTTATAGTAAATGAAACTGCTAAATATGGATTATGTAGGAGCAGAATCGGTAAAAGACCTGCAAAATGGCTCTGTATTTAAATGCAAAAAGAAAAAGGCACAGTTTAAATCCTCTTAGTAGGGACAGTCTAAATCATTACTTCAACCTGGTTTTGACCGTAGACAATTGTCAGAAGAACTTTTTGAAAGAAACAGCATAAAAGAAAGGAAACTTAGTCATGAAAATAGAGGGGACTATAGCCCTGAATATATGGTAAATAGCAAGTAAAATGAAACATATTCTAGAATTACCTGAGTAGTCATCATTATGCGTGTGTCAGAATCCATGTGAAAGCATTCCCAACTTCCCGTGTTTCAGGATTGGGAAGGCAGCCTGAAAACCATACAGTTAACTGTGGTTGCAAAATGTCTAACTTTGCAAGGATGACTCCAATTCCTTTGCCATTTCTTCACAAGCATTGGAAGCAGCAGAGATGCCTCTTCTACACTGGTAGTAAGACCAATGATTTGCTGTGTTTTAAATCCCTTTCTTACAAAACATTTCACTTTTGTAGCTGAAGCCTTGCTCTCTCGTGACTATTGACTCTCCATGAAGCTAATTCTGCAGTAAATATTTTTTCCTTTACCAATGTAAACGTTCCTGATTTCTTATGCATCTCACCCCCCTCTCTCTATGCCTGGTGATCTTCCCTATAGATCCCTTCTGTTTGGATAACTGTGTGCATCAGATGGCAAATAGTTGACTGCTGGTTTACATGTTGCAGGGATCAATCCTTCACTGATAGGGCAATGGACTGGATGACCTAAGATATGTCTTTCATCTTTATTTTATCACTGCAAAATGCAAGTGGGCGTGCAAATCCCAGCTCTTTGCCAAAGCCATCTGCTCAAAAATATTATACAAACAGACAAGGAAGGTTTAAACTAATTGCAACTTTTGTCTGTTTATGAAAATTATTCTTTGCTGCTGCAATCATATATCTGGGCTTCCTCTAGTTGTGTCATCTTTTAAAATCAGAGAATCTCCTCTGAGCACAAGCTGAAGGCTTTGGGTATTTTTCAGAGATTTTTGGATGTCCCCAGTCCACTTTCTCTGGAAACTAGCAGTTTCTCTGATTGCCAATCAGTTCGATGCACTCATTGTACAAAGACTGCACTTATTTTTCCCTACAATATCACAGACAACAATAGGGAAGGCCTAATGTAGGTTTTTTATTAAATTGTTGCCCATTTCTTGCTTTTTCACCTTGAAAGGCCTGTTTCTTGGGAAAAGCTAGGATTCACATCAGTATAAATTTTGTCTTTGGCATAGGAAACTCTTTACTTGCACAAGACGGTGTATTTTGCCTGTGTTGAGAGAAACTTCATTTCACGTGGGCTGGAGAAGTTGCACTGAACATAACCTACTTCCAGGATCTCCCAGAAAACCAGAGCATGGTCCTTCTGAACCTCCACGGTCTCCTCTTTCTCTCAGAGCTCTCTCTGCCCGTTTCTGATTTCCCCATCTTATCAAGAAATGCTTCCGGAGCGGCGCGGACAGTTTCCCCAGCTGGGATGAGTTGTCCCCTCTTTTGTGTGACCAGCTGTCCCAGGCAGCCCTTCTCCATCCTGAGCTCTGTAGCAGCCAGATAAGGAGAGAATCCTCCCCCCATGCAGCAGGTCACCGAGCCCAGCTCCGAGGCTGTGCTGTGTTACTGCCGGCTTTTTGGGTGACAGATGGAAAGCCATAAGCTTTGTCACTAAGTGTTGCCTGAGCCAGTAACAGTTGTATGTGCAGTTCAGGGTGCTGGTGTATTCAAAGTTTTATTTGTGTGTTTTGGTTGTTTTTGTGTGATATTGTAAAAAAGAAAAAAAAAGGAATTAATCTCTTCGCTGGTTAAAGAGAGCTCCCCATGAAAATAGTATAAAGGAAAATGAAAGCTGTTTATATTCATATTTTTAATAGGAATTTTCAGCTTGTTTGGTTTTTTCCTCCCTTTCTTTTTCTTTTGACCAACCCTTTGTGGCTTTTACCTTTCCAAGTGGTAACTGTAAAAATATTTTTAGCCATGTATTGTTTTAGAGGCATCAGCTCCAGAGAAACTCTGTTTCTAAATAAAAGGCTCATTGTTGGCTCACTGTGAGTAAGCTGAGTTTGATCACACTTTTAACACTCTCCAAAGTAATTACATTAATTTTCTGTTCCATGAGTCTGTATTTCAGCACACAGAGAGATTTTTGCTATCAAAAGTTCTTTTGGAATGGTTAAATTACCTGTTGTGATTATGTATAAACATGCTGCCATTGACTCAGTCCTTTGTCTCAGAGAGGCTGAACTGCTGAACGGTGCTAAAATCTGACCTTAGAGCAGGATATGTGAATATTTGCTTGGAATGCCTGAGGTTGGTTCATCAGAGAAAACAACCAATGTATTTAACTAATTATTGGACGATTTTTAGCATTGTATTAGTACATAATTAACAATTTTGCAACCAGCTTAATAAACAAACAACAATTAAACTTCCACATACGGCTTACTTTGCAAAGTTACACCATCATGCAGAACTAATGAGTTTGCCACCACATGTTAGAAATAATACTTTAATAGTTTAATGAAACTGGTGGTTTGTCTGTTGCAGGAATAACTTTACATTCCTATAGATATCAAATACAGTATTGGCTACGGGTTGCATTTTATTGCCTTTTACCAGACACCTTGCATTGGGATTTGCAGAGAATTTTAGTGCCAGTGAGCGCTTTTGTCTTATGTTTGAATGAGGAAAATTAACTGAATTTGAAGAGAAGTGGCTGCACTGTTTGGCATCTTAGCGATAATAATGATATATGATCCTTATCTTCTGCAGGCTCCGTGTCAGTCAAATATTACTCAGCCTGGACATCCAAAAGGTCGAGGAAGCAGCTTAGGTTTTCAAAGCTGGAAACTACTTTAAGAGCAACAGAGTAGCGTGGCTGGAATGGCACAAGGGGCAGGGCTGTTGGTATCCAAATCATGAAGAAGCCCAGCCTTGTTCCCAGGCCCAGGGGATGTTTTCTGCTTGCATTGCTTACAATTCTAGTTATAATGGCCAGGTAGGTGTGGCTGAAGGAGGGGCAGATGTTTCCCTCACTGAAGCCATTGTAGGTAAAAACTAAATACTGCCCAGGTTTCTCATGAGCTGGTGCTGCCCCAGGAGTCCTGTCCCTCGGTGGGACACGATATAAGGCTGGACACACTGTTCTGGGAACCAGCACAGAGTAGTTTTTTTGCATTTAATGCACTGCTTTCCAAAGCTGCAGCTCTGGTTGGAATTTGCAGCTGCTGAGATTGCAGACCAGGGCTGGCTGTGAGCCCCCTGCAATGCTGCAGTGGCAGCCGAGTGAAACTGCATTTGTGTGCATTTCATCCCAGGGACATTAAGGGCTGCTGCACCAGGAACCCTGGAATTTAAGGAATTTCTCTGACTTTATTCTCTTTTAAGTCATAAATAAAGAAAGTCAGGAATTTGTGTAGATACACAGATTTTAATGCATTTGAAATGCATTTTGATGTATTTTTCCTTAATAAACCAATGACGATCACATTCTTCTGAGTGTTTTCTCCCTTTTGCTGTTCTTAAAAAAGTTGAATTATTTTGAAAAGAGAAACTTGTCATGAAGGGAGATTTGGTCTGTATTGTTTCATGTGCAAACTTCAGTTTTACCTTTACAACTTCCCTGTACTGTTTTATGCCTTATGACATTTGTGTCAGATCTACTTTTGTTTCACAATGCAGGCTGTATTTTTGTACACTTCCGACTATATGTCATCCCTCTACATGAAAGAGAGCTGGACAGAGGGTAGGATGTTATCTTTTTGAGGCTAATTAAGTTCCAGCATAATCATTACACATAGCCTATATATTCTTGTTGAATATAAAACTTGCTTTGAGCAGGAGCTTGGCTGAGATAACCTCCCAAGGTTGCTTCTGACCTGAATTATTCTGATTCTATAAAAACAACAGTCGAAGGTGTGTGTTTATTGTAGAAAGAGATGTTTCATTGCCTAAAATTCTGTTTTTGAGAAGTCAGAGTTCATCGTAGAACATTCTGACTCGTGGTAACAGAAAATGAGATTTCCCAGAAGAAAACTGTAACTCTTACATGGACACAACTAAATTCATGCTTAAAATTCCCATTCTCCAGACTCCGGGACCTGCATCCTGCAGAAAATACCTGTTCTTTTCAAGGCCATGTAGCTCACAGAAGGCAAACGTGTTTTTCTCAAACAGAGGCCTTTCCTTTTTAGAAAAAAGATTGAAATGAAGTGGAAGACTATAATTTAAAAACAAAAGTCTCCACGGTTGCAGGTTGTGGAGAACTCATGCTGTATAAATTTTTTAGAACACCAATATTTCAGTGGCTGAGTTGATGGATGAACTTGGCAGCCTGTCCTCAAACGATCTGGGATTTTTAGAAAAACAAAAAACAACACCCTTAATGCCAGGCTTTAAACTGTATTTAATAAAAAATAGAGCTGTGTGCAATGTGCTTATTTTGCTTTTTCAGCTACGAGGCCTGTTGCTGCATTCAGCCATTAGCTTCTACCTCATTCTGTCAATATCCTGGATTGGAGATGCAATAAGCCACCCTGGCTGCCTTCAGGAGGATGCATACTGAGGAGAGAAAAACAGCTACAACTTAGCCATGAGTCTCTTAACTCCTTCTTCTCTGTGTTTGGCTGATCATGTTTATTCTCTCGTTTGATCTAGAGAGTGTAAAAGCTAATTTAAACATGATCCAAACTCCCTCACGGGAGAAGAGCACAGAGTACTGTGAGCACAGTGTTCATATTCAGCCACTGAGGAAGGCATGAGCTTACATCTGGGGTGGGTAAAAGGTCCATGGGTTTTGTATGCTTAAACTTCTCCGTGTGAAGTCAAAATAGATAATCCCAGAGAAGCAGGCAGGAAGGGCAAGGGAATATGAATAGGCTGTGAAGAGATCATGGCCCTTGTTCTTCACAGAATCATTTCCATTTCATTTTCTAAAGCCTCCAAAGAAGCAGGTCATGTGGCCTCTTCATCTGACAGAATACACAGTGAAGGCTTCTGCCTCCAAATCCAAGCTCTTGCCCACTATTTTTTGTTTTCTGTTCATGAGATTCCACAGACCTGCTTATATGCAAATAATTAAAGGTCTGTCTAAAAATGTATAATGCTATTTAGGATAAGATTATAATTATTGAACTTTACTGTATCTTTTGCAGTTTCTATTGCCTTTAAGACTGGGAGATGCAAGAGAAAAGTGCAGGAGGGAACGCTTTAGTAAATATGCAGGAAATTTAAAATCAGGAAACTGGTCCTTGATTGTGAATGCAGCTGTGCAGTAGTTTCTTCCTTTCTTAAACTGGTCTGAGTCACAGGCAGTTTTAATATAAAAATATACACATTGGGCTATAAATCCGCATGCTTTCCTCACTGCACCAAGTTCTAATATGTCAAATTTTGTGCAGTCAATCAGGCTAGATAACTTTATTTACTGGAGAATACTGAAAGCTAGCTCTCCATGTCAGTACTCAAAAATAATTAAACAAAAAGTAGTTTGACAGGGGGCTGGGGTAAGAAGAAAGCAATTTAATTTCTTTCCAGCTTAGGTTTCATGCTCAGTTAATTACAGAATTGTAGAATCACAGAATAATTGAGGTTGGAAAGGACCTCAGGAGATCTCTAGTCCAGCCTCCTTCTCAAAGCAGAGCCAGCTGTGAAATCAGACCAAGTTGCTCAGGGCTTTATCCAGACAGATCTTGAAAACCTCCAAGGATAGCAATGGCACAACCTCTCTGTGCTGTCCTCATGGGAAACAACGCCATCAGATCTGCTCTAATTTCAGGTTGTATCAGTTGCTGCTCATCCTGCTGGGATGCACCGCTGTGGAGAGCCCTGTCTCCCTTCCGTGGAACCCTTTGTAGGCTCCAGGGTCTGGTGTCGCTTCTCCAGGCTGAGCAAGCCCTGCCCAGAGCAGAGCAAGTGCTTGACCCCACAACCATCCCGGTGGCCCTCTGCTGAACCTGCTCCAGATAACCAATGCCTCTCTTGTATTTGAAGGGAAAAACTAGACAAGGGCTGGGTAGAGAGGAATAATTGCTTTCCTACATCCCCCTGCCATGCTCCTGTTCATCTGGCCAAGGATGCTGCTGTCCTTTGCTAAGGCACTTGGTTGGCTCATGTGAAACTTGTTCTCTCCCCAGCCAGGCACTTCCCAGCCCTCTGTCATGGCAGGGGGTTGCAGGACTTTGCATTTCTCCTTGCTGAGTTTCATAAGGTTCCTGCCTGCCCTTTTCTCCAGCCTGAGTGGCAGCCCTGCCCTTGGACATGTTGACTGATCCCCCAGGTCTGGTCCTCTCCATTTACAAAATATTGCCATGCATTTCTAGTAGAGCGATATCGGCTGTATTTATTATAGTAGAAATAAAACAACACAATTTAGGCTCACTGTTTTGACAGTATAAATTTTTGTTTATATCATAGTTGTAAAGATGTGGAACACAAAGCTTAATAAAACTTAACTAAATCATACTGACAGTTAAAATACATTAAAAATGTCTTTGTGTGCCAAATACCTATTTTACTTGGGTTTGATTTTAATTCCTACGTCGTGCTGTCCACATTCAATTACATTTGGACCCTCTGTGTTAGACTTGTTCTTGGAAAAAGGTAGGTGTACTCCTGTCTGTTTCCCGAGTGTGTTAATACGTCAGTACGTTGGCAGTAAAATGTATGGTGATATCCATTTGTAAAATGGATATGAAAACTCTAAAAAACAGTGCCTTGGTGCAGAGTCCCGTGGGGCTGGAAAAGGAAGCCAAATCACAGGTCCCATTCCACTGCCCAGGCGTTAGATTAATCTTCTTTCTGGCAGCTATTTAATTCAGAATAGATTTAGATCAGAACTTTTGTTTGAACACAGTGGCCATTTAATCATGCCAAAATGTTTCCACTGTTCTCATTTTTTCTTTCATTACATTGTGTGCTAAAGAAATTATAATCAGCAAAGCACTAGAATTATCACCTGGCTATCCTGAATCATAATGAAGTACTGTGTGGCATTTTACCGTTCCAATTCCTGATTTGTGGTTAAATTTGATATGCAGCATACTGAATTCACATTATTGTGTAAATATTCTCATTATAAGCTATAATTTGCTTTTGATCTGAAAAGGTCATAAACATGCCATCAGTTATTTCATAGTAGTATATAACGATTCATTGGGTTTTTTCTCCACTCAGAATGGGAGGTATCTGCAGGAACTGTATGGTAATGCCTGGCAAATGTTGACTTTTATCAATGGCTTGTGTTTGCTTCACGCCTTCAACTCCTACATATTATAGCAGTGATTGCTGTTTCTGTTTTATTCTATGGTGGTTTAGTATTATGCTGGATATACTACTTTGCATAATGTTATCAAATTCCTACTATTAGGCCTTGGAAAATATTCAGCTCAGATTCCAAACTGTTCTGAAATAATGGTAAGTTTAAATCTAATTTGTAGTCAATCATTCAAGGTCCATAAATGATTGTCAACCATCAATTTCATGTATCTTTAATTCTATTTTGAAAAACAAACATTTGAATTTTACCTTTTTCTGTCCTATCCAAAGTCCGTTTTTTACTTTTTCTTGCCTTACTATTCCTTCTGGTCCTGTCACAATCTCTCCATGAAATCCGAGTAATGACTGTGGTGCAGAAGGTTTTCTGAGAAAGCACCTTAGCATCTCATGAGACTTAGGGGAGGAATTTGTACTTAGACTGAGCCAAAAAGGAAAAGATATAACAGGTGACTTCTTTCTCACATGAAGAAGTCTTGTTGTTAGGGGAGGTAGCAAGTCAGCAAGAACAGGAAATAGCATTTTTATTATTTCAGTTCAAGTTATTGCAGATTATAGGTGACTGCTTCTTGGAATTGTCCCAAATCTGAATGGGTGCTTTATAATAAAGTAGGAATGCAGTACAGAAAGAGTTATGAAGTGTAGAGGATCTTTAGGGCATGGCAGAAGCATGGATCCTTCGTTTGGATTGCACACTTCAGTTTAATTAGCCACCAACATTGCATTTCTGTGCATGGAGATTAAACTGTAAGATTAAACAAGAATTAGCCGCTGCCAAGGGCTGCCAAAAACTACCTACAATTCAGGATTTGGCAATACTGCCAAGCACTCTGTATTCCACCCTTTGGGCTCATGGAGAGGAAGGACATGGACTGTGGCTTCTTCCCTGTATTTTATGGCAATGAAATGCTGGGTGGCACAGAGCTGAATCACGTGCAGTGAATTCCTAATGGAAAGCTGTGAGGAGTTCAGAGAGGGATGCCACTTCCCAGGCTGGGATGGGAACCTGAGCCCCAGTGTGTGCATTAAACAATACCCCTGAGTCAAACTTCTCAGCCAGGCTCTGCAGCTTGTTTACTCGGGGCTTTTGGGGGCTGCATATTAGCTGACAACTCTTTCATTTGGGTTTCGTTGCTTGTGCTTTGTCGGAGCAATCTGTGTGAAAATTCAGAATTACCAATAATCCACAATTAAGAAGTTTGGTGATTAACTTGCTATTTTATTTTGTGACTTTGCTGTCCATCTGCTGAGAAACATCTTCTGTATTTAAGGAGTTTTTCTGAAGACCATCACATAGGAACATTAATAAACCCAAATCATAGATGAGGAATGACCGTGCTGGTGTCTGAAGTCAGTGTCCCAAATTTATTTGAATTGTCAGGTTAGCTGAATACACAGGTGCTGTCCTACAAATCTTCTACTTAGACATTTCATTACATGCCCTTCAAAATGTACAGAGAGGTGATGAGCAAGGATTTTAGTGTTACCTGAACTCTCTTCATACACAGCAGCAATTGACTGATGCACTTTTTTCCCTACCATTATATACACAAAGAAGCAACAGTTACTATCCTTTATCAGAGTATGTTGAAAAGCTTTTTTTGTGGCTTAAGACAGCTACTTTTATGCAAGTTTTCCCTAAAGCCTCAGAATTTTGATGGAATATTTGGCGATGTGTTGTGGATTTAATCTTACCAACACTGAATTCACTCCAGCCAAAGGTGTTTTTAAAGCAAGTACATATCTAAGAAAAGTGTCTCACTAACAGTTCCTTCCTCAATTAAAAAGCACATTCAGGATTCCGTTACTGGGATTCTCAGTCTTTTGATGGTAGGGGAGTGAGTGTATTTACTACAGAAGTCATAGCTGAAATTCCAAGACTGTATTTGCTGTGTGTTGTCCAGGATTTTAGAAATAACGGAGATCAATCAGAGAAAGCCCAAATTTTTCTGGCAGACTTCCTTGGCATCATTTTGTCTGGAAAATCTTCATATGGCTCATAAAAATTCATTTATTTCCACCATTGCCTCATGTGATAGAAAAAAACCCCCACATAAAATCCTTATCCTCAGATATTTGTTATATATCTGGGTAAGAAAGCCTTATAGTTCCCATGGCTGTTGTTCATTATTTTAACCTCAACACAGAAATCAGTTAACAAAGAACAGTAACTTTTGTTTTCATACTTTTATTCAGAAAAAGAAACAAATTATCTCCCTCATTTACATTTATATTTAATCCATGAGACATCTTGTCTTTTTTTTTTCTGAGGAGCAGGGAACAGATTTGTGTCCAGATAGATAGTTTACCAGGATCTGCCTTTGAAGGCCTATTAATTAAAATATGGATATATGCCTTCCTGAGTCTGTTTAAATATGCCTTAAATATGTCTTAGCTTGAAGATTTACATTTCTGGTTTTATACAAATAGCATTAAAAAATAATAAAAATAATCATTTTTAAGACCATTTTTGTCATAAAGGAAATTATTTTTGTATAACTAACAACATAGGAACCATCAATTTTTGTAACTTTTTCCTGGGAATGCTTTTTAGCAATTTCATAACACTGAAGAGAAGCATATTAATAAAATGCATTGTTGTTGGTTTTTCTCCATTTCTTTTCAGTGATGAGTCTGGATGTAGACATCCTTAATATGTCAAGCTCTTTCTAAACCAGGTGCATGCTTCTGCTGAAAAGACTCATGATGCCAAGCACTCATGGAGGAGCAGGATCGTGTCAAAATATCCCAAAGTCAGCAGGAAATTCTTTTCTAGTTAGAGGGCCGGCACAAAGCTCAACATTTCAAGAGTGCCTCATTTAATTCAGGGTACAAATGAGGATTAAATACTGCCTAGGACTACACGTAGAGCTTGCAAAGTCCAAGAAGAGGGAGAAACTGAAAAAAGAGGTTTTATATAGGCACGGAATTGAAGCTTGGAGTAAGTTCCCTAACATTCAGGATAAAAGAAGGTGGTAAAATTTGTTAAAAGCAGCCCCCTTTCTTTATGTTTAAACATGCTGGTTAATATTCCTGCCTGGCTGAAGTCAGGAACAAACTCTAACATCAGTGGAGCCAGGGTTTCACTCTTTGGCTGAGGAAAGCAGTAGATCTTCTTTATTTCTGCCTTTCTTTGGAACTCAGACTCCAAGGAGCTATTTGCTTTACATTTGACTTTGCCCATGGGACATCTGCTTTTCCCTTGAGTAGGTGGAGTTCAGTCCCTTCCTGGCAAGGAGCTGGGAGCTCCCCCATGTGTGTCTGTGTATGTGGAGGTGTACGAGAAATGGCGATTTTCCTTCTATCCTTTGTGATTATGTCCAGGGAAGATGTCTATAAATGTGCTGTTTTTCCTTGGGGTTTTGTTGCTGATGTGGTGTTCTGAATGGATATATCCATTTTAACATCGGTCACCACACTACAGATCTCTCTGCCAAGTGGCAGAGCCCAGCAGGAACCACCTGTGCTGGGAGCCCATGGTGGTCACTCTGTGCACAAGTCACAGAGGAAAGTGGTATGGGAAAAAAACTTGTTAGGTTTTGGTTAGTTCATTATATTAGCAATTCTTAAAAAAAAAAAAAAATCGTGAGTGTCAAAGTGTCAAAGAACTCTCAGTTCCTTTAAAGGCAATACTTACCCTATTATCAGAAATAAAAATCTACGCTTTTCAAACATGCCTTTCCTTAATTTTTTGGCCTTGTTGCTCTTTCCCTTTCCATCCCTTCTTGTTCTTTCTTCTTCTTTTTTTTTTTTTTTAAATTTTTCATTTAACATTTGGGCTGTGCATGATGGTGCCTTCCTGTTTAGGAAATACGAAGAAGTCAGTATTCCACAGCTGCGAAGTTACTGCTGTCTTGAGGCTGACACAGAAACAGATACAGAGCTTTAGTCTGTTTAAATGGAGATTAAAATTTTATGTAGCAATTAATGGTTAACTGGGGGTAAATGATCCAAAATTACCCAGCAGGGTCTTTGTTGAACAGAAACACTGCTTAATGTGCCTTGTTTACTAACAATCTGATGATGAGTGAGAAGACATTTCCTCTTGTATTCTGTCAGGTCTGTATAGAAGCTAGGATGTGCTCCTGTGGAACAGCTCAACAGACACCTGATAAAGCTGTGCCAGTTGCAATAAGATGCAGCATTCAAAAAAATCACCTCCCTGACTTCGGGACATGACATGGAATGTGTGGAGAACCAGACATTTGCTTGCCAGTTTGATCAGTCAGAACTTTCCTGTCCACAAAAGCAGTTTTCATTCATGTTTTGGACAGCAAAAGCAATGTAGGTGCTGGTTTAAAGCTGGAAGGTTGGGAATGAAACTCTCACTTTGGGGAAAAAATTTCTTTTGGCGCTCCCTCCTTGTCTTTGGGTTTCAGGCTGAGTAGGACAAGTCCAGAGGCTGCATCCTGGTGCTGCAGCTGTGGGAATGAAAGAAAATATGGGAAAAGGATGGCAAAGTGTGTCAGCAGGCTGCACCTCCTGAAGGTGGAAAGAAGGAGAAAAGGGGGATTTTGTGAAATGCTCTTCTAAGCAAACTGTTTTGTTCGGGAAAGTTTGCATTAATGGACATTCATGACTTGAGATTATCGTAAATATCTAACTATACTGCAGTTCTGACACCTTTCTAAGGACATAATTTCCTATAAAGCCTATGGATATAAATATTGGTACTTTAAATATTGGGAAGAGGTGAGTTTTGACAGAAAGTGGTCCAGATCCCCTAAGTCAAATGCTTACATTTAGAAATGGTGATGAGCTGCTTGTTGTTTACTATTTCCTCTAAATAAGAGATATTTTCTTGCCCTCTTAAGCATAAATACAGTCCTGTGACTTTAGTACAGCATATGAAATAGCAGAATTTCCCCCCCAGCACACACTTTCCACAGCAATCCTCCAAAGTTATCCACAATAAAAGACTCCAAGCAAATAAGAGTAGGAGTTAAGTCATCTGCTATGCATTAAATGTACAAATACTGAAAATTAAAATCCTATTTGCAGCATGCGTCCCAAAAGGTTTAAAGATTGTTCTGTAAGGAAGAGTGGGAAGGCAAATGTCTCTCAATGCATTTTATATATGCTACCTGTGACAAGTGTTTCATAGACTTGAGGAGTGGAAGGGAAAAGAATCCTGGGGAGGGAAGCAAATTGCTGCTTGGTTTTCAGTACTTGTAGATCTACTTAAAAATTAAAACAGGGAATATACGAGAAGCACTCTAGCTTATGTGATAAAACTACCAGAAATTTTCTGTAAAAATTACGTTCATAATATGCACAAGTATCCCGAAAATCCCAGTAAAACATTGCAAATAGCCACTGATACAAAATCCAAGCGTGGGCAGATTACATTGCAAGGCGACGAGCCATTTTGCATTTGCTGGCAGGAGCTGGCATCTGTTTTTAGATGTAACATCCTCAGTGTAGCTGAAGAGCCTCTCAGAAAGAATGTTGCTGGGAAGAGCTCCAAGCGAAGACAAAGCCAGGTTTGCAAGATGTGGAAGTGAGCTGGTGTTAGACTTCCACCACTCAGCAAGACCTACTCTGTGTGCAGCGAGCTCAGCGAGGTACAGAACTGGTTGAGATTTGGCAGAAGCAAGAGTCACTTGAGTTTGAGGTTGTCATGATCTTTTTCAAATAGCTCATTACATTTGCAGCTTCCAGGTGGGCTGGATGATAATCTTTGGTCTTTATTATTGCTTCTTAGATGGCTGGGATTTTCCCCTGATGTTCCTCAGCTTGACTGTGTGTGACAGTTCTGGCATTGTCTTGGGGAAATCGAGAACTGGCAGAGAAGTGCCTGAGCTAAGGAATCAGAACTCATTCTACATGGTGCCTTCACTGACACCACACTGTTAAATGGCTCAGAAAGACAAGATAACACTTCCCTTTTTTTGGCCTCCTTGCCTTGATCCAGTGCTCACATGCTGAGGTGGGACTGTCAGAGCCCTGACAGCTGGCATGATGACACACATACACACATCTCTAGAGCTTATTTTTCAAACTAACTCCTCAAAGGGCTCGAGGATGTGAACGACAGTGTCTGCCAGGCTCCACTCTACCTGAGTCAGCACCAGCTGTCTCCAGCCAGAGAGCTATCCATGATTGTTTATTCTTCTACAGGCTTTCCTACATGCAGTGTGTGGTTCACCTTGTGCCTGTGCCCGGGGAGAGCCAGCTCATGAAAAGGCAGTTTGGGATAAAATGGGTATATATTTATAGTTGCTGAGTATTCAACTGGTAATAAACCTGTCTTAATCCCTGAGAGATATTTCAGTAAGGTGACTCTTTGGAATGATCTTGTTTAAACAATGCATCATTCATATGGCTGCAAAAGGTGTGTAGGAGCCACGTCTCTAATCACACTGGAGTCAGCAGCCACTTCCAGCAACAGCAGAGCACAGACAAGGTCCTCCCTGGCAGCCACAAACAATTCCCTCATTTGGCAAATGGTCATTTTTTCGACATGTCCAGGAAGTCATGGCCAGCTGTGTGTCAGCTGCTGAAGGCCTGGGTTGTGCATGCCTTCAGAGATCTTGAGATCTTTAGTAGGTGAGGGAACAGAGACCATGAGCTGTGATGTTAAAAGAGCACACACGTGCTAGGAGTTATTTTCTGCTATTAGCATGACTACCGTTCATGGGAAACTTTTGCTGGGATCGTGGCATTTAGAATCAGAAGAAGTTGTGGGAATATTTTCTGTGGCAAGGGTGATACTGAAATTCTAGCAAGCACATCACTGACCTGGAGTTCAGACATTCTGCTGTAGGTATTCGTGGTTTCTCAGCTGGTTCAGTTTGTTTTTGGGAGAGGAGGTTTCTGATGGTGCCTGTTGTATCTAACATCCAGGGTCTTCCAGCTTTTGCAGAGCTCTCAGTATGGTTGATTTGAAAGCCTGACTATGCTGACCTTAATCTTTGATACTTCTATAAGCTTCCACAGATGCAGTTTCAGCATATGTATTTTTCTGGCTGCCACACACTAACGAAATACTACAATCCTTTCAGGAATGTTAACTTTCTGGGGGTTTTTGCAGCCATTTCTTGCTCAGTAAGGAGTCCCCCTCCCTTTTTTTTTCTCTTGAACTTTGTCTGGCAAGGTCCAAAGGGAGACATATCTCATGCAAATAAGATTTTTGCCATTACAGTAATTAAGAAGAGACTGTAACTAAAAAGCATTGTTCAGTTGGTTCATCGCAGTGATAGGAGACCGAGACTGCTACACACTCAGACTTCAGTACCCAGGCAGTAAAAACCAGTTTGGAATGACAGGCTTTACAGAAAAAAAACCAAATTGAGGTTAATCATCTTTCATATCCCTGCGAAGCATTGGTATCTTTTCTTATAAAACTAACATATCAAATGTAATATCTCCTTTTTCATCCCGTAGCTGGTGATGAAGGCAGTTTGTAATTGCTGTGTGGTAGGACTTTACTGAAGTAAATCCACTGTATCTTGTATCCCACTTACTTTTATTCTAAATGCATTTCCAAAGAGTACTTTTAAAAAGTCACTTAAAAGCATGTGATCAATATTTCTTTGATTCTAACTGCCAGATACTGCTTTAGGTAGATATTTTTATCTAAAACTCTTCAATCTGCCCATACAACCTAGAAAAATGGTGTTTGTGATCAGGGAGTTTCACCTTGGAAAATAAAAAGAAGTCTACAATAATACTGGAGACACATTTGCTGAGCTGCAAGAATTCTTTCCTGGCTATAGACTGTCCATAAAGAAAGTATCTAATTGTACTAGACACACTTTGGAAACTTTCCCAGAGGAGTAATAGATAAGTTAACGGAGCACTTTTTAATTTTGCAAAGTGCACTCTTCCTTATAATTTACTTAATATAGAAATTTAATGTACTGCAGTTTACTGAACAAATTACATTTAAAGTATTTCAGAGTTAAGTTGAAAGCTCTGCTTTGGTAGCCAGTTGGACTTTATTATTTGATTATCCAGATAAGGACAAGCAGTAACAAAGTTCTCTGTCTTAAGTGGTTCCAGGGATTATCTCTCAACCATTACCACTGTTAAATGCAGATTTTAAATTCCCAGGAAAAAAATCTCACAAAACAACAAAAAAGATACAGTAGTCCTTTCCTGCCTCTGCACTAGTTAATACTTAGTTTTCATTTGACCTAAGTCTGAGAGGATTTTGTATCTGTTCCATAACAGCTTTCATAAATGAACTATAACTTCGTTAAATAAAACCCTAAAATTATAGGAAAATACTAGGATGCTAGAATTTAGTATGTGCAGAATCAAATCCTCTCTTTGTGTGTTACTGCAGCCCAGCTAACTGAGGTTCCTTTCCATTTATTTGCCTGAAACATGACAAAAAGCACAATCTTGGATTAGAAGTAACAGCATATATTTTCATTAAGCCATTGCCACAGATCCATGATTCATCATGAGTGATACTTCTGTCGTGCCCTCCTGTAGGGCAATCATGTCATGTAACCCCCTCCCCCTCCATTTGTTTTTAAAATTATGTTAGGGTATTTGTTATCAGACAACAGGTCAAATGAGTGTTTGTACTTGGAATGACATAGACTGGCATAAATTATCCCAGGCTCCAAAGCAGCTCATTAAAAAAGTTCATCTGGTACATGATGGAGCTGCACCCGTCTTCTGTGTCAGATGGAGAACTGTGGTCAAAAATCCTTTTCATGGAGGTTTTTGCTCTGGGATGGACACATAGATCACTTGGATGAGAGAATTATTTAAACTTTATGAGAAGCTGATGAAGAGAGAAGAATTCAGAGCTGTTCTTAAAAAATCTTAGTGACTGAGGAGATGCAATGCTGTGTACTTCACTGTTTAAATTTTCCTATGAATGGATTCTCTGTCAGGAGGAGTTGTAGGAAAACAGGGCAGCAAAGAAAAGAAAGTGTCCCTGAACCTTATGGTGTCTGCTGCTGGTGTATTCTGCAGATGGGAGTTTGAAGAACTTGATGGCATGTGGGAGAGGGCAGGATGAGGGAAATACGTGGCAGCAGACGACAGTACCAGACATCAATGAAACCAGGACATCACATTAAGCATGGAACAATTTTCTAGTCAAATTCCCAGGCAGTTCACAGATTCTGCAATGAGGTGGAGTCTGAGAATCATCAAACCAAGGAATGGCTCAGACATTCCCAACTGGGAACTTCCAAAAAAGCCTGCACTTCAGTGGCAATGCCTCAAAATATCCCCTGCTCTCAGAGGGTCTCACCATTAGTGCTCCTCAGTTCAGTTTCAGCAGTTCACTGATGGTTAACCTGATGATCTCGGCTTGACACAGAGCCAATCTGGATGATAAGAATGTTTCTGCAACTGAAATGTGGAGGGGCTGTGTAGTGCTTCATATGTGCCCTGAGCATGTGTCCCTCCGTGCAAGACGTGGGGTCTCTGAATGAATTTTAGTAAACCTCCCTCCCTGTGGTGTATCAGAAAAGTCTAGTGATGAAATCTGTTGCATGCTGCATTTTGGTCCGGGGGAAAAAAGGTAAACAAATGCCCTCTGTCAACAAAAATCTGAACAATGTTGTTAGGGCAACTCTCTTCCTAATCCTTGCTGCAATCCACATTGCGCTAATGGAAGACATTTCACTCAGTTGATATTTTAGGCAGCCTTTGATATATTTCTTTGTGAATACCCTCAGAAAGCAAAGCTTGGAGTTGGATGGTAATTGACTTTGTTTTATCAAGAAAGGTAAGGAAGGTGAAAGAGAATTCACTATTAGACAACCTATTGCATTCCTGAAGAAGAAAGGAGTTGTCAGATTGGGCCAAGGGAGGATTTGTCACTCCTACATCTCTTTTACCAACTGGGAAAACAGAGATGAAATGGCTAAGAATTGGACAATCATTAATATTTTTTAAATTAAAACCTGTGGAATTCTTAAAGTGAAATCAAGTAGTTTCCTGGCTGGTAGAGGGACATGGCTTGTGCCTTAATAAGGATTCCAAATGTAAATGATCATGGAAGCAGGTAGGCAGGATTTTCTCGGCGCTCGGATCTGGGCTGTGCTGCTGTCTGTGGATAGACTGATGGTACATCTCGGAGTTTGAACAGCTCTTTGGTGTGAGACTTGATGGCTGGAGATGAAGAATGAAGGTTTCTTCATCTGGCATATAGCCTCAAGATAATATCAGACAACTATTTTATGCTTCTGCTTCTTTGAAAAACGTATATGTGCCGTTCGCTTTTAGTGAAAACACATAAATGGATAAATGGGTAAATGGCCTCATGAGATTAACGTTCAATTAATGGATGATTTCTGCTATACAAAGATTTTTATTAGCATTGTGATTACTGAGAATAATTACTCATAGAAGTCTATACTATCATCAAGTTGAAGAACATGACTGGATCTAATTAAAGCTAATGTGAAGAATTGGGTATTGCATTTTGACTAGGATGGCAATGCAAAATCCCAGGCTCCTGTGAAGTATGAGCTTCAGTGACATCCTGTGGTCAGGACTCACTTAGTTGCATTGAAGGAAGGCATTTTCAAAACCTAGGGGTGAAGACATCCTGCTTTCTGAAACCCACGTGTGAGGCGTGAGCGTGTGGCGGTGGCACCTTGTCCACAGGGACCTCCTGGCAACCTCAGGGTGACAAACTCAGTTTCCTTCTGGGTCACAAGGTGGTTCTTCATTTCAAGGAGAAACAAAGGCTCTTCTTCAAGACAGGGAATGGCCAGCTGGAGAAAAACAGCACCGCTGTTCTAATAGTTCCTCAGAAATGTGATTGTGTCACTGGAATACTGGATGTAATTTCTGCCTACAGTTGTGGATTGAGATAGAAACATAGATACAGCAAGTCGTTATTATTCGCAGACATGAAGAAGATATTTAAGGTAAAGATCATAATTAATTTCCCTGTAATGACTAATGCTTTATATTCCCAGAGGCCTACCCCTTCTTTGATGAAATACCTGCCAAGCTTTGGCTCACACAGGGTTTTCTGCCTTCTCAGTGAAGCTGTACATCTTTGAGGGAAAATCTGGTGATGTTGATATGATGCACATGAAGTTGCTATAACAGAAGTGAGATGAGCAGGTACACAGATCATTCAGATAAAATCACTGTCCACAATTGAAATGAAACTATTTTTTAGGTTAGAAAGGCTTAAGTCAGAGTTTATTGTATTTTTACCCCTATTTTTTACCTCTAGCAAAATGTTGTAAGGCAGTCTCCTTCCTGTTGGGAAGCAATAAGTAAGATTCATGGGGAATTATCTCACAGATAAACCAGTATGTAGATTAAGTGGGCGGACTGACTTTTTGTTTAACACCTCGTATTCCAAGCCATTATCCCCAATGAATTTGACTCCTAGGGAAAGGAAATTCCTATATCTCTGTTATGCTGATAGAAAAATAATAATTTTTTAAAAATTGGCTTAGTGTTTGTTCCTTCTTTCAATTTTTTTCCTTTGATTTGCACATAGTTGATACAAACTATCAATCGTTTTGTAGGTGAATAGTGGAAGTCATTTAATGAAACCAGCTTTAATAGTCTTCCGAAGATAATCACATGTGCATCTAAAGAAGGTTGACTTCTACCTTTAACTTTTACAGGAACATTTTTCTTTACATTTCAAGAATACAATGTTGGGACTGGCAATTTGAAGGAATTTTCTATCATTTTGTGTAGGTTGCTACTGCTGCTGGGTGTTAGCAAGTGCATCTCTAATATGTATTTAGAAGTTTTGAGAAACAGAATTTTTAAACATTTTGTCTCTTTTCTAAACAACGATTGTTGCCATCAGCTATTTTTTCTCCCATGCCTTTCTCACAGATCTCCGTGAAAAAAAATTAATATTTTCAACTTCTGTATATGAAGATGGAAAGGTCTGAAAGACAGACTTAGAAATCTAGAAATATCACTCATCTCATGACTATTTGGTATTAAAATCTACGTGAAAGCAGTAGAATGCAGGGTGAACAGATTTGAAAGCTCACAACCCAGCAAATTCTAAAAATCTGCTTGCTCTTTGTTTAGATGGAAATTTCAGAGACTTGATAACACATCAACTGTGAGATAAGCTGGAGGTGTGAAACAGCTCAATCTCTCTACCTCCTTTTCTTTTCTTGTTACAACTCCTCCTTATTTTATTCAGGTGCATTTGCAGTCAGAAGACTCTTATCATATGTGTGCTTATAGTTGAAAATGACACACCTGCCCAGTATCTATGGTAACAAAGGCTCTCTTCAATCTCAGACTTCTTGGTGCTCTTTTCTGCCTTTTTATCCTCTGGAAGAATAGATAATAAAAACTATTTGTGACAGTTTGTTTTAATTTCTATTGCCATTTATAAATTTTCTGTAATAATCCAAGCATCTTGTCACTATAAGCTTTTCTCCATGATTGCAGAGGATTGGTCTTCTGTCGTGATGCATGGTTTTTGTTTTTCTCCTTGGGAATATGATTAAAAGTGCAAGAAATGGTAAAATGAACATTGTCTTTTTAGAAAAGAATGCCGATGAGAGAGTTATGTACAACAAGTAGAATACCTAAATCTGCATCAAAGATTTCTGTTTCTAACATAAGAAACTGCAGATCTACAGGGAAATTACTTTAATCAAAATGATAAATAAACTCTAGTCCATTTTTTATTATGGAGAACTGATCCAATGTACTAAGCTCTTTTCTGCTGTTGATGAAAAGGCAACTCACAGTACCAGTTAGCTTGGATCCCTCTGCAGTGAATCAATACTTCACAGAGAATAATTGGATTAATAACTTTCTCTTTATTTATAAACCCTGACAATTAAAAAAAAGGAAAACATAAGGTCTGTTTTTCCTCTTAAACCTCTCACTCTTTCCAGACTTATAAGTACAGCCAGTATTAGCTAAAGGAAAGGGCTTCAGTACCATCTGTTTTGCCTTGTTCTGAGATTCTTTCAGTGAAATCAGAAGACAGCCTGAGCATATTTTGAGTTTAAGTGGTATTGTTTGTACGTTCTTTTAAATCAAGGTGAAGAGACAAGTCCCCCTGTGGAGTTCAAGAATCACTTAGCAAACCAGATCCTTGTCAGAAAACATAACAATATTCTTTCTTTATAGAGCACTCTATTCAAGGCTGCCTTTCATACGACTACCCATGACATAAGGCTGCTATTCTTCAGTTCCTCCTGCTCTCCTGTTCCGCATTTGACGAGCACCTTCCAACAAGTGCAAAACCCTTCACTTCTAAGAACAGGCTTTCTATTAAAATGTGATGTAATCCTCACTGTGTCCTACTTACAAAACCTCATAGGCCTAATATACTTCCCAGAGGTCTGTGGGTCAGATTTTGTCCCCAGGAACATCCATGTAAATCTCAGTGAGTTCACTGGAGTTACTGTAGATTTACACTCGTGTAGCAGAGCACTGCTCTGCTCTACTCAGTAAATAATTCCTTAACCACTGCATCATTTTAATATGATGGTTAGAAAATTGATAATTTACTATTTTGTTCTCATTACAGCTCATCAGATTTTGCTATACAGTATGCTGGGATTTGTGTGAGGGCTTAAGGAGAGAAACAAAATTACCAAAATGCATGTTTTAATCTGAGCCTGTAAAGAGTTTTGCAAATGAAGGTGAATAATTTGGATACAGCTGTGAAAAAAATCTGTACAGGGATTTAAAGACTGATATGGTTGAAGCAGCTGACTTGGGAGGATAACGTTTTTGCAGCAGTTTCTTGAACAGCTCTGATCTGAGCAAGGACACAAATATTCAGAAATGACCTGATAAGGGATGTTGTGACATTAGAAATGCAAAATAATGTTGAGAGGATTCACATCTGCAAAAACCCTTTAACCTAGAAGCTGAAACACTCAGCTCAGTGGTGGAAGGGAAATTTGGAGTCTGTTCCCTGTTTGACTACAAGGCAGTGGCCATATCCAGTGGGGATTTTCCTGAGATTCCCTGAGTTCTAGGACCAAGTTCTAATGGATTTCAGTTAGTTAGCTTCTTAAGGCTAAAGAAAACTCCTTTGAAAACATCAGGCCTGCTAACCTGATTAAGCTGATAACATTTTTGTTCAGCTGTCTGTCTGGGAGATCAGTTACTTTCACATCTCTATTGCACGAATTATGTCTCTCATTTCTCTCCTACCAGCTAAACCAGCCTTCCCCAGTGCAGTTTGTTTTCCAGGTGTGTGCAGCGACTCTGGGGGAAGGGTTAGGGCTGGCCTGTGCCTGGGTGGGGTTGGGTGTGCTGGGACACCTCCCAGCTGGACCTGCTGGAGGCGATCCATCGCTGACAGGCAGCAGTGGGAGTTCACCATGTCAGGGCTGCAGCACTGTCTCAGGTGGTGCTGCTCCTCTCTCCCTGCTGAGAATTTAGCTCACACAGAGACTGTTGAAGGCAGAATGGGTGAGGCAGGGCAGCATGAAATTTTGTTTGCCACCCATGAGGAAAACTGTCATTTCTTCTATTCAACCTGTTCTGCATATGTGACCAACATTGATTACCACCTGATGCCCAATGTCTGGAATTTGCTGACCTTTGTATGGTCAGCCTTCATGTGGAGGTTGACCTTCAGGGCTGAAGAGCAGAGGTTTGTGCATTTAGTTGTAGGTGAACATGATATGTACATATATCAAAATACAGAGAAAATAGAGAGTGCTCCTTTAATTTCTATTTTTGTACTACAGAGTCCATGGAGGGTAGTGATAGCAGGGAGCAGAGGTCCAAAATATTAATAGGATCATTTAATGTTCTAAAAGAATTCTATTTTTCAAGGTTATTCTAATATCCTAGTCAATAGTAATATCATCACTGTGTCTTCACATAATCAAGTTATGCTTAATAAAATATAGTGCTGAATTCTCAAAATTAAAATGAAGATGGAATAGGAGGGGAAGATTGTGATAGAGAAAGTTGTCATCATCATTTTATCAAATAACTTCTACTGAACAATAGTGAGGCTCCACGTAGGTTCAGTGGCCTTGTGCACAGAGGTCACCCAGAGATAACACGTCCTTCCCTGTCACTATTTCAATTGTCCAATTGTTTCCATTTCCTTACAGAGCTGGAAAGCATTTTAGAATGTGTGGGATTTGCTGCTCATAGGGAGAAAAATTCTCTTTATTCAAAGTACAAGATGATAGAATAGCCCAGTTTGGAAGGGAGCTCGGTGGGAACCATACTGTGAGCAATGAGTTTAGGTGAGATTATTTGGCACCCTGACCAATTGTATCTCAAAAACATCCAGTGAGGGTGACTCTCCCATGTCCCTGGGGAGGAAACGAAACGTGAAGAGCTGTCCAGTTTTCCCCAGCTCTGAAACGGGGGTGTAAATACTCTCTCTTGGAAAAGCTGTTTGAGAGAAACTCCTCCTTTCTTATTTAGTCACTTTCCACATCCAAACAAGGCAGCAATCCACAAGGAAATTTGTGAAGAAGATGAAAATGAGTGGGGAAGAAGCCGAAGGCTGGGAGAACAAAGGAAATGATTATTTCTAAGGGGAAGAGAATGTGATTGCTCAGGAAATAATGACACTTGTTACTTAATAAATAGTGTTTCTGCTCTTTATTATGTAGCTAGAACTTGTTTGGTGTCTATGAGGAAATAATTGATTTGACTTTTAACACACACTTAATGAGTTATAGAATAGCTTAGAAATCTTCCCACTGTGAATGGAATTGTTTTCACAGCTGATTTGTGAAATTCATGAAGATGGGCCCAGAGTTCAAACCCAAAAGTGAACTCCTCCCACATAGAAGGTTTATTTGGATCATTCCTCATGCTCAGCCCACTTGTAGCAATTGGATTGAACCTCCAAGATGAAATTCTTCCTTCTAAGCTTAGCGGTGTTTGAGACCGAGGTGCTGTTGTAAGGTTCCCTTTGAAATTTTGTTTTACAAGTGGTTTCATGGTGATTGGCAATATCACATCCTATCACATAGGAGAAAATGAGGGCACTCCAACTGCAGTTTGGTTCACACTAAATTTCTGATGGATGCACTCAGAGCCATGAATTTAAGCATTACTCTATGATTTTGTCTTGGTTTATTAACATGCAAAAGCACATAGAGTGGTGGTTTTTATTTTTAATTGCTTGGAAACTACAACATGCACTGAGTACTTTTGCTGCATTTCTGCTCCACTTTCAGCCTTGTCACTTTAAAAAGAAGGGGTAAAAAAAGTGTCTTTTGCAGTCTCAAGGGCTTAAAACTTACTGGAGAGAAATGTGACTGTGGTCAGTTACCAGATTGTGAGTAAATGCTGATTCATTTAAAAGTAAGAGAAAATAATCTTTTCTCTCTGACTTCAAATGTGATGGAAAAAGTGGATATGGAGACTTGAAAGTAAAAGGTGCTTTTTTATTCTCCCCCCACTCCCTAGCTGATCAAGGCTGATTGGTAAATGATAGTCTGTAAATTTTGGGAAATATCTGTAAAGACTGAGGTTGCTTTTGCAGCATTTGATAAGAGCATCTCTGGCAAACAGATAAATGAGATAATTATTTTTTCTATCTTGATCAAGTATTAAGTTGTTGCACAATTTCATAGATGTAACACATCTCTATAAGTGACTACTTTTAACCATGAGACCAGATTGTGCCAATGAAAAGAAAGCTCTTTTTAATGGAACTAATAGGTTGAAATGTTGGGGGTTTTGTTCCCTTCGTTTTAAACGAAGCCAAGCATAATCCAAGTGGGGGATACAGAGAGTTGGAGACTGACTGAAGGGACCAGTGTTTTCAGCATATGGCCGCTATAAATACCAGAAATGACATTTTTACCTTCTGCCTGCGATTTTCTTTTATTGTTGTAGCACTTGAGGACCTGGAGACCACTGTGCCCACACTGCTCAGACGTAGGGTAGGGACAGCTCCCATTTCCTGCCTCCAAAGGCGTGGGCTTATCCAGTCACTGGGAACAAATCCAGGCCGTAGAAAGGCACCACGCATTTGCAGCGCTGGAGGACATTCAACGTTTGCAACCAACTTAGGAAATAATGGACTTGTCCATCATTTGAAATCTTTAATCAGCCTGATACCTTTTGTAAAAATACATTATTCCATCAAAAATTTTGGGTTTGATCAGAGTTATGGGGCGGTGATAAACGCACTGTGGAGGTTAGACAATAATTTAAAATGCAAAAGCAAAGCTACTACTTGTGTTCACAATCTCAATGTATCACCCTTCTGTAACTGCTTTTTTCTTCAGAACAACCGAAATATTCTTTTGGGTAGGATGAGGGCCAGAAAGGAATGCAGTAGTCCAGCTGGTGGGTAACGGATAACAAGATCATAAAAATTAAAGTTATACTTCAGGTAATTAGGAAGTTTGCTTATTCTATCATTAATTGTGCAGCTGTTTAATTTAAATATAATCTGATTCAAAGTGTTAAAGTTTACTCCAAGCTGAATGTTACTGTTTTCCCTGCAGTCTGCAGCATTTTGCCAGGGAAATATAAAATCTGGAAATAAAAGGAAAACAGTATTTTTTGTTTGCCAAATTACATGTTATGCCTATCTATAATTTTTTTTTTAATAAAAGGAACTTGAAGTAACGCAATTATTTCTACTGGGAAAACCTCTCAGGAGCAAGTTGTACACAGTAATTATGATTTTAGACTGAGCTGACATCTTTACTAAGTTCTGTGTTATCTTACCCTATATTAAGTATGTTCGGTTTTTGAAGTGGGTGTTTCAAATGTCTTCTCTTAATTATCACTGTGTAACTGAAGAGAAGTACAAACTCACAGTCCCGTAAATGTGAAGACTGTTTTGATTTGGTTTGTTTTGATATTGTTTTTCACATATAAATCATATGGGCACATCTGCGACTGAAATGGAGATAAGCCTCCTGGTGTTATCTTATTTCTTAATTGTAGGCTCTCATTTTCCAGGGAGAGTGTTGACTTGGTCCTTCCCTTATCATGCCCTCCTCTGCTGTTTACTTGCTTATTTACTGGCAAAGCTGCTTATATTTTAAACCTATCTAGGCAGAGCAAGCTTTAAAAATGCATGTCAGATTCGTTTTAATTCAGAAACCATTTTCTTTAGCAGCACATGTAGGCTTGCTCCAATTTTTTATTTCCTTTTTTCCTATTTTCACACTAGAGTCATAGAAATGCCTCCTCCAGATAACAGAAGGAGGCAGGTGTTATTGAGAATAGTTTTTTTTTGTGAAAAAGTGGAACCATTATTAAAAATACTTTCAGATAAATGTCAGTCTTTATACTTCCTGATATTTAACACACATTTCAACTTTTTCTACTTGCGTATCTCTGGTGTGAGATACTCTTTGAAACGAGGCAGTCAGATGCAAACCAGAGCTGCTTCTGCTGGGATACTGCTGGTCCTGAAGTCCCAGGCTGAGAAAGCCTTGCAGGATTTCGGATCTAAACTTCATTTTTTTTCATCTGGCTGCAATATTATTAGGGATAAAATCCCGTTGCACTGCCTGTGGTCAGATGCTCTTTCACCTTGGCACTTGGTAGTTATTCGGAGCTTCCCACTTGATCATTGCACAGTCGCCTGTGCCACTTCATTTGCAAATATACTTCCAAGCTTATGAAGTAGCTATAGGTTTTTGCCACTGCTGGAAAAGCTGAAAATCGGAGTGTTTGAAGCAGGAAGGGCTGATGAGATAGGGCAGCAATAGGAGAAAGCTGATGCATTGGCAATGAAGATTCTCTTTCCTCTCTTTTTCTTGTTTATCCATTATCAGGGCTATGCAAGTAACTGTCTTTATAAATAGTGTTTCATTTGATGTTTGCATCTTTGAGATATTAATTAGCTAAGACTAATTAACTAATGGGAAGACAGGTTAGTGCTGCCATTTTAGTTCTGCGGATGGAAAAGTGGGGTACAAAGAGGTCTGGGGATTTACCTCGAGGTTACAGACGGTGCCAGTGTCAGAGTCAGGGCATCGAGCAGCGCTCCTGCGAAGGTGCCCGGTGCCCAGGCAGCCACAGCTCCGTGCCTCAGATTTGAGAAAGCGTTTGCCCTGCCATAGCATCCTGATTAACCGAGTCCTGCCTGGTGTTACACGTGGGAGCAGCATCCCACAGTCCTGGTATCCTGTTTTGTGAACCTCTTGAAGGTCGTCTTCTCCATTTTCCACAGCTGTTATATCCTGCCACAGTTGTTTCGTAAGTAGAAAGTGTATTTGCATCTCGTTTAAATGTGCCAGATAAAACGGGGAAATGAGAAATACAGGTGGGTTAAAAAGTAAAGGTTTAACCTTGCAGACAGTACTGAAGAGAATCTTCCAGATGTGATAAATCTGTGTCTTTAGATGATTTATGTTGCAGTTAGCTGTGCATCCAGGCAGAGAAAAATTAATAGAACAGAACCTGAAAGTTTTGGAAAACAAACAGAAGAGAAAAGTATTTGGAAACATAGAAACTGTTCTTCACCACAACAGTAATTTTAAACAATTCAGTCCTGGTAATCAAAAGTGTTCTGAGAAGAAAAAGCAAATTCAGAAGACTCCAGACCTACAGAAGCATCAGTTTTCAGAGGTTTAAAGGGACCACTTCCCTCAAATATTGCTGAATACATTTCCAGATAAATTTATAGTAAATGATGCATTTTGCTGAAATTTATCTCAACTCATATATAGGACAAGTGGAAGAGTCAAATAAGAATAATCTCATCTGTGAGTTTCTGAATAACCTAAAAATATGCTCTTAGAGGATAAATAGAAATTTCAGAAATAGAAGTCAGAGTACAGTGCTTTCCATTTTTGAGGCAGATGTCTGTGACACAGACACTAAATTCAGACATCCATTCTGCCTGAATTCAGAAACACTTAGGAGCATCGTGTTGCTGTGTATCTGCTAGACCAACTGCAGCAAATAAGTAACAAAGAATTCTGTGTTATGTTGGATACTGTGAATTTTTCCCATTTCTCCTTGCAACTGCAAAGTTATTAGTGTTTATGTTTCCGTGATTTTCTGTTACATTCAGAGCCCCCAAATTATTCAGATTTATTCCTATCTGATTCTTTACAAGTTTTGATTTGTCAAATGTTAGGGAATTTTAAAAAAAGACTGGACAATGTGCAAAGAATTTTCTGGTTTACTGAGGTTTTTTTCTCCCTAGTAACATCCTCTTCCTTCATTTATTTATATTTTTATATTTGTCTGTCTAATTAAAGTAGATAAAAAATTAAAACCAACATTTCCCTAATGGATAGAAATAATAGACTGATGTAATTAATTTTAAGCGTTTAGAGATATTCTTTGCATACAGCCTTGTAGTTGTGGTGACTCCATATGGTTTGCATTGTGAAGACCACAATTTAAAAGTGTTCTTATAAAACCCCGTTTCAACTGCAAGTTATTTTCATTATCTGATATTTTTAATGTGCTCTCCAGCAGGCCAGTTTGCCTGAAATTTTAGTCCTATTTTGAAGTTTGTATGAAGAAAGAGACACTGTCCCAGGGGCAATAGGGTGGCTAAAGTAAGATTTAATAAGAATTAACAAAGAACCACCTGTCAGAGCTTTCCAGTGCAAGGCAGGAGCCTGCAGGCAGAACGCTCCATGCACAGTGGGGTTGCTCTTCCCCTCCCCTTGAACCCCGGACCCATGTGGCTCAAACTGCCTCACTTCCCTTGTCTAGACAGAGTTTTACCTGGGTTTGTTCAAGGAGCTTTTCCTCCAGCCTCCTGGTACTTACAGCAGTGATACTCTGGAGCCTGCAGCCATATAGAATGTGTAATAAAAAGAAGGAGGCAGTAGGTATGGCCCTGGGAATTTCCCACCCTCTGAAGCACACGGGCAGGTAGGTGTAAACCCTGGAGAAAACACTCGTGGGGGCTTCTGCAAATGAATCCTACAGGCTTTGTGCCACTGCACTTAAAACGCCTTTCCGGTGGGAATAACACTGGAACTGGTATTTTCACCCAGACTAGAAGCCACTCTTTAAAGTGTTATTGTGCATCCTTTTTCTTAGTAGCACCTCCAGCTATTTATATTTCATTGAATTTAATAGTTTGTTTTCGTGGTGCGGCAGATGTGCCAAATAGTTCATTAAAAAAGTATTAAAAAGAAGTTGCTGGGGTTGAGGAAGCATTGTGGAAGCTGGATTCTTCATGGCTTGAAGAAATGTAATGTCGTTTTTTGACTATAAGATAGAATTGCTGTATGTTTGTGCTAAAATTATCCCCAGTGAAACAGTTAATAATAGTAACATCAGAGAGATAAAAAGTGCAGTTCACACAGTTTAGAGTTATCACCTCTACCTGTTTGTAGGAGGATGTAGCACTGTGTTGGATTATATTCTCTTCTTGTTGTTAAGTTGTTAAAAGTCACAAAGGAGGAATACTTCAATGTGATCATCCTGTTTTTTTAGTAAAGTGAAAGAATCACAGAGTGCTTAAATTCCAAGATTAGGGAAAAAACAACAAACTGAGTTAACTGGATTAAACCTCAGACTATAGCACAGAGACATCTTTAATTGCAACCTCTTCTGTTCATGTTTCCTTTCTCCCTGCTTCTGGATGGCTTTAGGAGAGTAATTTTAAGGTAACTTAGCAATGTGCCCAAGTCCTGCCTTTTTGAACTAAAAGTTTTGCAGCACCTTGTGCACTACTGGACCACCCACCATGGGACTCCCATCTGCATCTTTGCATTGTTTTGCAGATAGGACTAAACCTGTTTCTTCATTAATTAGCTTGTAAGCTTTTGTGGCAGGGACCAGCCCGTTGTTATGTCTCTGTACAATGCCGAGTCCAATGGGATCATCGCTTATTATTCATATCAGAGGCAGCTTAAGGCTTGTCAGCAGCACAGGCAAAATTGAATTTTGCTGCCCCTGGGAGGGCTGGCATGGTCGGTAGGGCTTTTCCAGGGGATATGGCAGAGGGGACATGGAGGGCTTTCAGTGCTGGGAGTGTCAATGTGTTTGAAATAATTGTGAGATGTTTGGGGATGCTGCAGAATAAACTATGCTAGCTCCTTTCTCTAGCTGGGGAAAAAAAATAATTAAAAGCTTGGTTGAAAAGGTCTATTCTTCTCCATGGCTCCTGAGATTTCAAAACTACAATATCAAATCCTTTTAATACTTTTTCAGCCCTATATATCTATTTGATTACTTTGAAGAAGGAAGTGAAAGTGTCTCAGAAATACCGGGTAATGTAAAAGGTGAAGTGTGACCAAATGTTTTGAACTTTGAGAGTGTGTTATCCTTTGCAGCTGATAATGCTACTGTTCACTTACAGAGGCACCAGACTGGCTGCAGACTAACAGAAAATATGAATAAATACTTGCTTTTGGTTCTTGCCCCTATGATGCATAATATAGCAATATAATTATTGCTTGTAGGCATACAACAGGGGTCCTGATAATTTCTTCTTGAAATATTACTGATACCTCAGTGGGTCAGCCTTTAAAACATGAAAAGGACGAGGCATGGATATGAGATAAATATCTTTATATCCTGTAGAAGTTAGGGTCTTAAAAATGTTCTATCTACAAAACTTTTTTAGTTGAATGTCAAGTGAAGATTGCTCAATTTTAATCTTATAATTCTGTGAGAATAAAAAAGATGGGCATGACTCAGAGTAGGCTGAATGCTACTTAGGTTTCTGTCACAGTGCTTCAAAACTTTTTCTGTTTCTGATGCTGTCTAAAATCTGATGGTTCCTCAGCTTCGAAGTAGTGCCTTAATTATTGGATGGGTTACACCATTGTATTTTCAAAAAGTTCTGTCAAAAATGCAACTCACCTGAAAACAAATCATGATAGAACTGAAAGGAAGAAAAAGGATTTATTCAGTAAAATGTATTTATTTTCTGAAAGCTACCATGGCCTATAGATTTCCCTGCATACTTCTGGAGTCTTCAGCTAGGAAATTGCCAATTTTGAAATCCTTTCCTTCTCCATTACTTAAATTTTGCAGAATTTTTATGTTTTCATTTTCAAATACATCAAGAGAAAAGACAGCTCATTCAGCAAAGTACAAAAAGGGCTTTATGAGTTTGTTAAAGAAAAGATGGATATGAAAGTTTAAAAAATTCTCATAAATCTGATCTAAGTAACATATTCAAGCTTTGAGTAACTAAGTTTGATACCGGGTTATAGTAGACTTACACATCTTAGAGAAAAGCATCATGTGCCAAATAAAATGCTGTTTACGTGAATTATGCATTACAAAGTTTTCTTCTTGTGCCTGCCCCAATGTGCCACCCAAGAGGGTGAGGTCTCTTGCCTCTCCTTGCATAGAAACCCTACCAGTTCTGTGTAGCCCAAGTGTGACCGCCCTTTGGCTCTCCACACTCTGGTGTTCCAGCTGTCCTCATTATTTCAGTTCTCACTCCTTGTTTGTTTTTATGAGCCTGAGCCAACACATCCCAGGCCATGCACTTTGTGCAAAATGGTGCCAGAGAGCCCTTGGGGGAGTGGTGAAGGAGAGCAACTCAGCTTCCAAGGTGCTGTAATTTATTTTGGTGTGCTAAGAGTGATTTAACGTAGAAAATGTTCTCTTTCTGATATAAAATGAACTTGGAGAGGGGTGGAGAATGACAGAGAAAAGATGACCTTTTCCAAAGGCACCCACTCGCATCTTGCAAATTTGAGAATACAGTAAGTGTCAAATGATTTCTGCTTCATAAACTTGTGAGGGAGAAGCATTTTAACTTCTACTTAATATATGGAGTATGTATGTTGCACAGAATATAATAAAAAAAATTGGTAAATGTGAGCCTTTCACCTGGCTGGAGCATATTAATGAGTTAGAGGGAAAATATGCTGTGCTTGAAATTTTGGGGAAATGGAAATTAATTTGGCTTTGAGTTTCATATGGTTTCCTTGAAAGACTGTTCATAGAGTATTTTGTGCATAAATGTCTTGTGGAGTGGTAAGGGATTTGCTTTTCTTTTTGGAAATTCCTTTTAAACTCATTCTTGCTGCAGATATTAATTATCAGTATTTAATAGATTACATGCATGAAGAAGAAAATGCTTCTTTTACTCTCTCATTCCCTCTTAGTTTTTTATATAACATGGGCAGATATCCATACATGAGGTTTTTTTCACATAGCTACCAATAAAAGTTCTGCATTCTTACAAGCTGGAAGATAACAATATTAGAATCAGGTCATAAAATGATAAAAAAGGGTTCACGCCACATTTATTTATACACATATCTGGATACTCTTGGTATAAGAAAAATATAAACAAATGCATTGGAAGTAAAGTAATATTTAATTTAATATGGCTCCAACTTTTCTGTTGAGAAGGTGATTCTCTTGATAGTGAGATTTAAGCTCTTATCTCTGCTCTGTGGCTTTGGACGTTGCCTTCTATTTGGCAGCAAATGAGAAATTTCAGAGTAAACAGCTACAAGCAAGCAAATATTGTAGACCAAGTCGGTTGCTACTGCAGTTCTTCTGTGTGAAAGCTTCTGAGATATGATTAAAGTTGAAGCCTAAATGGAAATAAAACAAATAGGCCTAAGCTAAGTCCAAAAGGTAAAGCAGAAGAGGTTTATTTATTTTTAGGTAATGAGATTACAGTTTAAATTGCATTTCATCTCATTAAGGGACTGTTAACGTCTGTTACTTCTTTTTCTAACATTAAGTTACCATATACCACAGATTCCACCTAATGACTTTTTGAGGGAGACATTTAGGACATTTCCTAGGAGAGGTTATATGCTTTTTTCTACTCCAGGAAAAGATTGAAAAATTTTTTGGAACATACCAGTGAGTTGAGTTAATTTATCTGATTAAGGATTAATAATGATAATACAGTCCCAGTGATTAGGTACCATCAATGTAAAATTTTACTTCATATATTACGTATTTCTAGATTAAAGAGCCTGGTAGACTTTGACCTGCTAGTGACCTGATGTTCTGAAAGTACTGTTATCGAGTAAGGTGGGGACAGTTGTGTGGCCAAGTTCTGAAACTTCAGTTTGGGCTGATTTGATTTTTGTTTCAGTCAATTTTTTTCTGTAAACGGAGTATAACTTCTAGTTCACCATAAAAGTGGTCAAATCCCTGTATGCAAGTGCTGTGCTGAAAAGCATGTTTTGCTCACAGGCAAAAGCTGCTGGGTTTTATAAAACCTAAGAGAAGTAAACTTTTATACATTGAAGTTCAGAAAAATTAAACTGACCTTCTGATACTTTTTGTGAGAGTGAACCATGCAGTTTAAACACTTATTAATCCCTTTGTAAGTGCTGTGACAGAATTCTGTCACAACAGGCTGAAGCAGGAACATAAATTACTGTTAATACCAGCTGAAACCATCCCTGGTTTCCTGGTGAGTACTTCAGTACAGGGAACATATAAATAAAAACACATAACAAATGATTGGACCTTCAATATATTCTGATAAATCCAGCGTGTGTAGCAGGATGTCATGCAAAGGCACTGAGCTGAGTTTTGCCATTATTGCTCAGATTTTGTTTTTCTACGTAGCAGACTTCCTATTTTTCTGTAGTCTGTATCTTTTCGTTTGGATTTACTCATTGATAATTATCCCATAATAAAGTGGTTATCCGTTAATGAAGCTGAGGGAAATGAGAGAATACTGAGACAACAGCAAATTAGTTAATAACCCCACCAAAATCTGTATTAAATGTCTGTGAGTGCAACACTTGCTATTTAAAAGAAACAGAACACAACTACTCAACAAAAGAAGTGAATTTAAAGGAACAAAAGGTCAAGGAGAAAATCTCTGTGTGAATATTTCCCCATGTGCATGCATCCACTTTCAGATTTTATAAACTACAAAAATGTTTCCTGCCTCATAATAGGAACTTATGAGGGACAATCTTTTATTTCTACCTCCCATGTATTTCATGTGATGAAACAAACAGATCAATGTCAGCCTTTGGCCTGGCTGGGGTACATTTCGGCCTTAGAGGGAAAATCTTTTGGCATTATTTTGGATTTTTGGAAAGTGTTCTGGTTTTATTTGAGTCCAATGTTAAAGGCAGTGATGATGATATCTGATAATGGTTTCCTTGGGGGTGCTGAATCTGTGTTTTTCAGGATTGTCCATGCTCTGAGGTGGAGCAGACTCCATTTCACTGTGTGTGTGCAGCCCTGTGTAGTGAGCTGAGCAGATCTGATGTGTAATTGAAAGGAACAGCTTTGTGACGGAGAGTAATGGAGATTAATTAATGTATTGTTATTGCTAGAGAACTGGTTGTGAGAAATTTTGCAGTTATTTTCAATACAATAGAAATATGGAGACTGGATTATAAATGGCATGGGTTTGAAGGATGTCCCAGTTTATTTGCTCTCACTGTTGCATTTTTCCTCCCAAAATTGTTCATTTTCCCAGCCAGATGTTTCTTCCTGTATTTAGTTTTAGTAAATGATTTAAATTCTTGACATCAAATTCTGTCAGTAATTTTTCAGTACTTTTCCCCTTTATATGCCAGGACTGCTTTGGCTGGCCAAACAGGATTTGTTCAAGTAAGGATTTCAACCTGGACCAATAATGTAGCTTTAGCATATTCCCCAACAAAATCCCATTATCCTTAAATTATTCTCTTTAGTCAACTTTGATTGTGTTACAAATACTACACAGTTTGAAATAGTAATAACAATGCCCTAGATTAACATTAGTATTAGAATTTTTCAGTGATTAGTTCAATTTTTAATTTAAAATATGAAGAGAAAAAAAACAGTGGGGATTTTTATTTTGAGCAAATTGCATGTAAGGGATGACTGCAGCAATAGTAGTAAAAAGCAGGAAGCTATATCATTGCTAATCAATCTAGAGAGCTCTGTCTCTTACAGATGTCAATACAAAGTTAAGTGCTAAAATAATTGTAGTGTAGGCTTTCTCATAATTACTGTTGTTCATTTGGTGTGTTGTGCAAAAAAAAGAGGAAAGAGGAATTTGCTTTGCAGTCAGCAGCCGCAAATCTCTAAGGAGAAAGAAAAAGATAGCAGAAGGCTGATAGTCATCCATCATTCCTGACAATTTCACAGCCTAGAATAACTTGACAGAGACCCAGAACAAAATGTTGTTGAGAATTGAATGCTGCTAAGCTGAGTGAATTGACTTTCTGATGTCAAAGCAGGACCTGCTTGAAGTGGCTGATGGTTTCCCTTTTCTGACTTCAGAAACACTGATTCTTAAAACGCCTTGTGGTACGAATGGGCGAATTTGGAAACTGGGGAACTGTTTTAAAACTTTCTAGGTCCTTTTAAAGATTTTGTGAGGTGGTTCTGGTCAGCAAGTGTGTGGGTGAGTAGCACAGCTGCATTAAAGAGTACTTGGTCACTACAGTCCTCAGAAACAGGAGTCAGGAGTCAGAATTGTTCCCAATTATCTCAAAACGAATTTTTTCGAGACCTGGCTCATTTCATCTAAATTTGTCTTTGGTGCTGTGCCAGCCCCTCTTTTACTAGCCTTGGAAAGGTAGGCTTGGTTTGTCTCTGTGCAGAACATGGGTTAAATTTGCTATATTTGAATCCACATAATTATTTCTGATTTTTAAATTAAAAAGTTGCATTTTGTTTAGAATAGGTGCAAAATTTCTTCATGATAGCATTAGAACGATGTAAGTTGTTACACAGTCTTTATTTAAGTATTATTGTTATATAAAGGAGATAATTTTGAAGCTATATTTTTAGAAAAAAACCATGATATTGGAAATGTTCCTAAATTATTATAATTAGGCATTTATTTACTAATAAATATTGCCAGTTTTATCTACTGTTCAAAGACTAACCTTCTAAATTGCTCACAGCCATTAAAATGTATGAAGAACACAAACTGCAGGGTTTAAATGGAAAGAGCTCTTGTTTTGTAAAAGACACATTATATCTTAGAAGTGTAAAAGAAATAGAATGTAAATAGGACGTGTGGGCTAAGCATGCCATCCCTGATCAATATTGCAAAAGGTTTAGCAGGTTTATTTGTAAACCTAACAGCACAGATTTAGTCAGAATGGGCCTTGTACAGAACACACAGGTATTTAAAGGTTGGGAACAAGGAATGTCATTCCCCAATCTCTTTGAATTATTTCCAAATGTATTCTCACTTTTTTTTTTTTTTTAAACTAATGGCTGTGTTACTAATACAGAGCTGTATTGCTAATTTAACTCCACCATAAATTGGCACAAGGAGCAGAGATTTTCAAAGTGCCTTGATTCCCAGTAATGATATTATAGCAACTATCTTTATGTTAATGCAGTTATAGCTGGTATAAAAAGGTTACAGTATCAAGGCTGCTAGTCTACAACATTTTATCTGTGTTTCCCGTTTGCTTTAAAAAAAGTAAAGCATGATGTCTGATAGACTGAGGCATAGATCTGGCGTTTTACAGCATCCACTGCAACCTTAAAGCAGCACTGAGGGACATAAACCTGAAAATTGGAGAACCACTTTTACTGCATCTCTGTGCTAAAATAGAAAAACCAAACAAACAACTCCGACACCTTTTGTAGCAGAGTGTGGTCCCTTCCCTCTCCTTCCTCCCTGCCTTCCCTTTCCCTCATCACAGTGAAAAAAAAACTTTAAGCTTTGCTGAGAGTTAAAGGATAGCATATTTATAGAGAAAAAAGCCAGACATTCTTCCATTTGAAATGTATGACAATTGTTTTCTGCATTTGTCTAGAGGTCTTACCTAAAATATAGACTATCCAAGAAGAGGTTTCTAGGGATAAAATAGCTCTCATTGTCACATACTCCTCAAAAGTTATTTCTTCAAATCATATAAAATATTTTGCCTCTCATTTATTCTGTTCTTTTTCAACAAATCAAATATGAGAGCTTCGTTGAACACAGTGTTTGGTGGAGCTCTTGTATCCTTTTTCTGACAGCTATGTTTTGACTGAGTAGTTATGTACATTTATGTGGTGTAGAAACATGCAGGGATTTTTTTTTTACAGGGACTAAATGTTTAAAAGAATGGAGATATTTGAATTTTTATATGAATGTCAAAAAAAGAATATTTGCGGTTTTAATAATTCATTGTTTTCGTGTACTTTTTAGTTTTAGGTTGTAAAACAGAAGTTTGTTTGCAGATTGCAGAGTTTCTACAAATGTTTTTCAAGTGATCTGAAGTTGTCATCTGTCTGACAAAGATATTTCGTTTGAGATATTCATCATTTTGTGACGTTTGTGTTTTGTTTACACTGCTTCAGTAATTCACTTCTGGGACTAAAACTTGCTTTTGAGGTTTAGGCACACTGCAGGATGCCAAAAAAGCATCAGATTCTTCTGTATTTGAAAGCTTTTGGGCCATCAAGAGATCAAAAGCTGCCAGAATCAAACCTGAGAACTGCCATTATAAATAAGGCACTGACAATTCTTATTGTGAGAGGTCGTCCCAGGGGTCAAAGAAGCAAAGAGAACTGAATTGCCTTGACTTTTTTCTAAGAAAAATTTGGCTATGCAATGGTATCTTTCTTTGGGAAACTTATGTGTATATTATAAAATGGAGTCTGCCATAGCATGCTCTGGTGCTGAAATAACCATTTTAGCTCAATTAAAAATCTATTAAGATTAAAATAAACCTTAAAATCCTGTTGTGGTCAGCAATACCAGATTCTGGGGATCAGAGCTGCCGTGGTTTGAAAGTATAATTTAGTCTGTTAACCTTTAACAGAAATTTATGAAATGCAAAGAAAACATTTTTATAAACATCGAAACAGATCTTTTCAATTTACCAGATCATTTCCCTGGTTTACATTTCACGCATATATAAAGGATCATAATTTTTCACCAATTCTAATCTATAACACAGGTCTCAGAAGAAGTAACTAACTACAGTAATTCAACATATTTACCAGGGATTGTGTTTGTAATGAAACTCTTTTTTTTCCCAGCTGTGTTTTAGAAATTTTTTTTTAAAATAATAAGTATGCTGTTAATGTGATTAAACCCTTGAAGCTATTTACAAGAGACTTCATATATGTTTATATCTGAATGTCTTTCCATTCTTCTGCTTGTTTGCTGTTGGTAAGGACGTAAGCAGAACTACCATAGTTATCACATTGAAATGCAGCAATAAGATCATCCAAGCAAACGTCTAGAACAATGTTATTTCAAAACGATCTATAAGAATTGTTCAATAAAGAAAATGTTCCTTATATGTATAATTCAGCTTTCTCTTTATTGATTTGTTCATATTTTTAATAGGTTTTAGAATTGTCAGTGTTCTAGTAAAATATCCTATAATCTGGTTTATTGTTAGGGTAATAGAGTTACAAACTTGGACAAAATTTTAATCTATCCTGCAAGGCAGTTGTTTTTGTTTTCCTATAGGCACGCTTTTAAAAGTCAATTCCTTGAGGAAGAAAAGCCTCAAAGCATGAGCTGTGAGGAACGATAGGAGAAGAGGAATTGTTCTTTCTGAAAGAGAGAACCTGACTGCCACTCATTTTTGGAAGATGGGCATTTTTTAACATGGAGAAACCTTCACGGTCGTATTTTTATGTCAGCATTTCGGAAGAGCTGGCATGGTACAGACAAAGAAACAATACTGTTGGAGCTGGCTTTAGGCAGAGGGACAGCCCAAGTTCTAGCTGACGTGAGAGGTCTGTTTGTCTCCTGCCCCGGGCCCGAGGCTGGGCTGTGGCCGGTTACGCGCGGGGCTGTGACCGTGCCCCTGGAAGGAAGGTCCCATGGCGGGGAGCCCTTGGTGGCAGAGCTGGCAGGCGGCACTCGCACAGGGCCTGGGTGACTCAGCCCTCCCACCCTGGGCGTCTCAGCAGCAGGGCTGAGGGTGTGCTAGTTAGATTTCTTTGATTTATGCCGAGGAAATCCCTAACGATCCGGAACTAGGGCAGTGCTAAGCCGTGTACTTCACCCTCTTGAGACACACAGTGCGCTGCTCTTGCGGCTGACATCCCAAATCTGAGTCACCATTTCATTTCTCACAGTCACATTTACAGCTTCACTCTTTATTCCTGGCATATCTAAAATTCCTGTTGAATCCAGTGTCAAGCACATAAGGACCACAGAAAAGCATTCTCCCATGCAATGGGAATTTGTGTTTTGGTGACAATGCTGTTTCAGTTTTGTGGGAAACTCCTCATTATTTTTGAAGGTCATATTAACATTTTTTATTTATTGGGAGTCTTCTGCTCCTGCCACTGCATATACTTTTTTTGTTTGGATTTTCCTGCCTCCTTAGTGATAAGTGGGCTCCTTCCCCTCCCCAGGCTTGGCCACCAAAATAGTGTTTGCAGACTTTTGCCTGTGAGATACACGGTTATAGGCTGGCTGTCAGAGCAGTGCTCATGAGGTGATGTAACTGTGGGTATAAGTAAAATCAGGGGAAAACTTGTCATATGCATTGCAGTAAAAATATGTGTAAACTGCATTAGTGTTCTGGAAAGCTCAGGGCTTAAATTATACTCTGGGAAATGAGAGATGATCAGCTGTGATTGCTTCGTAAGGGAACTGGGGAATGTCTTGGATCTTTGATTACAAATTTTTTTTTGCTAATAATTTGTATCTTCTGCTGTTAGGATTTTAAAATTCTAGGAAATGTGAAAGGAATTATATTTACATATGGTTTCCAAAAAAACTCTTGAGTCTTTTCCAAAATGAAAAAATTGAACAACATAAAGTGTGAAAGATCTTTTTGCAGCATTACGGTTAATATTGAGATGTTGTATTAAAATACTGAGTTATGAGAAGCAATGCTATCAATTTTCACATTTCCCCAGAAGGGTTTTCAGCAACTTTGAATATTCCATCAACCTGGCACATTAAAGAATGCAGAATTTACCTGTTAAAATGCACAGAGCATTCGTAGTAGCCTCATAGCAGCCTGCTGTTACTGTTGCTTTGCAGAAGAATAAGCAACCATTTAGAGATGATGTTTTCTCTACCAAGAGGGCACTTCACAGCAGATTTTTACTCTACCTTTTGGAAGTGATCTGAAGGAAAATCAAATCTGTATCATATTGAAGGGCGATTTGGCCATACATGATACGATTTCTTTAGAAAGATGTTCAGCACTGTACCATATTTGTATCTTTTTGGAGTCTTGTTTTTGATGGAAAAGTACCAGAATTTGTGCTGAGACTTGCTTAGTATCTGACCAATGTTTCTTATAACTCAATATAATATAATAGTTTCAGCAAAGTACCAAACACTCAGTACTTCAAAGCCAATAAAGATGAGCGATCCATTTCCAAATTCCTTTTATTCATACAGCAGATTGATTTACATAAACTAACAAAACAATATTACACTTAAAGTTGATCTGTAACAGTAATAAAAAATGTTGCTGCATCCCAAAGCTGCAGAAACGTCACTTCCAATCTACAGTGATCACTTACTAAGGATAAATGGTGCCTACGGGATTTTTGGCAAACCCAGCATCTTTTTCCCATAATGCTAGGCTGCCTTAAATCCTGAATCAGAAATCCACCCATATACAGCAAGAAAGTGTGAATGTTTGCTTAACTTTAAGCCTCTAGGAACACTTAAAGTGAGGCTAAATATTTATGTGTTTGAGAACTTTTCTGAATACAGATGCTTTTTTATCCACATTTAAAGCTCAGGCAGGGCAAGATGAAGTTTTACGTCTGGCATTTGAAAGCAAAAGGACCTGACTGACTGGGCTGCAGTTGTACTGCTCCCCCCAGCAATGAGGATTGGCCATTGCTGGGGTTCTTTTCCCCTTTGCAGTGCCAGGAAGGAATGCCAGAGGGGAATGACACCTGTGTTCCACAAATACAGCACAGGGCACCTTGCTTTAAGACACTTAACTTTCCTATTGAAATCCTCCCTGTTCTTTTGTTTAGCTGTTCCCTTCATGACACTGCCAAAACATGTTTATTCCACATGCTGTGATTCACCTTTGCAAACAGACAGAGATCAGCATTTGAATCTAACATTCAGCATTTCAGCTTCAGAATGGGATTTTCAAAGCTTTGAGTACAATTCGTATATCCCCTTACTATTAGGGTTGGTTAAGGCAGTTCTGAGGTCTTATTCTAAATGTCAAATAGGTACACAAAAAATAGCAGGAATTAGATCAGATTTCCTTCTACTTACCCTTGGGTTTTCTTTTGAAGCTCGAAACTTTGAATAGTCTGTTAGTACATGAGTTAGACTCTTGGAGTAGAATTCTAAGCAGTGAAAATTGAAAATACAAGAAATAGTGCTGAAGTACTGTAGAAATCATGAGCATTTTTTTTCCAATCAATACCTCAAGCTCCTGGTTGTCAATGCTAAGATTCCAATGTACACTAACACATCGATTACATTTTCTTATAGCAATCGGTGAATTGTGTGAGTGTTGCAGTATTGCAAAAGGATTCAGCTAGAAAGAGCAGGAAAGAAAAGTATTTTAACCCTGCTATTTAGAAATAGAAGGGATTATTAATGTTGCAAAGGAAAACTAGAGGGTACACACTATAACAATATCCCTTATTTTCATGAAATTGATAGCATATAGTTTATATTTTCCCTCAAAAAAAAAAGGTTTTTTTCCATCAGCACTGCAGCTACTCCAGTAAGGATCCAATTCAAATTCTGTCTAAATATAAAGGAGCTGTACAATATGGGAAACGTTTATTCTATTACTATTCAGAGCCATGCATGGAAGAACATAGAAGGTTCAAAGGTTTCATTGTAATAGCTACTAAAATGCTTGAATTAAAGAAAATAAAGGGAAAACCAAGGACCTCCATGAATAACCTGGACACAAAGCCCATCTGTGCTTAGTTACTGGAGAAGTAAATAGAGAGGGTTTACGTTTGCAGGGCTATGATCCCAGTAACGTGACCAAGACCACTGGCAGTAATAACCAGGGGCTGTACACATCAAAATGTCATTGTTTTGTAACCCATCAGAGAACAGTGAGGCTAGTACATCGGTGCTGGTTTCCAGCTCTCCCATATATCCTCTCTTGCCTTCTGTGTGTTATCATCTCCTTCTTTTCCCCCACAGAATTTTCCCACAAGCTCCAGACAAACATTAGCTTTTAACTGTGAAAAATGCCAGCTGCAAAAATACAAAGTAAACAATTGCTGGAAAAGCTTCATCCAAATCTCTCCCTTAACAGGGCTTTCTTTATCTTCCTCACAAGGACCTACACTTGAAAAGGCTTTTTCATTCATGTCTTCCAGCCTGGGTATCAGATGGATTGCTGCCTTTGTGTTTGCTTGCTATTTAAATCGTGATTATTACCTTCTGTGTGTTTAGGGGTTGAGCAAAATCATGATCCATACAAGTATCAGTGCCACTCTGTCATTGTTAGTGCCACTCTCACCTGCTGCCTTGCAGCATTTTGGGTGAGTGTGTTCAGCACTCCACCTGCATGCTTTAAGCTCTGCCTCACTTTGGTGCCCATCACCAGGGTCTAATTTTTTGGAAAGTGTATCCCTCGTTGGTGAGGGAGGCTTGGATTCTGGGTCATGGGCTGATTTGCACTTTATGAGGAGCCCGGAAAAGCAGTCAGTGCAGAGTGTAGAATGCTCCCACACGAACTTAGTGCCACTTTTTGCTCTGCTCTCCAGGACACACACACTTTATGCCAATGCTCATAAACATGGGCTTTTGGTTCTTACTGTAGTTCCTGTATGTGGTGACTTTTTCTGGCCCTTTCCCTTTTCCAGACTGATCTCATTGTTTTGAAGCCTCCTGTGGGCCCTGCACCATGAAGGGGATTTGGACTAGAAAACTTTTCATTGATAGCATTATCTTTTTGTACCACCAAGAAGATGCTATTAGTGTAACTATTTCAAATCCTACAAAACTTTGCAGCATTTCTTCTCACTGGCTAAATAATTTCTATTAGGAAAAGGAGAATGTAAGTCTTTTCAGCTGCTTCCTCTTGAGGGATGTAAGATATCCGCAAATTTTGCTAACACGTTCCAGAACAGCCAGCTGTTACTATCCACCTGCAGCCATAATATTGATTGAAAAGAATATAGAACCTAAACATGGATAGCTTCTGTAATTATGCAGAACGAGTTTAATACATGATGCTACTTCAAATGTCATCTGGCAGGGGCTGCAATGTGGCATGGAATGTATTAGGAAATAATTTAGCTGGTTGAGAAAGTCTCAGAGAAGGACCATGCACAGTTTTCTTGTATTACTGATTCCTGAAAATATTCATGGATATGGAAAAAGGCAGTGACAAGACCAACAGGGCTCAGGCACCTGTCAGTTATCAAATAACAAGTTGCTCACACATCCCTGTAGCTCTGCAATTTCCCAGCAATGGAACTAGAAGCGCTTTTTTGCCAAAGCCTGCATATATATTAAAAGATAGAAAATAATAAAAGTACCATTCCCCCCACCCCCAAACTGATTAAATAGAGATGCCTTTGTTATTTTTGCAAATATTTTGACCTTTTTCTACAAAGAATGGAAAAAAAAATGGCAAGAAGGTTTCAGCTTCAAACCTGTTTTAAATAACTCTGTAGCCTGGTTATATGCCCTGTCAGGACTCGTGCTATTTTCTTTTTGATGAATCAACACAATCCAATATATGTCTTGTGACACATTTGCAATTCTATTGGAGATTTTGGCCCAAGGGAGCAAGGAACAGGAGTCAGTCTAATTACACAACTGCTGGCTTTCCAAATGGACATTTCTGAGTTTTCACTTCAAAGTTTCAGATTATTGACGTTCAGATGAAAAGTTAAAACAGAGCGCTGACTTATGATGGCAAGAGAACAATATTGTTATTCTGTTCAATAAAAAAATTGCTGTTTTTCCAAGAAAAGTTGAATGGGAAAACTTAGAGTGACTCTTGCCCTCAAACTTTTCAAGTCCGACAAGTCACAGGGAGAAGCCAGGTTAGTGGCCAGTCCACAGCATGGCATTAAACAGCGGGTAGCAATTCCTCTGTAAATCCTTTTGAAAGCTTTCTACTGGAAGAGAGTCTTCTCCACAATCTTCCCCTGCCGTAGAACTTAGTGAGGTAAAAGTGAAATTCCAAATGGGAAAGGAACACTGCCTTGCACAGCCCTTACACCTCCTATGGGTCTGTGCCTAAGCATATTAGTTTGAGGGCAAAGAAAGAATTACCAGAAAGGACAGATAATCAGGCAAATGCCTAAACTAGTAATTATTTTTAAAGGTATTTTTTGCCATTGACACACAGTTAAACTGCATTACCTGAAAAACCCTAATACAGCTTAAGGGTGCTGGGCTAGCATCACACCCAGGAATATCTCCAATACACAGACAAATACCACAATAAAGGCTAAACTAATTTAATAGTTAATAAAGCATTATATCAGAGGTCTTGTTGTATTAAAATCTTTTGGGTCTCATTTTAATGTTGCTCTTTGCAACATCCTAGACTTCAGCATCCCTCTCTTTCAAGTATCTAAGTGAAGATCTCCACCAAGGGAAAAACCTCAATAATTCACAATCTGTAATGCATTTGCTGCATCACTTTCCTAAAATTTCGTTGTGTTGTAAAGACTCGACAGTTTCCAGTTAACAAGACACAGGTGCAGCTGATGAGCGAGGCTGGTGGAGCTCTCAGTGGTCCCCAGCATCCTCCTCCCTCTGAAAGTGTGTATTTATGTTCCCCTCCTGAGCATCAGCAGGTTTTGAAAGCTCCTTAGCTGAAGAGAAAAAGGCTAAATGCTATCAATATTAAAAACTTTTCCATTTGAAAGGACAAGTGTTCCTACAAAGGGAAAAGGAAAAGCATGGGTTATTTTAAAATGTTAGCAGTAATGAATGATTTAAATTTGAAAAGGTCAGAAAAACGCTATTTGTAAGTTCTCATTGGGGATTTTGCACAGACCTGACTGTTATATTACTTGTTTTCTTCAGCATTGATAACAGTTGCAGGTGACACTTTTTTCTTTCCATTTTGAAGTCCCTCCAGTGTAATTTATTTTTGTGCAGCTTTGTATAAGGTGCTTTGTCAGAAAAGATCCTAAAGACCTTCTGACTCAAATACCAAAATGAAGCACTTTTTTTGGTGAGCAGGCAGCAATCCCAAGTTGCCACTTTCTCACATTCATAAATGATGTCTCAAAATCTCACAAGTCATGGAGTTGGTTCATTTTTCTTTCTCTGTGTTTTTTTTTCTTTATCTTCTTCTGAAGCAGATATGCCCTTTAAAGGGATGAAAACTTACATCTTTACTTTTTGGAAGGAAGGAAGGAAGGAAGGAAGGAAGGAAGGAAGGAAGGAAGGATAACCAAGATTCTTGCCAAGGCAAGAACCCAACTCACAAAAAGGTGCAGGTTTCAGGAATTCACAAAACACTGTAATATCTAAAGAATCAACAGGAGAGGAAATCAAGATATCAAGCAGTGTAAGCAAGGCAGAACCCCATGGTATCCGCCGTCTGTGGATCTTTAATGTTCATTCAGAGCACAAAAGCTCAGACTCAATTTCAGCTGAAAGATCTTAGTAGTAGTACTTAGTGCCCAGTTCTCTTATTTTGGTTGGTTAAAAGAAGAAATTGTTCATGACTGACTTCAAACAATTGGTCCCCAGGTACTTTGATAGCTCGTGGTGAAGTTTGTATCATATTTGTAGCATTCAGCATTGTTCACTGAATTGAAATGGTTATGCTATTAATATTAAATATATTATATAATTGTAAATATTGAATATATGTGTGTTACATCAGTATTAAGAAGGCCTGACACTTCCTACTGCAAACCCTATTTTCAGTTAGTTAAAACTTCTCATACTTGTAATGATTTGACACAAAATTTTCCATGCCAGGTGTCTGCCTCGGGCAGAATTTTGTGGTGTTCTGTGGTGTGTTTGTTTATTTTTTTTTTTCCTTTTAATGTCAGCCAGAGCTGCACAGTTATTTCTGTGAGCAGTCGGCCAGGGAAAACCATGCAAAATAAACCTGGGAGCCTTTTTGAAGGGACCTAGTTTGTCCTTATCCTGGGGGAAGGCACTTAACCTTTGTCAAAGGTGTGACTTTCTTTTGGAAACCTGCTTCAGTTGGAAAACCTGCTGGGAGCTGGGTGAACCCTGTGCTCCCACCAGCCTGTTGGAATATGATGCTCAAGGCAATCATCCACGCTCAGTGCCTCCAGGTCCAAACCAAAACCACCCTGCTGTGTGCTTGCCCCTCCCACAGCTAGCAGCTCCTTCCAGCTCCAGTCAGGAAAACTGCTGGCAATAATAAAAGATATGTGACATGTTTCAGCCACCTTTCCCCCTTGTGTTCATGGTTCATCTTTATCTTGCTCATGTTAAACGTGCTGAGCATCCCTTAATACCTGTTTGTGCTTTTAATTCCTGAAGTAAGTCTGCAAAGGATTATAGGGAAAACTGGACATAATCAGTAAATTTTAAGGCTAAAGGCAGGACCAAGCTTAATTTTCCGTCCTAATGGTTTTATCAGCAAGATATCTTAAAATCCAAACTTACTGCACATGTTACAGATAGAGGACCTCCTCCTCCTTCTCTCAGTGGGCAGAACTTGCCTGCCTTGTCTCATGTTCTCCAGCATCTGTCTCAGATCTGGCAGCCCAAGCCCAGAGCCTGAGACTGCAGCAGTTGTCTGCCCCCATGCTCTGAAGCCACAACGCATCCTGGTGCACCCCCAAGAGCACGGTTTGACTCGGTGCTGTCCCGAGAGGCTTTTCTGCACTGTGCCTCTTCCACCTACCCAGGAGCTGCAGATCAGTTTGCCAGCATAATGCAGTAGGTTTAAGATTTATCCTAAATCTGAAGCGAAAGCACAGAATTATAATTTCTGCTACAGCATCAGTTTGAGCACTGCTTCTTTTAGTGCTGTTCATTCATACACTCCCAAATACCCAACAAGTATTTTGACTGTAAAAATTTCCACCATTTTTCTCTGTATTAATACTCTAGAGACCAGAGTAATTTCTAGGGAATTGTAAGACCATTTAATCTAGTTTTATTTTCTTAACTTGACGTTTCTTAAATTCTTGAATACTCATTTTTGAGTATCTCAATTATATTGCTTATAAGATAACACTCTCGTACATCTCTATAATTCATGTAATCATTCTGAATAGTGATAATTTTCTTACAAAAAATTGTTTTAATGTGCACAGTTTGTATCTAGTCCTTTTGCTCTTTACACTGCATAACTGGTGTGTTAAAGGATATAAGTATAGACAGAAATTAGACTAAAAATTAGATTTGTTCAGCAAAACTTTGATTGCTGTATCACAGGCTTTTATGATAGCATTCAGTTCGAAGCTGTTTGCATACCTTATTGAGCAAGCTGCATATTTTTCCAGCATGTGTATCCAGTGTGTATCCTGTAGTCATTACATTTTTGCACACTTCACTGGCTGAGCTGCATGGACTATTTTAACTATCACCAGGAATACTTGACGGAGTTCAGCTGCTCATTTGAGTGCTTCGGTTTGTGTACTTTATTGCTTCAGTGGTGTGTGTTGATAAAGTTCTGTTCTGTGCTGTTAAATTTTTGGTTCTGCCAATCTAACTCCGTGCCATGCTGGGAGAATTGCACGCATTGCTAACTGCTCGCTCCGCGGCGAACAGGAGTGCTCGAAGTGCTATAATCTGCAGTGTTTTGTTAAATGAGCTGCATATTTTTGTTTTTATATACATTGCTTACCCAGTTGTGTACATTTGCCCAACTCATTATACAAAATAAGCTTGATTGGAATAAGAACATTCTCTACCAGCTGTCTGCTCTGAGTCAGTATGTAACAAAATTAGCAACTTTCCCTTTCCAACAGTGACATGATTGCATCCAAAGTTTAAGGCAATTGGTTTGGAGATCTTGTTTGTTTCATTCACTCCATGCAAACATCAAGATTAACAAACCAATTTGTTGCAACTTAATTTGTTTTCAAAAATATGAACAGAGTTAAGTAACAGAGGAAAATCTGAGCATCCTAATAGAGGGAAATGCTTCCGTGTAGAGCATAGAGCACGTAGAGACCTAAATACCATTCTCTAACTTGAAGCCGTCCATTGGAAACATAAGAAGATGGGAAATGACTAGAGACCTCCCAAGGTGGGTATTTCATCAGACAAGCAATATCCTAAATACTTAAAATTACAAACATAACATTCTGTAAATTAAGTGCATTCTTTCATGCAGAATTTAAAAAATAAGTTCATCTCATGACCATTAGAAAATCTCACATGAAAACTCTTGTGCAGGCATATGTAGTTTTCTCACTGCCTTTGGTGCAAAATTGAATTACCATCTTCAAGAAGGTGATTTTCTCAACTTGCTAGTTTTTCATGTCAGGTCTAGTCAAACCTACAGGTTATTTTTAGATTTTGTTTTTACTGATTTGCAGAATTTGCAACATAGAAGTGTGTGCTCCCATTCACAAAATCTTCAGCACTACCTTACCTCAAAAAAACTTGCTTAATTTTTCTTGAGTACAGAGCTACTTAGGGCTATGCTGTTTACCTGGCTTCCCACCTGCCCCATATGAAGGGATAAATGTGCCTGGTTCCTGTTCATGTCCCACTGCTGATTCCTTTCACTTTAATCTTATCACTCCCTGTTGCCTGAGCAGACTGCCTGGAAGGTTTTTGCAAAGTTTTACATATGAAAGCTTAATTGATCTTATTGTTTTAGTCAAAAATTGTTTGATTTTAAACAGTGGTCGTTCACTTCTTAGGCTTCTCATGGACCATCATGAAGGGTGCCAACATTACAATAGTTGGTTCTAAAAGAAAAGTATGATTATAATTTTTGTGTCTTCACTTCTACCTTTAAAAAACAAATGTAAAGAGAGACATAAAAATTGAATGTATCATTATATTGTGGACTGTTTTATAAAAACTAATTTAGTCTTCATATTTTGTTTTGTTGGAGTACATCGATGCTGGGTATCAAAAGAGTACAATGGATGAGGGATACTGCATTTACCGTCTGAAAAGTCAATGTACTCCATGAGATGAGCTAGATCCAATTTAGACTTTCTTAGCAGAGACAGAATCAGTAATTTTGTATTAAATGACTTGGAGCAGACAGATGGTAAAGAAAAAGGTTTTGTCTCTGTTTTCTCTTGTCTTCCCCCTGCATTAATTTGCTTTTAGCATCAGTCCCTTACCCTTAAAGATCTAAATTTTGCTTTTCCCTTGACCTGTTAAATATCACCTACAGTTTTCCCAAGGTTTTAGTTTAAACTAAGATCAGATTTAAAATCTTTTCTTCTTATCCATCATGTTCAAACAATTGATGGCTATGTGCAATTTCTGTGTAGGTATCCTGTACACTTTTTGCAAAGGAAAATTCTTCCTTTTGCCAGGGGAAAAGAAGAGAAGTATTCCTATCTTTGGGGGAAAAAAAGTCAGAAAACTTTTTTTTTGCTGCTGCTGCTGCTGTGTGAAGGCTAAGAAGGGTGAGGGATCAAGTGCAGCCTTGGTCAGTTTGCAGATGACACCAGCTTGGATGGGAGTGTTGATCTGGAACACAGGAGCTGCCGGAAGACAGGAAGGCTCTGCATAGGGATATGGACAGGATGGGTTGATGAGCCAAGGCAAACTGATGAACTTCAACAAGGCCAAGTGCCAGGTCCAGCCTTTGGGCCACAACAACCCCTGCAGTGCTCCAGGCTGGGGCAGAGTGGCTGGAAAACTGGCTGGAGAAAAAGGCCCTGGGGCTGCTGGTGGCAGCAGCTGAACATGAGCCAGAGTGGGCTCAGGTGGCCAAGAAGGCCAATGACACCTGGCTTGTCCCAGCAATGGTGTGGCAGCAGGAGCAGGGCAGTGACCGTCCCCCTGCACCGGCACTGGTGGGGCCACAGCTCGAGGGCAGTGTCCAGCTCTGGGCCCCTCACCACAGGACAGACATTGAGGGGCTGCAGCGTGTCCAGAGCAGGGCAGCGGAGCTGGGGAGGGTCTGGAGCACGAGCCTGGAGAGGAGCAGCTGAGGGAGCTGGGGACGCTCAGCCTGGAGAGAAGGAGCCTCAGGGATGACCTTACAACTCCATGGAAGGAGGTTGTAGCTGGGTGGGTGTCAGTCTCTTCTCCCAGATAAGAAGCAAAAGGACAAGAGGAAATTGCCTCAAGTTTTACCAGAGGAGGCTTTAGACTGGATGTTAGGAAAAAAATTCTTCACTGAAAGGTTGTTAAGGATTGGAACTGGCTGCCTAGGGAAGGGGTCACCTTTCCCAGAGGGATTTAGAGGTGGCATTTAGGGAAATGGTTTAGTTGTGGACTTGGCAGTGCTGGATTAATGGTTAGACTTGGTCTTGGAATTCTTTTCCAACTTCAACCATTCTATGCTTCTATCCTATGATTCTGTGAAGCAGTTAGAAGGTATTCACAAGGAATGCTACCCCATATCCCATCTTTCCATCCATCTCTGTAATGTTAACGGCAGCACACTGGACTTGCTCGGCTTATTTTTTCATCTGGCTAGGATTCCTACTGAAAAATCAGCATACTAAATTAAAAACATATATTTCATATGTATCAATGCAGTGTAGAAAAACACAGACTTTTAAATATGCGGAACAGACAGGATATCCATTATCTGATGTCTATGGAGAATAACAATAATTCATAAGGCACATATCTATTTCATATATTATCTGTGTATAGTTTTATGCATCTGGTATAGGCAACACACGTAGAAACTCTTTCAGAATTTATACCTGATCTCTTTTCTATTCCTTTTTTTCCCCTCCAGAGGGTAATTTTCAATGTTGTCAACTTCAGTAAAACAAAAAGCCTCTATAGAGATGGGATGGCTCCAATGGTGAAATCCACAAGCCGACCAAAATGGTGAGTTATTCTCTCAAAGATTTGCTTAATGAGATAAACGTGTTTTTCTTGGCGTTTGTACCAAAGACCCCAAGGTTGAGGAGCACTTTTGCCTGAGAGCATGAGAACCTGGATACAGCAGTGTTGTGAGGACAGGTTCTCTTTGGAGCAGATGGGCAGTGGGAATTCGGGGAGCCCCTTGTAGTGCCTTATCTCAAGTGGCAGGACTGAAGTGATGTCCATTCGAGCAAACTGAGCAGCCAGGGCTTGGGGCAAATTGTTTTTCAGTGACTGCCCAGCTCTTAGGACAGTACTTGTCCCAGTTTTGGCCTGCATTAATCTCCTCCAAAAACCCTGCAGATATTATGGGAGATGGACTGGGGTTGGTCCGGTTTTGAAAAGCTGCTTGGAATTGTTCTCCCTGTTTTGAGGTGGCTGGAGTTTGGTGGAGGAATGTGAGCTCTGCCACGTGAGTGGACTTCACACGTGTGAGCAGTGCCCGGTCTCAGACAGAGGGAGACCAACAACCTTATCATCAGCTACATAAAATGTGCAAAACGGGAAGTCATGTGCATATTAAACATGTGAATACCCATATAGATTGTACATTTTCTCAAAGCAAATGTAATGAAACATCTACTGTGAATAATAATATGTAAATCTAGTGAGCCTGAATGCATGCAAGACTCCCAAGAATTATATGATTTGCCTTTGCCAGGAGACTTGTTTGAATATGGATAGTGAGGTTAGGCCAGAGGTGTACAGTAAGTTATTCTTGTCAGCCTTCACAGCTGCTACTTTTTATTGGTTAATTAATAATACATTTGATCAAGCTGGACATTATCTGAGCTTTTTAAATACATCTTTCTTAAATGCTTCAACTGTCACAAATTTTCCCCTCATAGCACGGAAATGGTGGTCATAGGATTATTTTTGTTGTGTGCCTTCCTCTTCATATGACCAACAGAATGGATATTTGGTTTTTTATCTAGATTTTAAGGTCATATGGACAAAAGAACTGTCCCACAGTGCAGTTAATGTATTAAGTCAATTCCAGCTCAATACGAACATGTAATAACATGGAAAATTTAAAAAATCCATTGCATTTAGTGTTTTTGTAGCAAAAGTCATGTTAATTGTGTTTACTATTTAAGTTCAGAAAAATTTTTTTGGGCATTTCAGGACCACATTTATCAAGCATATTTTAATCATCTTTCAAAAACTTTTCCTTCTCTCGCTGAGGCCTGGTGTTTGCAGCTAAGTGTATTGTGTTTTAAGTTTATCTATAAATCAGATTTTGCTTTCATACAAATTTTATGCCTTACTTTGGTTTCAAATTAAAGTGTAAATCTTACAAAACAATGCAAAATGGACTTATTTTTTTAGAACATATAGGCTCCTTCACTATTTTTAAAACAGATTTCTCTTCCATTTCCCCGGAGATCTATTTATTTTTGTGTTTTATATTTTTAGAGGATGTATTTTGCTCCCATGAAAGCGAGGAATGAATAACATTGCCTGGAGCCAGGCACAGTGTAGGCAGCAGGTGCTGAGCAGCTTCCTTTTACAGGGCTACTACCATACTTTAATCCTGTTTCAAAAATTCAAGATGTAATTTTTTTTCTTTAAAAAGATGATTATTCTATTAAGATATTTTTATTTTTTTCTAATAGTCTGCATATGAAAACATGTTGCTCTGCTTTGAAGGTGCCCATTAATTCATACTGTTATCAGGGACCTTAGTGATATTGGGGTCTACTCAGTATAATTTTCTGTCTTTATGTTAATAGGATTTATGCATGTGTTTTCCAAGTGGGAAAACACATATATTATTTTTGGATATATGAGCTCTATTAGGGCTGCCTTCCATTTGGATTATGCCTTTCACAGTTACCTCTGTATCTGTTTCCATGGCATTCTAGTGAAACCTGTAAACAAAATTTTCTCTTTCCCTGTTTGCTGAAATAGGATTTACCAGTCCTTGCAGCTGCTACTGCAGCACAGGTGGTTGTGGCCCTTGGCCACGAGCAGGGCGATATCCAGCTGCATCGACTGGATCCTGCTTGGTGTTTCCTTTGTATGAGTCTTGTAAGAAATACTGGACCATTCAACGCTGCAGAAGTGCTGAGATTTACGTGAGGGGAGGAAGGTGGGGAAGGAAACTGTTGAAACTTTTCACCTTATATCAGGGTTTAAGTCAGCGGAGCAGTTTAGTGGACACAATGTAATTAAATTAGAAAATGATATATTAATTACAAAAAGCTGAAGAAACACTAAAGGTTTTCGAATCAAGTTAAAAGGAAGATTATCTGAAGCCATGGGCTACAAATACTCTGTAGCTCAGGCTTCATTTCTGAACTCCTCTGTATGAAATATGTGAGGAATTCATCATTGTTGTGCCTGCCTGTGGAGGTGTTTGTTCCATACTGAAATTCACCCAACTTCCTCTGGCCACACTGATAGACACAACTCTATGTCACACATAACTATTTCACTGCCTTTTTTAGGTAATCGATTTTGAGTTTTAGAGTGATAAAGTCTCTATTTTCCTTTTTGCATTTGAGAGATATGGGTGCATTATTCCTCTTAATAACAGATATTCAAGCCTGAGTTACAGCTTTTTGATTTAAATGAGAAACTTCCCACTGTATTCAGGCTAGAATTTGACCGTACTGCTCACAAACCCCTGCATATCAAAAGTAGATTGGCCTCCAGAGACTGTGAATTTTAATATTTGTTTTGAATGTGGTTATGCAAACATGGCTCCGAGCTTTGCAACACTTTGTGAGCTTGATTCTTGACTCTGGAACAAATTGCTGCCAAGTGCTCTTGAAGTAGAGAGTGTGTCAAACAGAGATCAACGTTTTTGACCTGTATTCTCTTGCCCTGTGGGGTAAGATCTTCAAATGCAGACAGCATCAAGGTTCAGCTCAGTGCTACTGATGTAAATGGAGTACATCACTGTCATCAAAGCACTCTATGTGGACACAGATGTTCTGGTGTTGACATATTCTTCTCTTTTGAAGTAAGGCCAAACATTTCCAGTAATGAGCTACTGGAAAAGAGGAAGCAGTGTGTTGAGGGATAAAGAAAAATATAGGTTTCACTTTAAAGAAAAAAGATGGATTTAAAAAAAAAAAAAATTAAAAGCCTGAAAAAAAAATCTGATTCAAATGATATATATGCTTTCCCCACATGTGGTCATGGACACTAAATTGTAAGGGATTGTATCAGATGAACCAAATTTCACTGCATTGAAGCACAGCTCACATATAGAAATACAGCAATGTGTCACACCTTGTGAGATCAGTTGCTTTCCATAGCAGACTGGACAAGATAAAACTCAAGATTTTATTACAAACCAAGGAAATGGGCTATGTCACTTTAACATTTTGCTTAAAATTAACTGGTTTTTTAGATATATCACACCAAGATTTTAGAGAATTGGTGGGGATTTTAAAATCAAAATTTACTATATATAATTTTTTAATATAAACCTTCAATATGATAGGGACTTGTTCTGATTTGCCTGTGTCTGTTTTTTCTATTTAGTGGAGGTGAAGAATTTGAAGGGAGATGGATTTGAGGAAATTGAATTTTTGCTGTGTTTATGGACTTTATACCGTAATCCTATTTTTCTTTGCTGCTTGATTTAAGTACAATTTTATTTTGTTGCAGTTTCTTAATTATGATTTCACACTAAGAGCTCTGTCTTTGGAAGTAAAGGTGGTAAAGCCTGCCATGTGGGCATAGCAGTGGAAAACCATTTAAGTACATATACTGTACTATTATATTGATTGCAAAAAGTTTTACAAGTTTCTCAAAGTTAAATAGAAGAGTGAGTTGTTCGAGAGGCAGCAGATTTTCCAAATGATGAAGTGAGCAAATATTCCCTTTGGGCAAAGAACAGCTATAACTCTTGATTACTCAGTGTGAGCATTGCCTCATTGGGGACATTAGTTTTTCAAATTGTGCTAATCTTTTAAAAGTAACAACTGGCCACTCATCACCTTAGGTATTTCAGCAAGATCATGTGCAAAACTCTAATTAGTATTTATAGAACAGCAACTCCTCCCAGTAGAATAGTAGTGGTAGCTGGCAAATATCTGGTTGACACCTGTTAAGTCTTTAGACATCCATTGTATTTTATTCTGCATTTCAAATGAGCAGAGAGCAGTAGGTGAAGTCCCCATAATTAAGGGATAAAGGATAATAAATAACATGGCTCTTGAGTGGATGAACACAAGGTTAAAGGCCGTTCTGCAGTTGTGATGCTGTATTGCAGGAACGGTTTGTTTGTAAGTAATAATGCTAGCTAAAATATTATTGAGCCTTCAGCATACGGAGGATTTATGTCTAGATCTACATGTGTTTTGTTTATAATGTCAGATTTCAAACTGCTTCTTGGCAAAGCAGCTGCTTTCTTCTCTGTCTTTTATCTCACTCAGCATTGATGGCTTTTAACCAGGTAGCTCCCTTCCCCAGCAAGCACTCTGCTACCTCTGCTGCTATAACATCTACTGCTAAATGTTCACAACACATTGCTTCTGAAGTGTTTTTCTTTTCCAATAAACCTGGAAGTACAGAAAAACTTCTGGGTAATTAATTCAAATTTGAATCTGTATGTATCTTGGTAAATATTGTCATGATGAGGAATTTTGGTAGACATCAAGAAAAGCAATGTAAGTTTTATGAACAATACTCCCATATGTTCCATTCATCAGAAGGGGACAAGTCTGAGAAAATGTGAATTTTGAGTAGCTAAAATGTGTTGCTTCTTGCCAAGTTTCTTTAACATTTGTGTCTACAATGCAGTGTTACAATCACTACCATGTCTACCAGGCTGCATTATACATTCTGAGACTTTCAGCAGCATTTTTAGTATGTATTTATATATCTTTAGCCATAAGATAAGCTGTTTGTGAAATGAGCTGTCATTTGTGGTGAAACAGTTTGAGAATAAAGCACTAAATATATATATAGCTTGCTAATCTGAAAGACTAAAATTGCCTACTATAAAATATATAGCAGGCTAGGGCTAGTGATAACATCACCTGAATTTAGGTAAAGACGATGAACAAGCTGTTATCATTACCTGATTCCTTCCTTGGCCTATTTTACAACTTTGGCTACTCGGGGAGGTTTGTTCCTTTGCCAGTTTTATAATGTCATGTGTGCTCGCTCCTGCTTCCCCGAGGCATGTGGTGAGAATGCTTTTGGAGCTCAGGAATACATCCCTTGGCACAGGTGGGTGTTGCTGCAGTCCTTGCCAGGTGCAGCTCCGGCTCCTCAGAGCTGCTCCCTCCCTCCTCCTGGTGCAGCTCTGCGCAGGAGCACCAGGCTGGGAGCGGGCCCAGGGCAAAACCAAACTTTGAAGGAAGAGAAAGAGGACTTAATCTTGGTCTGGGACATCACAGAGATCCAGGATCAGCGCTATAGGTCCAACCGCACATCACAGAGATCCAGGATCAGCTGTATAGGTCCAACCACACATCACAGAGATCCAGGATCAGCTCTATAGGTCCAACTGCACATCACAGAGATCCAGGATCAGCTGTATAGGTCCAACTGCACATCACAGAGATCCAGGATCAGCTCTATAGGTCCAACTGCACATCACAGAGATCCAGGATCAGCTGTATAGGTCCAACTGCACATCACAGAGATCCAGGATCAGCTGTATAGGTCCAACCGCACATCACAGAGATCCAGGATCAGCTCTATACGTCCAACCGCACATCACAGAGATCCAGGATCAGCTCTATACGTCCAACCGCACATCACAGAGATCCAGGATCAGCTCTATACGTCCAACCGCACATCACAGAGATCCAGGATCAGCTCTATACGTCCAACCGCACATCACAGAGATCCAGGATCAGCTCTATAGGTCCAACCACACATCACAGAGATCCAGGATCAGCTGTATAGGTCCAACTGCACATCACAGAGATCCAGGATCAGCTCTATAGGTCCAACCGCAGTGAGAGAGTTGGGAGTAAGTGGCTGAAGCAGGGACAAAGGAATGGGGATAGCAGCTCCCAGGAAAATGCTTTCAGAATTGTCTGTGGAACCACAGCCCTCATTTCAATAACTTGTAGCATTTTATTTGGAGAAAACAGGGAGAAAGGCATTTTGGTATCGACCTTTTGAAATCCCACGGTGAGTGAACAGCAGAAGTAGTTTTGTCTTGGTCTTAGTGCAGCTCTTTGGAAGAAAATAGGATCTTTTTAGACAGATTTCATGTTGGCATGTATATTAAAGTGAAATAACTGCCTCTGAAGTCAATCCCTGGGTAAATTAATGTTTGCTTGAATCTTGTGAAATAACAAAAGAAACAATTCTAACCACTCTACAAACCTATAAAAGAAACACGCTCTCTTCCTCTTTCCCAGCTCGGCAAAGGTGGTTATTCCTGGAAGTATAGACGAGGTTCCATATCACTGTTATTAGCAACAGCTTTTGTGGAAATAGAGGAGAGATTATATTCTGTTGAAACAATGTATGAGTCAGATCCCAAAATTAATGTGTTTATTGTGTAGATTAAATGGGATTTGTTTGTGTCAAGAAAGTAAGATAAATTTTATTGGAGAGATACTTCACTGGAAATTTAAGATCCATGGAATTATGTTGGAGAAAACTAATAACAAGGAAATTAAATTAATATAAAAGAAGGCAAATGAGTTTTAGGATTCAAAGAGAAAATGATGAGGTTCCAAAGGCTGCTGTGCCATTATGTAAAACCCTAGCTATTTTATATGTATGTGTGTGTTTCCTCATCATTTCTCTAACTGATCTCCTATAAATCAATTTATTTAGATTACAGCAGAGTCAAAAGGCCCCAGCCAGGATCAAGACTTATTGTGCTTAGTGCTGTGGAAACATATAAACAGACAAAGTCCTTCTCTAAAGTTGTGAAAATTTTATGATTGATTTCAGTAAGAGCAAAGTTAGGCCAATACTGAGCACTTCTGAAAATTCCGTCCTTAAAGATTTATTCCAAGCAGTAACTGTTTAAAAAATGACATACTGCTTACATAAGAGTCTAAATATTTGATGGTTATAGTATTTACATCTAAAACACCAGAGGCTATGTGCTTTAATACCTCAATCTGTTTCCCATATACTCTGTCAACATGAGTTCCCTGCATTGATTGAGGGCACTCTGTGATCCCTAAGGTTGTATTCATGAAAGGTTACCCTTGGTACTACTTTATTCATGAAAGGTTTGAAGCACATAGGAAACAAATGGGTTTGTTCCTGTTAGGTGCATTTTTAGTCATCTATAAATACTTAATTACTGGGGTTCTGATGAGGAATTAAAAAATCTTGAAAGTGTAAAGTTGTGTGAAAATAGCTCCCCCATCACCCGTGCAATCCACAGTGAAATTTGCAGTTGGGAGATTTTGTGGCAGTTTAAAACAACTGAATTGTAGGTTTTTCCCACTACAGTCCATGGTATTGAGTTTAATAGCTGCAAAATATGGCCAGAGCTGTGCATTATATCCCATCCTGAAACAGGTCATTCTCTTTCCTCAGGTGATGGGCATTTGGTGGAACTGATTGCATGAAAAGTGTTCACAGAACTGGGTCCCTAACCTTGGCAGGATTAAAAAAAAGTACATAAAAGTGAAGCTTTTTTCCCCCCAAAATGAGTCTGTAAGTTAGATAAATATGGGCAGCGCTGAGCTCAAAGTAGAGTCAAACTACCAAGAGGACATTGCAGCATTTCATTGCAATTTTATACTTTGGACTAATGGAGCGAAGCAGAATGAAAATCACCTCTGTTAAGAATGGCATTTATCAGCTGTAAGTACTTAGTAGTAAGAGCTCTACACAGACAAAGCTGAGTGTCACCAAGAAATGTACTTGAAAATCAGACTGTTAACACAAGACTACACAAATAAGAGCCAAAAGCTGTAATCAGAAAATGTAACATCTCTTTAAGAATCTTTTAATGGTCTGAAGAGTGCTAGACAAGTTGAATTTAACAAGATGTAATAACCTATGACATAATATAATTGAGAATGCACCAGGACGCAGCACAGTCAGGTTAAATTTTGGCTTTCCTTCACTTAGCCTTGCAACTTTAAAGATCTTTCAACACAGGGTTTTAAAAATACATAGTACTGTTTAAATTTACATATGACATAAAAGCATAGGATGTGCAATACATCAGAAATACAATTCTAAGCAAAGTTAGGGCTGAAACATCCAGCCTAATATTTTTAAATGTTTGTTTGAATCATTAACAACAAAGTTTTTATTCATTTGCTGTGAAGAAACAATATTTAGTGCAGAGGAAAAGGTGCGAACTTCTGATAAAAGTGAGACCTTTATCAGGCACTTACCTTATATTCAAAGTGCCATGGTAAAAGTCAAAACAATGAGTTCAGTTTCTCTTTTAATAGAATATAAAATAGAAGACAAAAACATTGTGCTGTACTGTGGAAATTGAGAACTGTAGAGAAAATGAGCAGTAAATAAGTATGGCAAGTGGTAATGCAGGAACAGAACATTAAAATAATAGGTGCTGTATCTTGAACTTGGACTCATGGGATTCAAACAGTTGTATACAAACCCAAAAGATAAAAACCTAATTTTTATGCTGCGATTACTAGGGATAAGTTATGAATTAACTTCTGTATGATATGGCAAAGGTTTGAGAGAATTAAAATGTAATGATAATACAGTAGGGATAAGATCTCTCCTGTATCTCTAGATGCTGAGGCAGTGGTTAAAGTTTGTTTTTAAAACTGTTTCAAGTAGGATAATTGAATTCCAGCTTGAAAGTGAAACTTCGTCTTCTTGCTTCACTATATTAAGCATCTCTGAGATTGAAAACCTAGCAAGAGCTCTCCTAGTGTGATTAGAAAGTATCCAATATTTTTTGGCAGCAAATACTAATTCCAATCATTCTGTCCAGTACTGCTCAGGCAGCACGAGGATAACTGGCTGTCAGATGCTTTGGGTAATGGAAAGGTGAGGCTCCAGGCTCTCAGTGGAAAGCTGGCAGCTTTGCTGACAGTTCCCTGCCTCTGGAAAATCAGAGAGCTGCTGGGCAGGGGATGGGCTGTGCTGGGCGAGTGGTCTGGGCAGTGCTGGTTCTTGGCTGGAACAGCATCCCTTTGGAAACCATGGATCACTGGTAGAGGTTGGAACCACACAGTGCCTTCATTACCACCCTCAGACACTCAGGTTTCCCTGCAGGTTTCCCTGCCTTCTGCCAAGCTTGTCTGGGTGGGATGCAGGGCTGGTTTATCTTTATGGGCTCCCGGGGTACTGGGCAGCTGCTTTGGGGCATTTTCCCAGCACCTGTGGTGGCATTCCCAGGCTGGATGTGCTCACAGCACGGCAGTGCAAGTGGGTGGTGGGTGAGCAGTGCAGGTGGGTGGCAGGAGAGTCCTTCAGGTGGGTGGCAGGAGAGCAGTGCAGGTGGGTGGTGGGTGAGCCGTGCAGATGAGTGGCAGGAGAGCCCTGCAGATGGGTGGGGGGTGAGCCCTGCAGGCGGGTGGCAGGAGAGCCTTGCAGGCAGGTGGCAGGAGAGCCCGGCAGGTGGGTGGTGGGTGAGCAGAGCAGGTGGGTGGCGGGTGAGCGGTGCAGGTAGGTGAGCGGGGGAGGTGGGTGAGCAGTGCAGGTAGGTGAGCAGTGCAGGTGGGTGGCAGAAGAGCCCTTCAGATGGGTGGTGGGTGAGCCCTGCAGGCGGGTGGCAGGAGAGACTTTCAGGCAGGTGGCAGGAGAGCCCGGCAGGTGGGTGGTGGGTGAGCCCTGCAGATGAGTTGCAGGAGAGCCCTGCAGATGGGTGGTGGGTGAGCCCTGCAGGTGGGTGGTGGGTGAGCAGTGCAGGTAGGTGGGCAGTGCAGGTGGGTGAGCAGTGCAGGTAGGTGGGCAGTGCAGGTGGGTGAGCAGTGCAGGTAGGTGAGCAGTGCAGGTGGGTGGCAGAAGAGCCCTTCAGATGGGCGGTGGGTGAGCCCTGCAGACGGGGGGCGGGAGAGACGTGCAGGCAGGGGGCAGGCGACCGCTGCAGCCGGGTGGTGGGTGAGCCCTGCAGTTGAGTTGCAGGAGCGCCCTGCAGATGGGTGGTGGGTGCGCCCTGCAGATGGGTTGCGGGTGAGCAGTGCAGGTGTCTCCCCTCAGGGCTGCCCCTGCTGCAGGAGGTTCAAATCAGCCCCTCGGGGCGATCCTTCTGCCCCACGGCCAGCGGGAGGCTCTGAGGCAGGAGAGGAGTGCCGCACGTCCCGGTCAGGGAGGGATTCCACAGCTCCTACACCGCAGCAGCATGTGAGCCCTTACCTGTTTTTATCTTTTAACGATGATGGGTGCGTGGGAATTGTTAAAAATGTTGACGAGGAAGCCATGAAATGCTTGTTTTAGCTGGACTGCTTTGTTTGAAAGAAAGTGCCCCGCGTGTGCCCGGGCTGGGGGGTCCTGCCCGTGGTGGGGCTGTGCCCCGCCCTGGGGGCACCTGTCCTCAGGGGCTGCCTTGTGCCCTTTTCTGGGCTTATTCTTTTTTTTTCCCCCATTCTGTGCTCTTGCACAGATGCCACCAAGCTCCATCGATGTTTCCAAGCCTGGAGAGAAAAGCAGGGATGGTGGTGGTGAAAGGCCGTGGGACGTGCTGGCGTTTCCAGTCCCTTCAGAGGTGCCTGCAGGTGTGTGAGCAAGGTGTGGCTGCTCGCTCCGGTGCCATCCGCCCGCAAAATGTGTGGCCAAAGGAACGGTGTCGTGAGATGCACGGTAATGAGTGGAAAGTGTCCTCTCAGCAGCTCAACGTTTAGATTTTTATTAAGAGTTGGTTTTTAATTTAGTAGGGACTTGCACTGTAGTAAAGTGACGTGAAATGGTAAAATTAGTAACTTCCCTAATAAGGAATTACTGTTGAGATTGAGGAAGAAAATGTTGTTTCTGATTGCTTTTTGTTTGAGGGCATCACTGTTTTTTAGCCTTTCTGAGGTGCTGCTGTAAAAAATACTGAATTCATTCAGTGGCGAATTCTCTTGGAATTGTTTATTGGAAATGTGTGAAACGATTTAGAAAATTTATTGGAAGGGACATTCAGCTTAAGATAAAGACATTCAACTTAAAAGGATAGATTTACCATAGAAAGAAATTGAGGAATATCCAAGTTAAAATATCTTATTGTGCCTTTTAATATTCGATAAAATCCTCTCCTAATACTTTTCCTAGTGGAGTTAGAAAACCACCAGTACCTCATGGCTTCACAACCAGAAATGATGTAATAATTTAGCTTTGATAAGAAAAAGAATTTTTTCCCCATCTGCTACTGTACTGGATACTTTAATGTTCTTGTGGTTGTTTTGTAAATGTCATTCAGTCAGTGAAGGGGAGTTGTGTAGCATGTGTGTTTTTCTGTGTAGTTTTTTTATTAAACATAATTCCCTGGGCTCTCCTGAGGGACTGTCTCTGTCCTGGGGGTCCTGCTGGAAAGGATTGTGATGCAAATCCTGCCCAGGAAGTGTTTGGCTTGCTTCAACTCTGTGAACTTGAGGAATGACTCAGCCAGGGGAAAAGTGCTGCTGCATGTGCAGTCAGAAGGGCTTTACCTTCAGGAGCAGCTTCTGTAGCTAAAAGCAAAGTGAGTCAAGATAAGTAGGGAAGGAAACACATTCAGATTCACTGAGTGTTAACCCCTGCAAGGAAAAAGCTTATTCTTGCTTTGAAAGGAGGAATTAAAAAAGGGAAATACTGTATGTGTAGCTGGTGAAATGAATGGGAATTGATTTAGGTGGGAATGATGGATATAATTTTCTGTATAAGTTAAAAAAAAACCACCAACCAAACAACAAACCCTGTGCTGTATGTCATGCTCTTCAAGAATATATATTCATATTAACTGTTACATTTCTGCCTGAAATCGGAGGCTTTTAAAACCAGGAAATTATTTGCAATCGGAGAATGTTCACTTGGAGGAAATTTCCACAAGAGTGGAAATTTCCCAGCTGATGTGAGATACCTGTAAAGCAGAAGTTAACATCCACCATCTGTGTGGCAAGAGGCTCAGAGTACAGCAAAGTGAACAGAGCATTCTGGATTTGTCACTTCTGATACTCATCAACTTGTTTCTGTGTGCTATGATAGTACAGAAACCAATAACCTGAATGAATCATAAATGTCTGGGGTGGGTGTGTTGGTATTTTTGTATGGGGGATGCTTCTTCAGTTTGTTTTCCTTTTCTTTGGCAAAGAATCCAAGTTTGCACTGAGGAACTGGGCTTTACAAACATATCTGAGTAGAGGAAGTGAAGGAGTGGATACAAATGGCAAGGAAATAGTAGCCTGGAGTGAAATGTGTGGCTCTGGATACTAAAATTAAAGAAGGAAATAAATTGCATGTTGGCTGCATGTTCTTCTGTATAGAAAAGTAACAGCCAACTTAACCATAACCAAGGATGGAAAACTGTATTTTAGTTCTTAGCAGCTGCTGCACAACAGAACAGAATGTTTGCATTCACAGTACTGCCACTGTGTGGTTTCCCCTGAAATTCTGCAGGTAAGGAAAGCTCTTTAGCAGATTATCAGGACACTCAAAGCAGCGTGTAGCTGTGGGAAGGGGAGTGGTGGCAGTGACAATGGCATGGTGCATTTACGAAGGTTTGCTTTTTCAGTTTAGGTTAATTTCCGTTTGCCTTTCTCAAAGGAGGGATTTCATACTTGAAAAGTTTCTGCCCTCCAAATACAGGTTTTCAGCACAACCTGGCATTTCAATACCTTAATGTTTACAGGTGAAACTGAAGATTTCTTTTCATTCTTTGTTTCAAAGGTTGGTACAAAATTTTAGGTCAAAACTGAACTTGTTATTTGAGTTTCTTTTTAAGGTTTTAGTTCTTGGAAAGTACAGTGCAACAAAATAAAGATATCCACTGACAGAATCTTGTGCTAACATAAATAAAGACTGTTTGTAGCTTTAGTTTAACATGTAATTAATAAAAGCTATCTCTCTTGAAGCCACCGGAAAATGTGAATTAATGTTTAGAAAACCTTCTGGTAAGTGAAGCTGAGATACTTTATAGCAGATGCAGTGTGTTTACAAGTATCACTAATATGATGTACCTGACAGCATGAGCCACATGCATGAGAGCCTAATGGTCACTAAAGCCTCAATAAAAGCTATTTATTGGAGTATAGTTTTTAAGATACACCTTTAAGTACAGGTACTTGATATTTTGAGTTCCAGTTTCAAAATGTGCTTCTGTGGTCATTTCTCATGTTGGTATACTAGAATTTTTGCTTTGTGAGTGGATTATAAGCAATTTAAAATATCGTAAAACACTCTGACAATACAGATATTGAAGTCAAGCTTAAAAAAAATAAAAAAAATTTATAATTTAGGTCAATTTTATTAGAATATAGGTACATAAAAATATCTTGTTACTGTTCTAGTGGTAAATGAGACTTGAATCTGGAGAGTTTTTGAACAATTCTCATTTTTTACCTTCACTTTTTGCAAGATTCTGCTGGATAACTTCCATCTTACTTTCAAATGAAACAGCAGTAGTTTTGAAATGATAATCAATTACTCTTTTTTCCCTGTCTATAAGACTGCAACATAGTAAAATGTCTCTTAATTTTTCCTATTATACCTAAATATAACTATATATGCCAGACTCAGAAAATCTGGAAACTGAAAATGAACTGCAGTGTCTCTGACATTGTTTGACTTCTCCTCTCCTCCTGTTTCATATTGGATTTCCTTGAATGTGAGATGTGAACTTCAGAAAGCTGTGCCTTGGAAGCAAGTGTGTTACAGCTGTGCAAATTCAGTCATGTTCAGAAGCTGGCCGTGGATTCAGTTACAGCATAATAACAATAAAATAATTGTGAAGCTTTTTTTTTCTTTTTTTTTTTTTTACAAAGGAGGAATGTTTTTATTCAGTAAAGACGATGTCTGTAAGAAACAGAGAATGGAAAAAGCCATGGCTCTTTAAACGATGGCAGCAGGCGTGGCTTGCACAACAGAGCTGAACCTGCTCCCAGTCCAGCAGCTAAGAGCTGCCTTGGATGTGGATGGAGATGAAAACTATTAAATTGGATGGATAAAATTAAAGTCAGCTGAGGTGGAAGGAGAGCTTTAAATGTAGTGAATAGTGGCTTGATAGGTTTTGAAGAGTTTGGGTGATTCTTGTTAAGTTTTTAGGGTTATAGAGTGTGAGTCTGATTTTGGAAATTCAGCCAGCAAAACCAAAGTGGTTGCAATGTTTTGCTGATTTCTGCTCAGAGTCCCATGCCAAGATAGAAGATCTAACTAGTGTTTATTATCACATTTTACAGGAGGAGAGATAAAGGCAGAAGATAATAGATTTTGTTTTCAAGGTCATTGTAAGGATCAGCTTAGGCGCAACCTCAGAATTTTTTCATTTTATTTGTTTCTCAGTTCAGTGATCTGCAAGCAGTAAAAATCTAGTACCAAATTTACTACATTATACTGTTACATTATTACCTTAAAATTTCATGCCATATGTAGGTGGCTGTAAGCAGGTCCAGCTTGGGTTTTGGGGCTTACTTATTTTGATTTTTTTTCTGGAGATTTATTTGTTTAAACTCCTAGGGAAAGCTTGAACGTTTCCAGGATTTTAGGCTACAGAAAGTGATTTGCTCTTTTTTCAGAAGCATTCTACTGGTCCTAGCAGATTTAGCACACCTTATTAGTTATAAAGGAATATTTATACTCATTTATTGTAAATCTGAGAGCTAGAATTTTCCTCTCACAATATTTACATAAAGGTTATCTCTTGCTAGATTGCTGAAAAAGAAATCACCCTTCCTCAGCTTAGAATACTTGCATGACTATTTTTTTTTAAAATATTTTAAAGCTGCCTAAAAATACACCCAGACACTCCAAACTAAGCAACAGAAAGGCTTCCCATAAGTTCCAGAACAATTAAACTCAGTGCTCCCTTCTAAATAAACCATGTGCTGGGTCAGGAGAGCCAGCAAGAGGCAGCCTCTTTAGACCCACTGTTTGCACAATGTTCTGCTGGAGCCCTGCACAGGTTTGAAGTTTTTCTCAGGTCTAAATGCTGCAAAAAACCCCTGCACATGGTTTTAAATTTAGCTTTTAGAAGTTTTTCCAACTAAGTTTCAACCTCTGAAATGAAGGTTCATAACACAAAGGTTGTCATACCCTTTGTGCAAATGGTGCCCTTATAATGTGGCATATTAAATATTTAACATAGTTTGCAGCAGATAAAAAGCAATTTTGTTTAATTTTTCCTAAATATTAATGCTATCATGCACCTTAATCCTTTCATTATAACAAAAATTTGTTCAAGCTCATTCTTATTAAACATTTTCTAATTTATAATGATATGGATGTTTTTCTTCTGATCCTAATAATTAAGGCAGAAATGCCATTGTAAAGAAAAAAATGTGAGAGCTGGGAGGAGGAGTCTTTACTGGGATATTGGGAAGAATTACAGGCTAGAAAAATAACTTTATTTTACCCAAGGATGCCAAAGACAGTGCCTATCTCTCAAGTAATCCAGCTCAAAGTTTTGGGTCAGTTGCCAAGGACTGAAATGGAATACCTGCAAAACACTCAGTGAAATGACCTGGAAAATAATTTATAAAGAGGTTGCCAGTCACTTCTGAGTGAGGACCATTCTTCCATCTCTATCTCTGAACTGCAGAGAAAAAAAAATAAAATTCCTGAATTGGAATTAGTTTCAAATCAACTTTTCTCTGCATGCCAGTACAAAAATGTAGTCAGGAATTACTTATAATGCTAATGAAAGACCTGTTCTAAGAGGGTTGCTGCAGGCTGGAAGCCCTTGATACAACAGCAAATGTTTTCCATAACCACCCATCTGCACTCAAAGACAGCACAGAGGTATGGAAGGGATAGGAACAAAGAGAAGGAAACCATTGTAAGGAAATATTGTTTAGAATTTGAATATATTTAGGTGATGTTATACTTACTCCAAGCAGACTGATGTGGCTTCATTAATTGCAGTAAAACTACAGCTGACAGAAAGGGGGACTGTGGCCCATTTTTGTTGTGGGTCCAGTATCTGTGGGTTGTATTAAAAATTTTGCTGTTTATTCTTATTTTTTTCTTTCTCTCGTCTAATTCTCATTTATGCACTTTCACAAAAGGATATTCACACATTTGCTTTAAAACTATATATTTTTTATTATTATGCAGTTTTTCTCTCCCCATGGAATGACTGTTTTTAATTTTCAATGTCCACAGCTTTTCAGTTGCACTGAAAAACTATTGCTAATTTGCTTGTATGCAAAGAACTTTATTGCTTTTTTGATAGATGCACTTTTTTTAAAAAAGAAATTGTTTCTTTTAAACAGTAAGCTGCTTAAAACAGTCTTTGCATAATTCTTGGGTCTTCAGAATCCCATGTTAGTTGATTTTTCTGAGCCAATATTACTCATGCATAGAATAATTATATAGATATTTCTGTTGAGAAAGTAAAGAATGAACTTGGAGGATAAAGAGCTGAGTGTGGTGGCTGTGGGGTTTGTGAATACAACAGGTCAGTACTTGTTTTCACATCAGGGCAAGTCTGGAGAAACCTCTGGATTTAGCTGGAGTTGTTTTTAGATTTAAATCAGTGTAAGGTAGGCTCCTTTCCTCTGTTTCATTATATTGTAGGATTTTGTGGTCTCAGGCGAAGCATTTGCTTTATTACCAGAGTTTGATTGAAGTCAAAGTTGACTCACATTTCTAAGTGCCTTGATGGATGCAGGCTGCTCCTCCCAAATGGCAGCAGTCCTCAGGTGGCCATCAGCCATAAATCCCACTCGCTTCTCTTGCGAAGGACTGTGTCCCAAACATCCTTTGCTGGGTGGGATCGGCACCCGTGTGTGAAGAGTGGCTGGCTGAGGCCAAGCTAAAGGCAGACAGAGATGGGCTTGTAGCTAAACTCAAACACTCCAAGGATGGGACAGCTCTTTTGTTTCAGAAAAGGTGGATCACGTGCTGCCTGTGGAGAACTGTAGTGGCATGTAAAATTCCCCCTCAATTCACTTCCCTCCGTGGACAGCTGGAATGCTCTGTCCCCTTCTACGCCTGCATTGCTGCCAAGACATGTTGTGAGCACACCTGCAGCTTCTCCTCAGCTGTACCAGCTACTGAAGGTACTGTTGTGCTCCCTTCCTGGTGTCCTCAGAAAGCACAGGGAAGTTGCAGGTTTAGTCTTCCAGGCTGAACAGCGCTGATATTCGTCTTAGAAGCTGCCATGTGTCTTGGCCTAGGATGACAACTGGAGACAGGCTTGGTCATGAGTAGCGAAGTTCAAGCTGAAAGAAGGCAGCTCCTCCTCAGGGTTTGCATTTTGATCTCTTTTACTGGAACAGATTAGAGGAGTGAGGAGTCTTACAATGGAAATCTTCTGTCAGTGATTGTGGTGAAAACTAGTAATAAATAAGAGGAGAGGAAGAACAGAAAGTTAAAAAAAAGAGATTTGTAATAGTAGGAGAAGCTTTAAGAGAGAAAGAAGGAAATGTCCTAACAGAAGCATGATGCAAACCAGAACACTCACCTCTGTGAAACTGCATCTGTATTGTGTAGGATCCAATCCATGCTCTGTGTAGTCACAGTAGAGACAGACAAGTGAACAGACATCCATATTTTCTTCAAGGATAGTGAAGATTTAAGTCTAAAGGTGAAATAAGAATTTAACTTTTTTTTAATGGCCTAACTAAATAATTATGGTACATTCTCTTTTTTTGGCACTAATAGATGGACCTCCACACAAGAGGTTGAATCTGGTAAATCTCAGTGGCTTCCAACTGTCAGAATGTACCCGGCAAACTTAGAGGAGAAAAATGATAGTAAAGGGGAAGGAGTAACTCGACATTAATGTTATATGCCTACATCCTAACTTGGCTTAAAGTAGATATGGAAATTGAGGTCTAAAATATCTCTCAATATCGTTAGAGACAGATTCTTAATGTTTTTCAAATAAAAAAGGTTCTTTCAGTTCATGAAGATCTATAAAAGTGTAACTGTACTCTTCATGTAATTGAAACGTTAATTTCACCAACATTTCCATGGAACGAATGTCTCTTATATGCGTCTCTCTCTTCACAAATATCAAGTTTAAAGGAATTTTTCTTGAACTTGTGAAGATTTCTTGAGTTGCAGAAAAACAGGTTGTTACGAAACCCACAGCTCTGTACATGAAAAATATTGAAGATCTATTTTAAGTATTACTTGACATATCAAAAACTTTACACTGGTAATTGCATTTTCAATCATCTAGTGTCCCATTGACAAAGAAATAGGTGCAAATCCAGCCATTCTTTATTTTCCAATGGCTAAAAAATTGAGTTTTATAATAAGAAAATAATACTAATTATTCCCTTCAAGAATTACACTGCGTATATTGCACAACAAAATTATCATAAGCAACAGTTAGATCATGAATTATGCTTGAAATATCTGCATTTTCCAGCTTCCTACAGTCTTTTTTTAAAACCCTTTCAGCTACGCTAATGCCCACTTCTTGAAACCTGCAGAGGGTTTGTATTTGTTACGCCCTGATGTGCTGTTGATCTGTTTGCAAGCTGTTTAATGTTAAAAGTTCTGCTGAAGCTGTCAATAGAAAGACGATGAATAATTTCAAAGACCCTCCCGGGTTTACCTGTTGTCTTGCTTCCAGTGTGCTGCTTTTAGTAATGAAACCAGCAGACTTGTGGGTGCTGCCTGGCTGCAGGAAAGGTGACTGGGAAGCAGTTTGTCCACAGCTGTGTGAGACTGAGATGGTTCCTGCACTGCTGGAACAATTTCCTCTCATTCCTAGTAGTAGTGATGCTCGTTTTTCACCAGTGGTGGAAAAAATATTCAGTGCATGTGAATGGATGCAGTGTGGCCCCTGGATCACTGACGAGGTCCAACCTTTCTTCCTGGAGCCTACAGGACTTGTAGGGTTTCTACTTCCTGCAGGGTGTGTTTGCATCTGCTTCTATGTATGATGCGTAAGGGTGCTGTTTTTAAAAGTCTGATTCTTTTTGGAGCATGTAAAAGCCTTTATTTGATGGAAATTTAGAAATACTGGTTGATCTCATAAGATATTTGCCAGTATCTTGTAAAAATCCTTATGCTTTTAATAATCTGGTCTCATGTAAGCTTGAAATAGATGACAGATTTGTACTGTTGTTGATGAGAGTCTAGCAAGAAACAGGAGTGTGGTGATTAGGAGTCTGTATTTCCCATAACCACCCATTACATATGTGGTATTCAAATCTGTGAGGAGTTTTTTGTGATTTTGATTGATGGTTTCGCTTTGTAGTTCGGTTTTTTTCTCTATTTATTGTTCGTTTGTTTCTTTTGGGGGTGTTTTTTTTCTATTTTCTATTTTTTTTTGTTGTTGTCTCTGAAATCAGTTTGTTGGGAAATGTCTTACTCAATGGAAGATTTCAAATAAGAAAAAAAGTTTAAACTGTGAATGGGTAAATATTTTAGAAAGCTCTTGGGGGTTTTAGGTAATAGTTTAGTAAAAAAAAGAAGAAAGAACCAGTATTGAGGTGGACTGCTTCCTTTTCAGTGAAAGGTGATCTACTGCTGTAGAATCTCTACTTCTGGTACTTATTATGGTACCATGGCAACATCAGAATTAGACACGTAAAATGGGGTAAGCAGCCTGATAGAACATAATCAAGAGCACACAAACAATGTGTTACAGGGAATCTATAGGAGGAATTATTAACAAATATTGTAGAGTTCTGGGAAGGAGCATTGTAGAGCTCTTCGGGGAACAGCTCGAGTAGGGAATCTGTCTGTAGGAAATGTGGAAGCTATTGAGAGAACACGTTGTCTGGGCTGGTGAGAGGAGTGAGGAACATGACACTGCTACTGCAGAAGGGTGGTGGCATTCTAGGTTGGGAAGAAGTAGAGATCATTTAGCTTTTGGAACCTGTGAAAGGCGCGATTTCTTCTAGATATAAAGAAACAATAATTCACTACTGCTCTGCCTCCGGGCTCAACCAGCAGGGTCATAATTAGGTCCTTTCAGTGATTTTTGTGTCTGTCTGAAAGCAGAGTGTAGGCTTGTGTGTTGTAAGTGCTGTTTGGGGCAATCAGCTGTCCAGACTGACTCTGCAGCCCCGCAGAGGACAGGGGCAGGCAGTCACAAGCACTGTTGGCAGCGCAGGAAGGCACAGGTAGTGTGGCTTTGGCAGACTGTAATTGTGGGGGATAAAGCTACAGTACAGGGACTACATGATCCCAAATCACAGACATCTGATGATCCCAGTGTCTCAGGTCAATATTCCTGTCTGAGAATTCAGCAGTCCCAGGTTATAAACCTGGCATCATGGGAAATGAATGCAAAATCATAGGCATGACTGCATGTGAGACATTAAATAGTGTAGATCACAGCAGACTGTTGTATTTTCATTTTTGACTGCTTTTGTTTCTCACAGGAGGTGTTTATGCACATTGTTTCAAAGGGTTTGTGTACACATTGTGAATTTACTACAACAGTGTTGTTGATTTTTGTTCCCCAGCTGCTCTGGGTAACATGGGTATCTTTGTACCACCTGTGCAGCAGGAAGTCCTTCCTTTCTTTAGCTGATTGCAGATTACAGGTTTGGATGTTATGAAATTAACCTTATGAACTGCTTTGGTTATTCTCAAATCAACCTTTTGACCCGCATGTCAAAATTGTTGCAGCTGAACGTGTATGAGCATGTGAGGATTAAGGTGTTGGGAATGCTATCCTACCATTTAATCTCAAAGCCAGCCTGGAAGACATTGCTTATGAAACTGATTGATCTTTCTGTTGTGAGGAAATGATAAGGTTGTGAGACACAGACAGCATAAAAAAATGTTTTGTGCAGAGCAAACACGTTAAGTGCAGTGCCCACTCTTACACTGGTGAGTGCATTGCTGGGGTGACAGCGAGGGACAAGATTGAAGGAGCTCGATCCCTCCAGGGCCACGGAAGAAGATGGGCAGCATCCAAGGTGCTCAGGGGGCTGGATGATGTCCCTGCCACTGTCTATTGCCTTGGAATGGAAATGGAAACAGGGAGAGTTTCTTGTCGACTGGAGAAAGAAAAAAGTTGTCCCCATCTTCAAAATGGCCAAGAGGTTTGCTTGGGGAAGCACAGGGCAGATGAACTCACTTTGGGCCCTGGGAAAATATGGAGCAGGTTCTTTTGGAAGATAGCTCTGGGCCTGTGAGGGGGAAGACATTTGGATGCTTAATCAACCTGATTGCCTTCTATGATAGGATAAATGGGTTTGTGGATGACAGGAAAGTGATTATCTACCTCAGCTTTAACAAGGTTTTTGATATGGCCCCTCAGGATATTTTTTGAAGTTTTGTTGGTCTAAGTGCATGGACAATTAAACAGTCTTCAGGTATCAACTCAGGTATCTAAATGTAGAAAGAGACTCCCAAAATATCTAAGGGAATTCAGTTAATATTCTTCAGAGAATGATTCAAAATTATTCAGAATATTTTCAAGTGATTAAGTCAACTACTGTTTGCAAGGCTGCAAAACATAAACAGTACTTGAATCTTATTTATTAGGAAGGCCATACAATTTCTTTTTTTACACACAGAATTCAAGCCAACAGAAGATAATGAAGACTATGCATTAAAACTATAGTAATTGTGTTTGTTTAATAGTAATATTGTTACATTAAAACGCCTACTTGTTATCCCTCTTTATTAATAAATAATTACTGATTTTGTTGTTCATTTATGGTAATACCAGGCTGTGAACTGGGAGGGCTGGAGGAGAAGGATCCTGTGCTCTCCTCCTCAAGGCAGTGGGCAGTGGCCACTGGGAATGTGACAGGCACTGATGGTCGGGGCAGGTTTCCTCCCTCCCTGTACAGTAGCTCAGCAAACATGCAGAGAATTCACTTTTGGCTCAGGGTCTCTACCACATCAGTCTGGTGCAACCAGATGCTTCAGGTAAACTCTAGCGTGAGGATGAGGATCAAGTCCAACACCAAAACAGCTTCTTTGTCACCTTTTCCTGGATCTGTGGGTGCAGTTCATCGCTAAATGGGAGTTAAAAGCACTCTAAAGCTGACATTCCACGTTTAGAGCAGGTATCTACAGCACACGTAGGTTTGGCAAAGGTTTAGAAGCAGTTATATGCTTGGGATGTGGGAATTTGTAATATCGTGTTTACTTTTTCCTTCTGTTTTTCCTCATACTTATGGGAGCACTGGTGATGAGAGAAACTTGGGATGGGTCTGCTGTGTGAAATGGTGATATGTCTGTGCTTTGCAAGTCATTGCACTTGTGTAAAAGAGGAGGAAATAGTAAGCAGAATGTGACCTGTGTTAAGAAAATGCTTCCTGGAGAGTTGCACTAAAAGCAGTTTCATTTAAATGACACATGTGGATCCATTTAAGAAGTGACTGGTAACTGCTTTAGCCTTGTTAGATGAATAAAATAACACCTGGTTTGCTGGACCTGAAAAAAAAAAATTGGTGAATATTGTAATATCTTTCCTTAAAAAGCAAAAGCAGGGGGATACAACTGTGAAAAGAGCAGGCAGTGATTAAAAGGATTTCAAGTCCACAAGAGATTACACGGAACCCCTCTGGAATGTGTGTGTGTGCTGAGTCACGGGCAGAGTGATGAACACCCAGCCCTGCCCAGTGCAAGGGCTGCTCCAGCAGCGGCCAGAGCTGTCCCCCATCCCCGGGGCTGTCCCCCATCCCAGCCACCCCAGCCTGCCCCGCTCGCTGTGCTGGGGCTCAGCGTGTGGAACCGGTACCTGACAAGTGCAAACATCCATGCTCAGACAGCAGGGCCCAGGGATATTGTGGGAGATTGTATCCTCATTATGTAAACTGGGTTTTCTTTTTTTGCACGTACCCTTAAGGGTTGTTCCTTATCTTCCTGTCAGTGTTTTTTTTTTGTTTTTTTTTTTTTTGACTAAAAGTTTAGGTTTGGATGTATTTTGAGATGTTTTGGCATGAAAGATCCAGCAGAAATACAGAACCTAAAATGAAAAGCTGCATGAATATAAGCTATTACAATACTATAAATGATTTATCTTGAATTAAACCCAAAAAAAGATGTGATAGAGGGAAAGCATATAATATCAATGAAAGGCAAAGCCTACCTCTGCATCTCTCTGAGCTGTTACAATTTGATTTTTCTCTTTTTCCTTTAAATTGCATTAGCAATTCCAGATAGACACTCAGCCTCCGAAAGAAAGGCCCTTGACATTAAGTGTACTGAAAGGTCATTGAACAGTCATAGCTTTCTTTTAATTTTAAATGCATTTGTCCAAGAAAATGCAGCACTGATACAACATCTGCTTTTCAAAGGGACTCTGTCTTTTAGCTGAGCTGACTGAGGCTTACAGAGGTCAATTGAAATGCCTAAGGTCACTCAGAGTGTCAGAGTAAGAGATGAGTATCTGGAAAACACACTGAAAACAGTAACCTACTTTCCCCCCCCTCCCAGAAATTACAGGATTCTCCTTTAAACTTCTGGGTAAACAGCAGTATGATTCAGGAAAAAAAAAAGATAAGAATGTTAAAGATGGTGACTCCTGCTGTGTTGATTACTATTGATACTGTGAGTTATAAGTAGAGGATTCTAAAAATTCCTGTCTAGAAAAATGATCAAGTTACATATTGCAAAAGCAACAAATACTGTGAAGGCAGAAGGCTGTGAGAGGGTTTACTGCATTGTTGCCACATACACACTGCTTTTTCAAACTTGTTTTTTAATAATTTTTCCGTGATTGACTTCAATTAAATGGCACTGTCTAAACTGGCTGAGCACAGTTATAAGATCAGAGCTATTCTGGGAATGAAAGATCCTTTCCCCCGTCATTGAGCAGTGAAGTAGGATGCAGTGATGACTGTGATTAGCAGAATACATGCATTCACACGAGGGAAAAACGCTACGCTGAGGATGAAGTACAATTTTAGCTTTGGAAATCTGCACAAAAGTGTCTGCAACGTTGTAGTGATATCTTTCACTTTCATGGCTTTTAACCCTCTGACTGTAGAAATTTTGTAAAGGTTCACCCAATTTAGTAAATGCTGCCATAACTAAAGGGAAGAAAATGCAAGCGATTTGTTTTAGATGGGTGTTTTGCAGAAGTAAATTCTGTTGAGGAAATGCGTAGCCTGTCAACACATTTGTGTAAAGAACTCTGAAGAATTGCTATGAATTAAAAGTAATTTATGGACAGTGATTGTAATTCTGCCTTCTGTACATGCCTCAATCTCCCATTGACTTACATTAACAAGGATGTTTGAGATGTACAAGGAATGCAAGTTATAAAACTCAGTGTCAAAAAGAGAGGCAGCTGTGGGATAAGTTATAGGAAGCAATCTTAACGATTAACAAATTTATTTAAAGATTGCCAAGGGCAAGAGCAAAGAACTATCTTCCAAGCAGTACAGTTGAAAGATAGCACGACTATCTTTCACCTTCGTTGCTGACAAAAAGAGCATTAGTATACTGTGATGGCAAAATAGGAATTCATAGAGGCTATCTTTGTAAGGTCAGATGGGAAGGGAGAACACGAAGAGGAATACATGGGAAGTACAGCTATGCTTCTATTATTACAGCATACTGAAGAATGATCAAAAGAAATGTGACCTTTTCTGAAGGTGCCTGATGCATTCATTGCTGGCTTTAACTTGTTCTGCCAATATTCTGATGTTTCACTTGCCATTTGATCCCCAAAAGGCTTAATTTTCAGAGAAAATGGAGTGGATGTTAAAAATCTTGTTTGGGGTTCATCACCCACCGCACCCTCCCAACCCTTTGGGAAACAACCTGGGTACTTGGGAACCCAAATCATTATTTCTCAGAAGGATTCTAATGTTATTTGGTGGGACACTTGGTGATCTTGTTGAATATTGCAGTTCTCTGTATTGACTTTGCTTTGTCCAGTAAAAGCTCTGGCTGGGATATTTTTCTTCTGCTTCCAAGCTGCATGTACCGTGTCTGAAAAATGATTTTGCTGAAGTAAAATACAAACTGATCAATCACACAAACAAGACAAAACTCCCACAGAGCACATGGGAAAAAGAACAAAGATTATTTTTGTCTGTCTAGTTAGAATTTTGCATATGCTTGAATATATCTGACAGGTTGTTTGTGCCTTTTAGAAGATTAAAAAAATAAAAATAAATATATATGGAGAGAGAGTTCTGATGAGTACAATAGCAGTGTTGTTTTTCATACATTTGGGGTGCTGAAACAATTCACAAGTGGCAAAACAGACCAAGTCGTCTTATGTTGTTCCCTGCAAATGAAGATAAATGCCTTGTTCTTTGTGTTACTTTCCTGAGAGAAGGATTTTTTTAGAATGGATTTTTAACTTTCTATTCCTTTTTTACTTAGTTATATATGTATTTAAAATATAAAGGAAGTATTTGAGGATTGCAGTTAAAAGCTGGGCTCCAGCTATCTTAGACCCTGAAATATTGTGGCTGTCCTGAAAAAGAGAAAAAATTATGCTATTCCTTCTAGAATATGTAGACCTATTGGGACTGTAAAATTTCAGAATGTAATTGTAACATGTTTATTGGAGCAAAAACCATAAAAAGATTTATCCTTTTTTTTTGCTGTAGTTAAGAATTGTAAGAAAATAGAAAATGAATTTCAGTACCTTATTCCCCATATGGAACTGCACTGCTGGTTTTCTCCTGTCTCCCCTGAAATCATATCTCCTTAACACAGCTAAGTAGTGAATCTCCTTCCTTGTGTTTGATTCCTGTGTTTTCTTAGAAACATTTCAAGAGAGTGAGGTCTTGAAGGGGCATGCATTAAAAAAGCAATGGCAAATCCATATTTTAAGCAAGTCCAAAAAAATATCAAATGGGGGTTTAGGGACAGCTAAAATACATGAATCTTCCTGAGTAGCTATGAAAATCCATCCTGAATGATTATGCAGAGTTTGAACATCTCTATAAAAAACCCCCAACCAACCAGACGACCTCAACGACTATCTAGACAAGGTTCTGCTTCTCTGCCCTTCCACCTCTGCCTGGACCTGTGAGACACTTCACTTTGCCCTGGATTTGAACCCTTGAAGTAAATATAGTTTAAAGAGCAGATGATGGAAAGCAGGAAGAAGATGAGAGATGTGTCCTGTGCTTGAGATGTGTCCAAGGTGTGGACTGTAGGAGGGAGGCTTTGCTACGGGAATGTATCCAGACAGCTCCAAACCAGAGCCTGACTGGGTGGTCTTTGGAGAAGGGAGAGCAGATCCATTTAGTTTACAGAGAAGATCTAGAGTGGGAAGGAAGAGATGTCAGGCCCTGGTCTCAGGTGTGGAAGGATGGAATGGGGAGAGCTCTGTGGAAGCGCAAAAGTGTTTTGTGGTGGAGGGTAGTTGTGAGACAACTTGCATGTGTGTTTGAAGTCTTGTGGGCGTTAACTCCAAATCTCAAATGTGTTCAGGAATGCCTAACAAAATGAATTTCAGATTCAAAAAAATTGCTCAGGCTTGTTAATATTTGATGGTAGAAATTCATCTGTGTCTCCATTCATGTGTGACCCACTTTGTATCCTTTTGGGAAATACATATGGTAAGGCCAAGAAATTGCACATGGTTCTTCTTGTTAGTGTATGCACTGAAAATCTGAAGCTTGGGAAAATTTTTTTCTTCCTTGTAGACCCTAGGGACATAGCCTTTAAAACTTTCTGCTTCTCTGAGATTTGTGTAGATCCAAACATCCAACAAGGTCAGTAAGTGTCCCTGTGCCCTCACTGTAACTGCAGAAGTTCTGCCTCTCCCTACCCCAGGGGAGACCTGCAGCATCAGGTGCTTCCAGACAGTTTGTGTCTCCAGGGTGCTTTTCAGAGAATTTGCCAGTGAAGATAAAAAACCAAATACTACTCGTGGAAGTATTCATCCTCCTCTGGCTCTAGGAGGGAATGCTTGGCAGCCTACCTGCCCTGTGCCCGTGGCCAAACTCCTCCCAGCTGCAAATGTCCAGCCCTGCAGAGAAGCTTCTGCAGAGCCCAGCTGGCTGAGCCCCAGGGCAGCTCCCTTCTGCTCCTGAGCAGAGATGGAGAGGGCTGGGTGCAGAGGCTTCTGCAGATCAGTGTGAGTTACAACCAGCACAGCAAAGAAGTGACTCTCTATACAATAACCTTTGGTTTTGTAGAGCTGGCTAAAACACAGTCAATTGAATGTGAAAGAAGATAATTAAGAAACAGTAGACCAAAGTAGTCATCACTGTAATTTCTTTGGCTTCAGTGAGCTTATTGCATGGATGAGTTTTATTGGAGAAGTTATTACTAATACAGAAAGTATGTGCAAAGTTAGGAGTTATGAAGTCAAAGCTGTAATTCACCTGGAAATACTGTTCTTGATTTTCAAAGAAGGCTGAAAAGAGTTAAACATAAAACTTCTACTTTATTTCTCTTGCATTTGGGCACTTAATCTTCTTGAACTTTTAAAAATATCCTACCTAGTGAGCCAGTTGCTTAGCTTCTGTGAAGAGGAGCTCCCAGAGTGCTAGGTGATATGCCAAGGAAGCTCTTGCCTTAGTATTTCTCTGAATGTAAGTAGTCTGAATTTTTAGCATACTTGCTCAGTCAGAAAAGGATGGAAGAAGCTGCTTTGTGCAACTGTTTCTATTCCTGCACTTTCCATTTAAGTGGCACTGGAGATTTTGTACCCTTTTCACACTGAGAAGGCAGAGTTCTTCTTTCCAGGCTAACTGGTTTGCCTCTCTTTCGGTTTTCTGTCTAGCTGAATTCGTTTATGGTATTCCAGAAATGTATTTTGTGGGTGCCTCGCACACAGAGCATTGAACCCTGCCCATGAGCTGCTGTTCTCTGCTGCGAGCCTGAAGGGCATGTTGGCTTCTCAGACTTCTTGCCTAATTGAGAGGAGCCTCAAGTGCACTGAGGTGATGCATCCCTGCCATAATCTTCACCAAAATTATTCTCCTATAATGACACATACTGGGATAGAAAGGATAGTCTTGGTGATCACAGCTTTGGCTCAGACCAGACCTGGAAATTTTAATTAGGGTTTAGATCTGCTAAGATTTGGAAACTGAAACGACTTTTAAATCTTTGGAAATTTGGTGTCTAATTACCTCTTGGGGTTCTGGGACTGAGTGATTTACTTAAGGTCACAAATGGAGTAGAAACAGAAACTGAGCAGATAATTCCCAAATCCCAGTCCTTTGCCATTTATCCTTGACTAATCTGGTATCTTGTGATCTGGGTTTCACTTCAGCCAGCTGCCTTCATTAAGTCGTTGGTGTCATCCTACCCTGGGACAGCTGGCCGGAGTTTAATGCAGGAGGAAGTGTCATCTGCATATTCTTGTTTATAGCCATGGCATTATGGGATGCCCACTGGCAGCTCGGCACAGCGCTGGCTATAAAATGGGAAAGAACTGTGTCTGTGGACCTCGAAGGAAAGCAGAAAGTTTCTGATCAGAGATTTTCAGAGTCTAAAACACAGAATTGAAACTGCCAGAATTAAGTGCTATTTATTTAGATAATAAATGTAGGAGCCAGGAAATTTAATCTCACACAAAACATCTGAATTTCAGTTGTATATATGCAATGGAGAGATCCAGGGGAATGAATTAAGAATATGTCCACAGATTTCTGTGCCATTCCTCACTTTTTTTCTTTTTTTTTTCCTGCTTGGCTAGGGAAGGCTTGGAATGATTTGCAAGGAAATACTTTTAAAGAAATATTGTGAGTAATGAAATATATTAAAAAAAAATTCCAAAGTACTGAAAGAATGACTTTTAAGTATTTAAAATCCAACCCTGATATTTGAAAAGAAAATGCTAAGTAATAAAGGGGATGAATTTCCACACAGCATATTGCACAGGAAATTTGCACATGCAACCTTTTATTTGTTTAATGGATTTTCTGTGAACATCTCCCATTAAATGTTTGTAAAACTTCAGCCTAAGAAATTTAGCTATGGAAGTAAAAGCATTTATATTCATTAGATGAGCGCAGAGTTTTTGCTCATGATTTGGGTGGAATTTAAAATGATTAATGCAGCTTAAAGTAGTTAGGTGATAGGAATTTTCTAAAACATTTTATCTGTATCTAATAAGCCCTCTTGGGGATACAAGAGCTTATGATGCATATAAGGAAATTTAGAATCAGTTTATTAAAAACACATTTCCACTTACTTTATTGGTGTTCTTCCATTGTATCTAAAGGCTTCCAGATATTTTACCATCTAGTGAAGCCAGTCCACAGGGAATAGAATCACATAAACACCTATATTGGAGAGGCTCAGCCTTTTAGTGTAGACGTGGGAGTTGCAGCTGACAAAGGGTGAACTGAATCCAGGAATATGTTACAGCTGAAGTTCAGAAAATCCTTCACAGAAACTTAAAATATCTTAAAGTGAATTTGCCCAGTGAGGAGCTCTTAAGCAGTATTCTGTAAAATTTTAAATGTAAAAAAAGCATTCCAGTCAGACTGTAGTCTCAAATTAAGCCTTTTAAGTGGCTTTGTGGTAAGGTAACTCTAAAAATACTGCAGGTAGCTGTTTATTAAAATTTTCTAGAGAAAGGAAATTCAGATTTGCCTAAAATTCAATTAAAGACCTTTCCAAGTTTTTGACTGACTTTGTAGTGATAGAGAAATCAGTGTGGGTGACAGTAATAAATCCTTTACTGTGTTCATAGCGCAAATTAAAAGCGGTACCCTTGGTGCTTTAGATCCTGGTAAATCGGTCTCTGCAAAGTCACCATCACCAGCATTCAAAGCCAAGCCCCTCTTGGATGGAAAATCAGTGCAGTGGTGTCTCAATTATCCCGGGGTAGGCTCTGCAGGTGATGGATGGGAAACAGGCTGCAGGTACTGAGACACTCAGTCCTGCTCGGGATGAGTCAGTCTGGCGCCGCTGTGAGCAGCGATGATACCAGCTCTGCTGAGAGCTGGGCAGCTCTGATTCAGCATTGTCACTGACCTCTCTGTGCACCGTTTTTTCCTGCTGTGTCCTTCTGCAGCCTAATTTACAGGGGAAGAGGGACTATAGGCAGTAAGGTGGCAAGTTAAGCATTTGCTAATCCAGTTTGTTGAATATCTGTCATGTTTGTTGTGCATTTCGGACCTGCCAGGTATCACTTCACTGAATTTCTTTGAAGAATTGATTTTACTGAGTTAGAGAAGCCAAAATTTTAGAGTTGGAGGGTAAAAAGCACGACTATAATGAATAGCTATTCCGCAGAAATGAAAACATGTATCAGTCTCTGGTTTCACGTACGAGGGCTATGCCTATAGTGGAAATTCTTTCCCAGGATAACGTTATGATGGAGTTGCTGCACTTTATGCTGGTCAGTAGATTTAGATTATGAGTATTAAAGTGAACCCTTCCCATAGCAGGGATTTAGCTGGTACTCATCCACAACCATTGCAGTGATGCTGGCAGAAATCTGTAGCCTTGACATAGCCTGAAACTGTGTTCACCTCGGTTCTTCCAGCCAGTCTCCTTCTCCTCACAAGGACTCACTTTAATGTGGCTATAAATTTTTTAAAGGAACATTCTAAACGGAATGCCACAGCAAATAAAGCATTGTGATAGCACACAGTGATGCTTCATTTCTCAAGGAATGATGAAAAAATAGCATAATTTTTTGTTAATATGTGCTCTATGCTCAAAACAGGAAAAATAACTGATATGTTTAGCTCTTCAATTTTACCACTGGGTAAATTAGGACAGAATTGGCAAGGTGGCAGGATCCCTGTTGTTGATCCTCCTTGTTTCAGGCCTCACTGACTCAGGGAAGCAGCAACGTGCTGCCCACCTGGCTGAGGTGGTGCTCAGCCTCTGCTGCAGTGGCTGCCCGGGTGGCTGTGGCTGCCATGTACCACTGGCAGCGCACTGTGTGTGCAGAGCTGGCTGTGCAGGCCGATGTTGGGATGTGACAGTGAAGTCTCAAATTCTTCTGGACCTGTCATAACACGGATGGATGTTTATAGATAGGATAAACAGAAAATTTAAACTCCTCGGGGGAAGGGCAGGGCAGGAGAGACAGGCTCTGAATACTTACTGGAGGAAGTACTCTTCTGATTATTCAGTTAAAACACAGAAATAACAGATTTCAGGTAATTCTTTCTTAGTTGCTGTTTGTTTGGTGTTCAGTGGCCTACTTTAGGCATAGCATATGTTTAACAGATAATCCTATGCAGAACAGAATTTTTTTACACTTTAAATTCAAGGTCACGGATGTGTTTGTTCCCAAAGATTTATTGAAAGGCCATCCACTCTTTGGGCAGAGAAATTTCTACCCCCTTTTCTGCTGTCAAACTGTGATTCTAAATGTCTCCTTGAAATACACACTGCCTATTTCTTTGTAGGTACAGATACTTTTAAAAGCTGTCTTAAAATAGGTGCAGATTGAAGAAATTGTCTGCCATCAGATGAGTAAGACTTGGCGGGGCTTCTCTCTTCCTTTCATCTACATATGCACACCTCTACAGTCATAAAAATATCCTTTTTAAAACCTGCAAGGATCTACTGCTACTCTCAAAAATGCCTGGCTGTTGTGGGGCAGTTGTGACTCTTCATAGCTGGGTAGGGTACAATGTGTGTAGTTCTGCTTCTGGTGGGAATGTCTGTGCAGGCAGACTAAAGAGTAAAGGCTGAACCACAATGAATCCATGTTAATCTCCCATCATGCTGGATAGAAAAACATTGTTGAGGTTTGATTGATGATTTCTGATCCTTGCCCATGAAGTTACAGGAAATAGAATATGCTGGCTTGAAGAACAGTGGTGAATCCATAGGAGTAGAAACAATATGCCCCATACCAGACTCATATTCCCAACTCCAAATGCTCCTTTTCTTTGCATTCCAGCATCCCAGATGGCAGATCTCCTTAGCACAGTTTAAAATTTTCAGTTTACTGAAGCGGGTTTATTTTTTTTTGTCTTCTTTTCACCATCTTGTCACTTAAGACCCCTTCATTTAATGAGTATCTACAGGGTCACGTCGGGGAATGAGCTGACAGGATGAATGACAGTGTACATGGACAGGGTGAGAGATTCCACTTCAGTCTGCAACCTTGTTGGCACACAGTCCGTAGCATCTCTAATAAAAAGGAGTCATAGCTCTCCAGATTTTTCAATTATTATTTTAATTTCTTTGCTCTGTTTGCTACTTCATCACAGCTTGAGATGTTACTCTGATTGTCTTTGTTGTAGCATTTTAATAATAAAAAACAATGCCCTAAATTCTGTTCTGTAGAACAGTTAAAACAGCCAAAGGGAGAAAGTTTACCCGTCGTGAACTTTGACTTTTTCCTGGTCATCTGGATTCAAATAGAACAAGCAGATGGTCATTTCAGGTGTTCTAATATGCACCAATCTATGACTATATCCTCAGATAAAAGGATTGTAATTTTTTAGTCTAAAGACGTCATTGGTGATTTCATCAAATCTAATGAAAAGCAGGCATTTATTTTAACTGAGTAGTGATTTAGCTGTACCCTACAAACACAGGCATAGCTACTGCAATTTACTTTCAGGAACACTTGAGGCTGAGGTCAATGGTGTCCTGCTTTATTTCTTGGAAAGTCAGCAATGCATGCAACCTCTTTCACTAAAAAGCCTCAAGGTTCTTTTCGCACAAGTAAGAAGTAAGTGTTTAGTCTTAGTATTCTAATTATATTCTTCCAAAAAATTCCCTCAAAGTTCCAATTAATTATTGTCTTCACTTCCTCTTCTGATGAAATGTCAAGTCATGTTGTTTCTGTGAAATGCCTGATAGCCACTGCGGATGCAAGGCTGTATTTTGCTCAGGAACGAAGCCTTGCTGTGGATAAAGGGTCATATCCACCAGCAGCATGTGTCAGTGTGATGTGCTGATTATAGGAAAGGTGTTTTAAACATAGCCATGGTGAAACTGAGCCCAAATATTCAAGCTTAGGGTATAAAATGTGGTGTGAGTTTTCCCTCCTTTCACCATATTACCTGTGGTATCCTGCACTCTGAAAGCTGTGTTCTTATACCTTAATCATGGTGCGCAGTCTCTTCCCTCAATGACAGGAGGGAAAAGCAGGGAAAAACCTTCCATGGTAAGGTAATGATACCAGCATGTATATTGCTTACAAAATTAAAAAAAGAGGGAGGTTGGATACACCACTAAAATGGATATCTGCAATTCAGCTATACCGATGTTACCAACATTCCTGTTGTTGGCTGCTGTTGAAATGGAACCTTTTAAAAAGTCGTTAAGAAGTGTGCTTTCATTCTGTAGAGAAATGGGTAAAACAGTAGTTTTTAAAAAAAAAAAAAAATCAGAAGTTTGGTGTTCTAGCTATTTAAAAGTCCTTCAAAATAGGGCTTTGTAAGAGATATTAATAGATTTTAAGGAATATTACAAATATTTTCCTTGCGATTTGGTTTATAACCATAGCTTCTTCCAAAGAATTACAATATGAGTGATGGAGATGATCAAAATACCTGGATGCTGGAAACTCTGTGTAGCTTTAGGAAATTACTCCACAGAATCAATATTGCATTGTGTTGAAAATGCGCTGGAAAGTGAGTCACCATCTTGAATTTCAAATGTAGGAAGAGTAAATTATAAAATCAGAGTATATTATAGATGTATCCTTTATTCTCCAAACCCCAACTCGAGGTGCACATCCTTTCAAGACGCTGATATATTAAATAGGTATCATTTTTTTTCATATTAGTGCAATCCTGAGAAGTACTTTGTGACATGAGTATACATTTAGTTGAAAGAATGAGTGGAGGAGAGAGGTTGTAGTGGGAGATACTTTTCTCTGTCTTTCACCTGCATATTGATAAGCTGGCTTTGAGGTATGTTTCCTGTTTGTTTGCAATTGCAAATTCTTACTAAATTGCAGTAGAACATCTTGTCTGCATTTTATAAATTCACAGCCACTCTACTTAAATACAGTTCTCACCCACACAGAGTTTCATTTGCACAAAAGTCATAGCAGCAGAATATCAGCAATTCCCACGGAAATGACAGCCTAAGCCTTTAGTTCATAATATTGAAAAATTTCCCTAACTTGCAACGTTTCCTGAGGGAATGTCAGAGTTGGCATACATTTCTGCTTCTTTTCTCTAATTTTTAACCTCTTATTACAAATGAAAGCTTGTAGGGCTTTTTAACAGGTGGTTTTTGCCTGGGAGTACATGACAGAAGTAGAAAGCCAGAGAACTGTGATAAAAATTAAACTCAGCAAATCTAACTAGTTCTAGTGAGAATGCAGCAGGGAGTTACAAATCCTCAGTGAAAAGAGCTAAAGATTGCTTAATTAAACAGGGTTGCAGAATTAGATTTAACTTTAAACTTGAAATTTAAATGAATTTCTTTGGTGAAGAAACAGTGACTTCTTGAATGTCTTCCTAGAATATAAATCAAAGTAGTCGCTTATTTCACACAGAAGGTTTCAAAATCCTGGAGAATAGGCTTTTATCACCATATTTATAAATTGTCTAAAAAGGAATATTAAGTGATTAGAGACTGTAACCCAGGATAAAAACCCAAAAGGAAAGGAATTAACATCTTTGTGGATTGTGTGTACTCAATCACTGTACTGATTTGAACAGGCAATATTTAACATACATCAGATTTTCAAAACTTTGTGTAACAGCAGATTTCACAGAAGATCTTGAAGGCCCTTGGCATCTGTGACCAAAGCTTCATAAACACCAGATAAAAGCAGTGGAAATACCATTAGGAAAGCAGGTAGAGATAAATGACCATTGATGAAAGGTTTTGGGCAAGTATCTGAAAATAAATTTGATCTCGCTTGTCCAACAGGTTGCATTTCCGATTTGTTGTTCCCTTTGCAACTCAGAAGCTGTAGATTCCCTTACAAATTATATTTCTACCTGTTACCTTTTAGCTTATCTGGTAGACTTCTGAAGTGGATCAAAAGGCATTAACTGAATTTTGAGGAATAACCCATAACCCCTAGAAGTTGTATTGTAGGTACAAGCAAGCAGAATTAATTCAGTTTTGGGTATATTGCCACTGTCACCTGAACATCTTTGACAATTTTCACCTGTCCAGATTTTTATTAATGTAAATCTCTGCTTCGTTTTCATCAAAGACTGTGACAAAAACTTTTAAGGCATTGGGCTTCACGGTTTCGGAGGTCCTTGGCATGGATCTTCCAGCAAAGGGCCCTGAGGCGCTTTATCTGAAAATGCAAAAGTGATGCTGACTGGGGATGTGGCAAGGCCAAGGTGCCTTGGGGAAATGATGGTTCAGTGCTTCAGCAGGACAGCTTCCCTTGGATGATGCCAATTAAGCTGTAGCTGTCATTTAAAGTTGCCGTCTTCTGGATCGCACCTCCTGTGCACAAGCAGGAATCAATCAGTCTCTGGTGCTGTGTTATAAATAAAAATGAAGGTTCGTGGTTTTGTAATGTACGAAAAAAGTCCCCAAAACAACATGTACCCAAATGTTGCTCGTTTCCAATAGTGGTGATTATTTCTTGGGCTCTTTCAGGAGGTATTGAAGTCTGTCATCTCAGAAGTTTCACCAGATGAGTTAAACTAAAGCCACCACTTAAATACCTTTATAAGGCTGTGAATTATTTTTAAATTCAGGCAGTGTTATATCAATAAACAAGCATGTAAAAAGCTATAGTGTAATCAGGTTTATTGTTTCATAATAGGTTTATACAAATTATGAATACCATAGTTTTATTAATTGGACTTTTAATTATCTGCTATAGTGAAGAGTGATGTAAAATTACTAATAGCTCTGCTAATTAATATGGGGATTCAATGGCTGTTAATTAAGGGCAAATGGGACAGGGCTAACACAATCCCCTTTTGACTATGATGAATAAAAAGTCAAACCAATAGCTTATTTCCAAATTAACATGATTGATAAAAAGTCAACTCTGAGCACAAGTCATTCATCCTAAGGGAGCTGCAATTTAAATGTTTAGATGATACAAAAAAGAGAATATGTCTGTAGGCCTTGAAATAAAAGGAAAAGCTGTAAAATGCTTCAAAGGGCTAAACTACAGATTTGTAAACTTGCTTTTAAAGATGTAACTTTGTGCACAGCGAGGCTTTTCAGATCACTTTCATTTCTCACAGATTTAAATAAAGCTGACACATGAATGACTAGCCATCTGTAATACATTCCAGGAAAATTATCATTATTTGACTTTCTTTTCTGTTTATCAGAGATTCTGAACAGCACTTTACACACTTAAAAACAAAAAGGTGGTGTTGAGGGGAGAGAAGCACCTTGCCAGCAGCTGATTTATCAGCCTCCCTCTGATCATTGCAGTCTGTCCCCTTCTGATTGCTGTCTGCTCGTGACTTCCTTTCCTGCTTGTGCCCAAACATTTGAAACTTGTGTTTAAAATCTCCAGGAAGTCAAAGCTGGATGTGTATGTCTGGAAAAAACCTCCAAGACAGAATCCAGAGTGTTTGGTGATGTGCTTGTGTGTCACAGGTACTGTGGGATATATTGAGAGTTTTCATGTGCTATGTGAGGTCCCGAGTTTGGTTTCCCCTTTGCTGAAGGAGGTTAAAACTTGCATTTCCCACCATGAATGACTACCCAGGGAAAGACTGCTTTGTTTTGGGGTTGCTTCTGCTTGTTCTGCTACAGAAGTGTTGTGTAACAGGAGCAGCGAGTACCTAGGACAATAAGTCAGATGTAAAAATGCGGTTTCATGAGCAAATATTTAAGGCAAGTTTGAGCTTATTAGGAAAAACAAAAATTCAAAACATTGAAAGCTCTAATTGAAACATGCTGAAACTAGAGGAAGAACAGGAAAACATTTTGATCTTTATGAGACAGAGATGTATGCATGCTGTTTGACATAGTGAGTGTAATTTGCATAGCTGAATATGAATTTAAGAACTTGGGATTGGAAGAAATCTCCTGAAAGCATATTTCTTGGTCCTCTTCTATCACAGGCAATTATTTCACATAAAATTTTCACAATCTATCACATTCCAAGTTAAAAGAAGCCTCTCTTTCTACCTTTGGATGCTGATTCTGTGCTTTGGTTTGGATGCTGGTTCTGTGCTTTGGTTCTCTGATGGTTAGAAGCCTTCTAATCCCTAGGCTAAATTTATTCATGACTGGTTTATTTTGATTTTGTTCATGACCATTTATTTCTGTTCCAGCTCTGATTTTTAGCTTGATTTTCCCTCTTGAACAAATATTCCTATGTACAGGCTTTTTTGACTTTCCAAATGAGGCAATTCATGTTGGGCTCCTTTTATTTGATAGTATGGCCCTTCCCAATTCCTGCATCTTTTCCAGCTCCCTTCTGTACACAGGAACCCAGGCAGGGCCTTGTCAGTGCTTTAAGCAATTCTGGGAGTATTTTTTTAATCTCTTTGGGAAATGAACTTATTGATGTACCCTACCTGTGATCATATTTGCCATTTTTCTAGTCTATCCATAGCATCCAATATGTCTTTTTATTCCTCCTCTTTCCAGTCTCCTGCAGTTCAGGTTTATGGCATAATTTTTAGTCTCCAGTTACACACCCTTCACTGCATTAAGTTTCATCCTACCTCTATTACTTTACTCCTCAAGGTTTTTTCATTCTTTATATGTGATGTCACAATCTTTTATGTTGACATTGTCTCCTTTTTGTTCATTAGGAAATGTCATTTTGTTCTTACCTTTTTTTGATGAATATTATTATGAAAATATTGATTGTTCCACTAACTTTCCTTTTGATAAGGGTAAAGCTCCTTTTTTAATTTAATAATTTGGTAAAAAATATCTGTGAGGAGTGGTCTTCCTCATGCTTTGTATTTCAGTAATATCATAATAAGTTACATTTTGTAAATCAGTGTGGGCTGTGTTATTGTGAAAAGATATTTTTCATGATACAGGGCAGGAACTATGTCATGTGCAGTTTGGGTTTTTGAATGTTTAGCCTTTATTACTGCCAATACATAACAGTACATATATGAAAAGCTATATTAGCAATAACATTTTCTTTAATTAATTTTTCCATGAATGAATTCCTATTAGAAATTCATTCTTACTACACTGTATTATGTTGTGATGCACTTTGGTGAAATTAACTCAAAGAGCTGCTCTTTGCAATTTTAATATTCCGCTGGGTTTTCCATTCTAGAAAACTCATTATTATACATGTACAAAGCTGAAAAGAAACAAGAGAGAGGCATATTGTGTGAATAACAGTCAGGGAAAAGAGACAGCTGGCATGATAATTTTCTAATAAAGCTTAGAAAAGGCTGCTGTGTCTTGAAAAAAATGAGAGTTTTAATTTGAGTATTCCTTTTGTTTGGATTTGCTTTGTACTAAAAAGTTCTGAATCCTATTCACACCTTTTATGAATATTAACTGAAAAACAAATATATCTTGTCAAGCCCTTCTACTTGGTAGGTGCAAAAGAATCAGTGGTGTGTATCCAGCGGGGGATGGTATTTCTTGTTCTTCTTATCCACTTATTCTCCCCCAACCAGCCTGTGCAGTTTGGATCTTGATAAATAGAGATTTTTCTGAATCATGGACAACTTATTAACACATGGAGCCTTTAACTATCTGTGTGCCAAACTGCAGCCTCTAAGGAATGTCTGTACCTTTCTTAATTCCTATCACATAAAAGATCCTGACCTTTGGAGGCTGTGCCTAAAAGCCCACTAGTGGGAAGCTAGGAAGATTCTAGACAACAGTCACAGTAATTAAACATTTCACTTCTGACCTTTGAAGTCACTCAAATCTTGTTATTTGTAAGTAAAGCTTTAATTTTTTCAGATATGACATTTTTAAAGACTACGTGCTACTTTCTTACAGAATTTAAACCAGAGTATTTTTAAAAACGTACTAAGTATTTACATTTAATTAGAAAACTCAAACACACAGCTAGAGAGGCAAATTAAGGTGAAATTTAAATTAGTATGAGGGAGAAAAGTTAATCCTTTAAAGTGAAAATTGAAACTCCAAGTTCTGTACTTGCTGCTGCCTTTCAGCAGTGGATGGCCAAGACATAGGGTAGCCTTCCCTAATCTGCATTTCTGACTGGTTCCTTGCATTTTGTAAGGCTTTTAGGAACGTAACAAATGCAGTTTTGAACACATTATTATAACAGTGTTTTTAAAAATGTATTACTCCTGTAAAATATTTTCTGTTATTCCTTGGCTTGATGTATTGTTCTAATGTGTTGCCCTGATATTAGATTATCCTAACTCATCTCTGTTTTCATCCATTCATCCTTTTTATACAATATAATGTTATTTGCATTAATGAAGTTACTGCTAATTTATGTCACAGTGAGAAAGGAATCAGGCTTGTTATATCTGGTATCACAGTTCATGAGAGAATCAGTTAATTGCATTCCATTAGTAATTAACATAGAGGAATATGAAATACTAATGTTTTGTAAACTGCACATGTAATAGCCCTTATTCTCAGTAACCACGGGGCTGCAGGTGGCAGAGAAACAAAGGTCTCCACCTATACATGGGACTTTTGCTGCTCTTGAGTGAAAACCACTGACAATAGTTTATTGAAACCACAGGATATAGTAATGGATCATGTGCCACTGATACCAAACTGGAGACATTTATCTGACATTTAGTTTAATTATTAAACAAATTATTAATTGGTCCCTTTTTCTTCTATGTAGGTTGAGGTTGGTTAATTTAATTTTTTAAATTTTAGTCAGCTTTTTCAGTACTTGAACCATTTTAACTCATTTATTTGTTCAGCCTTGCCTTGTGAGCTGTGTGTATCACAGTGGGTTGCTGTCGCTGGGTTCAGGTTCTCAGAACCCTGCCTAGACTCAGGGGTGTTTCATCAGGTTCAGTGCTACAGGTGGGAGGATGTAGCAAAAGGGTCAATTTTAACCATGCTCCTGCTCCACTGGAGGCAGAGATTGAGTGACCCAGCAGGAAGAAATCCTCATGATAAAGTCAAAGGAGTTCAGGTTAAGAAATCTTTCAATTTAAATCAAACAGTATGGGCTCTGTCCTGTTAGGAGTGTTTGGAAGCTCCCTGCTAAGAGCCAAAAACCACAGGTACATGAGGTAAACAAACACCAGGGCTTTTTTCCCACTTCTTGGTCTGTAGAAGGGATGCATTCAGCTTCCCCATGTATACAAAGAACTTTCCTTTACATTTCTAAGTGCCGTTCACATGTATTTTAAATTTGTTTAGCCACATCTATTCCTTCATTTCATTCAGTCTACTGGACCAAAGATTTTAATTGGGCTGTGATGATACCAGGTTTTATGGCATTGTGAAAGACTTGACTTTCATGTGGAAGAACATGAGGGAATCTGAACAGCAGTCTGCTAGTAGGATGGCTTTGCTGTTTAGAAAGCCATGCCTGGATGTCTTCAAGAGAATTTCTTTTGCATGCTCATTGTTTTATGTGGGAACATACTTTGTGGCTGGTCTTGGATAGGTATTTCTTCCGTTCATTGCGTGTTGAGATGTCTCTCTCAGCCCTAGATCCGTTCCCATATCCATCCTTTTTCTTGGTCTTTCATTCTCAGCCATTTCCACATTGCTGCACAAAACAAATCCCCAGACATTTTGTGTGCATTGCAAACTCATTTACTTCATAGATGATACTGTTTTAAAATACAGTGTATACGGTCTAGCTGTGAAATGAAAAGTGTTTTGCAAAATCAGTGAGCAATTAAATTTCAGTCCTTTCCTGGTGGGGTCTATGTAGAAGTCCTTTGAATGTCAGAACACAATAAAAAAGAAATCAGCAGCCCCTAGAAGGATCCAGTCCACTCAATCAAGATGTAACAGATTAACCCATTAGCCCCAGTTTGATTTCCTGGTGCTGTAGTTGGTGTTGTCATCTCCCATTGACAGGTCTGATGAGCTCCTTACACGGGAAGGCTGAGACCACAGTAGGTATCAAAGTTTTTGCTTCCAGAGCTGGTTGTGGAATCATTTGGGGTTTCACTACCATTTTCACGACCTTAGAGCAGCGAGGGATCTTGGCTGTTGCATGCTTGGATTATGGGGGACTCAGAGCTTTCCTCTTTAGGATTTCTCATCTTGGAAACATCTTTATGTAAAGTATAAGCTCTTCTCCCATGTCCTCCTTCAGTGACAGAGGGTGGAGCTGGGCCAAAAATGCAAAGTCCTGGCTGGGTATTGAATTGTGCTTAACATGTCCCAGAAAGCACTTGTAGCTGCAGTAGTAGTGCACCCAGTGTATTTCCTCTCCTCTTCATGGCTTCACTGTTTGCTGCTACTGTAAAATCCGGGTGTGAAGTGTGTATTTAAACAGTGTTTCTTTATTTTCCCCAACTAATTTTAGTCTTTGACTTTGAATGACAGTTTATTTGTAAATTAGGAATAAGTGTGAGTAGGAAGGAATGGATAGCCCAGGTGATAGGTAACAGATACAGAGCCTTTCATTTGTAGCTTGCCAGTTCAAATTTGGCTCGGGTCTGTATTGACAGAAATTCATTATCATCTGATGGTTGTTTGGGAGTCTGTGTGAAAGGAACTGATGGTATTCACATTCAAAAAAAACAACAACAAAAAACAAAACCTGTCACAATTACATTCTTTTTGGCAGCTTCTGTGAGCATGAGGATGAACTTCCCTCTGACATCTTAAAGCAGTCTTTCCAGATAAGGCTTCAGGCGAATTGGCAGGACGATGTGGAAATTTGCAGACACTGTCCAAGTTTTATCTATCCTTTGTCTAATCAAGGGATCCTAAGCCTGTAAATTATGAGAAACAGAAGTGGCTTCTATGTGGCCTCTATCTTTTGCTCTTTCAGGTGCCCAATATGCAATTGCTGCCCTCTGATTACCAGAGAATACCAAGCATCCCCAGCAGCTGAAAAGAGATAATTTGGATGAGCCACTCTAGCTTTAAAAATATTCATCTGAGAGATTTGCCCTTGGGCAAATGTAAGTCTGCCAGACAGTCAGAAATATAATGGAGTCATTTTTGTCCCTTAGCCTTGTCTGCAGTTTGGCAAAATTAACTGCTAAATGCCAACAAACTGCCAAAATCTCGTACCAAAGGTAGAGACCAAATCTCTCAGCAAAGCATTTTCTGAGTGTGGTGATATTTAACTTAATTGGGAAAGTGCAGTATGTCAATATGAACTTTTCCCACCCCCCTATCTGTCTCGCTCTGAGGCAGTCATACCATTTCATTTTAGCAATACAGAAACCTTCAACCACCAAAGGATGTGCCAGCCAAAAAACATCACTGCCAACAATTATATGCTAGATGTGTGTGGGCAATAACATATGCACTTAAAAGGACTGAAAAAGAAGGTATGCATGGTTCTTAGCATTTTATCTTGTCTTGAGTTTCAGTGTCTCCCTAAAATTAGAATTAATTTCAAACAGCAAAAAGTCTCTGGAAAGAGAACATGTAGGAGCCCTGTGATGAGACAGGAGATTTTTCAGACCACAGTTTTCTTACTTTTACAAGGGAAAGCGTAAGCAGAACTGTCTTCATTACTCTTTTAAATAATTAATGCTTTCAGTATATTTCAGGCATTGATTATCTGACCAGTTGTTAATGGACAAAGCTAGAGTACCTCATGGTATTTTTTTTATTTCTACGTGAAATCTCTAATAACCCGAGCATATGTTGATACACACGTAGGTACAAGAAGTAGGATTTTAGTGGTGACTGGAGTGTGACATGACTCATCTCCAACATATAAAAAATAGGCAAGATGTATTATAAAGGCAGACTTAATGCAAAAAAAGCAAGTGTGCAGGATACTTTTATGCATGTATAGGAATGAAAGTGAGGAGATTCAAAAGGTCCTTGATCTACTGGGGCATTTTCTATTGTATTTCTAAATATATTTCACTGTTGATCCAGCATTATCTGGATTCCCTTCTCTCTGTTGAAAGTCAAATTCGGGCCAATTTATATTTTTGGTGATTCAAGATCTAGTTAAAATATGTTTTCAATACCTCTCACTTCAGCCTTCTTAGGTGATTAGACAGCCACCCTTTAAATTAGTACTGGGGCCAGGATAGGAGGAATGAATTAACACAGGCCCAGTTTTTACTTTATGCAAATAAAAACCTTGTTCTTATCTACACCTATACACTTAGTGTGGCTTTTGTGGATCAGATGACTGTCTCATTTGATGGAGCTATTAGATACTATACCCATTGAAGGAGGGGCACTCTTGACTTGGAATTCCTCATACAAAGAATGAAAATTTGTCCATGCGTGCCTTGTCTTTCTCTTCTGAGTACTCAAAAAGTCATTCTCGGGGCTGAGCTGGGGTATGATATAGATTTATTAAAGGCAAAGGATACTCTGTGGTGTACTGTGTATGTTTTTTACCATCTAATTTCATAAAAGATGACTACCCTTGGCACAGGCACAGAGAAGGTAAAGGAAGGAAAGAGCAATCATACAGAAGAGCTGTTTTGTTTATTCTGGTAAAGTGAAGTCAGAGAAAGGGTAAAATTTACCTTAGTAATATATTTTAGTATTGATATCCAAGAGGAAAAGTTGGCATTAAACTAAAACCACATGGGTAACACTGTCAATGAATAAATTTAGACTGGAAATTAGAAGAAGATTTCTGAATACCAGAGGAGAGAGGTTTTGAAACAGCTGTCCAATAACAGGAGAAATCATTCTACCTCTTATTTTGAGTCAGTTATGAAATGACATAAATAATGTGTTATCTTTAGTCATTAGAAACTTTATGAGTCAAAAGCTATTTCTGGTCTAGGCCCAAGACAGAAGAAGCAGAAATTCTTACTCCTGAATTCTTATCCCTATCTTCTGGATGAAGATAGAAGCAGAAATTCTTACTCCTGAATTCTTATCCCTATCTTCTGGATGAAGAGCTTAATCAACAGGTTTTTTTCCTTGTATGTATCTTTCAAAGTGGAATAAGAATTATCCAGGAAAAATGTTTGAGATCTTGTCACAAGAAAGGTTCCTGACAGCCTCAGTTATTCTGTGGGCAGAGACAGCTTTTGCTGTCTTGCTCTGCCTGTGCCTGAGTTCCCCAGCTGCAGAGCCTGGGAGCAGGTTTCCTTCAGGAGCATCACGGCTTCTGGCACCTGAACATCAGGAGTGCTGGAGGAGCTGTTGGCCACTTGCTTGCTGCTGTGTGAGAGGTGTAGGCATGGCCATTCTGTCTGTTTTTCCTTCTCCCTCTGGTATTGTAATCAAACATAGATATTTTGTAAAAATAACACACTATTTGCCTGGGTTTAGCTCTGGTTTTAATGCCAGAGTAATTTTTAGCTACAAGCATAGTACAGAATCCAAATTAATAATCAGCTCTCAAATGCTATGTAATTATCTATCATGTTTAAAGGTTTAGCTTATGCTGTTGATGGTTTTACATTTTTAAATGTGATGGTTTTTGTGCTTGGTTATTTCTGCTTCCTCAATTTTTTTTTTTTGGATGCTTCTAGTGTATACAAAATGGAGATTTTACATTTTACATTTGCTTTTATTCTACAGTTGGTTCATGTTTTCAAAAGTAAAGTCTACCTTTGGAACTTATAGAACTGTGACAGAGATTAATAAACTTCATATAGTGCTTACTATTGCAGCTATAATTAAAGCCAAATTATATTCAGATTTTGTCTATGTATTGTGGTTTGAGAGAATCACTATGCCAAAGACTTTAAAAATTATGCAGTTTGTTCTGTTACTAGTAAAACTGCAGCTACAAATATATTCCTTGGGCATTTGACTTTTAATCCTAGTCTATTAAGAGATTTGTTAGCATCATGCCTGAGTAACACTGAGCATCAGTCACATAACTGAGAGGTATTGATAAAGTTCTAAACCTGTAAATAAAACTGGCCTGTTGTTCTACTCTGCTGGCTTTGATTGGAGATGCAACATTTCCCCAGGTGTTTCACTCACTCACAAGCTGACCAGTGTTCCTTTGTGGTGAACAAACAGTAAATGTTTGAAAATAGCTCTAGCAAAATGTCAGTGCTATCACAGTTACAGTATTCATCAGAAAACTAATGTTCACGTGTGTCACTTTATCCAAAACTCATTTTAAACGATGGATCTGATCAGTGATCTTTTTATTACCTACATCTTTATCATCAGGGTTGCATATGATGCTTGACTGGAAAACAGTGAGTGCTGGTTTGCTCCAGGCTTCACCTGGCTCCCGATCAGCCCTGCTGCAGGTGCTGGTGCTATGGACACGTCTCAGCCTTCTTGTCCCTGGAACACAGAGCTCTGCCAGCGCACAAGGGCAGGGTTTGCCCAGTGCCCAGCCCTGCAGGAGGAGAGGGGCAAGGATGTCGGTCTGTGCCGCAGGTCTCTGTCCCTCCTGGGACCTTGCCCAGGTGGCACATCCCCAGCTGCACGTGGGGAGCCCTGGCCTCCCTGTGGCTTTCTTTGCTGCCAAAGGTGAGCAGTTGTTTCAGGGCCAGTGCAGATGGCTGAAGAATCAGCTTAGCTCTCCGTGGTTTGTGCATGTGATTATGTATTCTAGCTTGATGAAATTCTGTGATTCTTGTATCGGAATGTCGTTAGCCAAAAGTATTGAATTAATTTTGTTTAGTTTGATACTGACCACAAGGTCACGGGCAGCAAGATGTTAGCTAAGTTGATTCCTCCCAGTCGTGGCCAAATGTGTTACAATTTTGTAGTTAAACAAATCTGAGTAGAGCGAAAGGGAAGATCATTCCTACACTTCCATTCTGTGGGGACCCTTTAGTCCTTTGTCCTGCTGGTTTCTATTTTGAAAATAAATTGGAAAAATCTTTTAGAGGAAAGACTTTAGAATATAAAGCCTTTGGGACTTTCCAATTTGAGAGAGAAGCGTAGCTTTATTTGCCTTTAAATAATAAAGTTTATTTTTTTCTGTTTAAGTATTTATAACAAGTGAGACTGGGGTTTACAGTATGCAGTGAGGGATTCCATTTTCCAGAATGCTCTATTACTTTTTAATTGCTTTATGCTTTTAAAAAGTGATAATATAAAATGCTTAATCATTGAGATTAATGAAACAATCTATGTAGAACAGGCAACTACTTTCTATGAAGTTTGGTCTATATGTTATATATCTGAATAGCAGCTGTGAATCCTATGTCCAACCTTTTATTCTGAAAGTTGAAGAGGAAAATAAGATCTATTTTATCTAAAGAAATGCCTTATACTTGCCCTGAATTTTTACAATGGTGCTTTCCTCCTTGTCTGTTAATGTTTCTGAATTCTTCAGTATCAAAAACACTTTTTCATTGACTGTATTTTTTGTATTAATCTGGCAGTCTCAAAGCAATTCATTAACTTTAATTAAATTTTTATATTACCTTAAAAAGTGACTTTTGAAAAATGGTATTGGGGGAATACAGGAACCAAGAGGTCATTTCACAAGATTATTACTACCCTGAAGTGCTGCTGAGATTTAGCTTTTGGTTCCTCTACCTTGTTTTAAATTTAACAGATGAAAAGAACCAATTTGAAATGTCAGAAATCAAAATATGTCACTAGAACTGGCAGAGTTCAGAAATACAATAATGCATTTGCCATCTCAAAGACCATTGCAGTGATTTGATTTTTAAAGTATCATGCTGAAATGCCCAAAACAATTAAGGTTTTCCAAGATCAGTACCTGAAGTTGCTTTGCTTATAAACATATGTGTAAATCTGTTTGGCCAGTGGACAATTGCTGATAAAAATAAGCCCCAAAAAATTGGAAATAAAACAGGTGAATCCTGGGTCCATGTGATTTCCTCACATAATAGTGGTATATAATCACTGGAAAGGAAAAATAGGATTTTGGAGAGAGGTTGCATAGAATGAACAGCATTCTGGATACAGAGTACTTCAGCTTTTTTTGTTAGTCTCTGCCTCAGACTCCTTTCCTGGTCTGTGTGTTGTTTCTCTAGTAGTGAAGTTGGAATCACAGCTCCAGTTTCCCTCTAAAGCCAGTGTCAGCAAGCACGGAGTCTGGGTAATCACAGAGTATGCTCATGACTCATCAGTGTTTTAATGCAAAGGTGATTATTGATGAGATCTTAGTGTTCTTGGCTCGTAATTTCCTTAAAGCTTACGTGTTATGCACATCCCCATCTTCGTGACTAGACCCCAAAAATATTTCTGTTGACAGCTTAAGCCAGGCTCTGATTTACTCTTGCACCGGTGCTGTGTGTGTGGGGTGAAGTTTTAAAACCATATCTTGAGGGTTGATACACCGGAAACCAAATTAATGTCAGTATGAATGTTGATTTAACCCACTGCGTCACCTGATCCTCACCCTGGACTCCGGGGCAAATTGATGGGCATTGCCTTTCTGAGCTAAGAAATAGGTTTGTGACCATTTTAATGCAGATTTCCCATTTCTAAAGGGGGGGAGGATGCCCACCTGTATTGGTTTTCTTTTTTTCTACCATGAGAAAGTGACGTGTGCCAGGAGGCACTTGGTGTCGGGTCGCTCCTCAGTCTGATTGGCATCTGTTTAGCTCCTTGCCCTCGCTGAGCTCGGGTTTTGATGGAAGTCACAAGGTGGGCACTGTTCCCTCCCAGGGATGCTCCATCTCCCTGCTGCTGTTCCGTGTCTGCCCGTGGGCTGCCACGGCGGTGTGGGCCACGGGCTCCTCACCCCTCGTCCAAAAGCTGCTGCAGCTTTCCTCGGCGCTTTTCACACAGAGCATCTCGAAGGTTTCTAAACCTCAATCCGCAGGTCGCGAATGAAAGGGCTCTCTGAGAGCCCTCATTTTGTTAATGTTTGTCCTTTATGGAGGGGGGGAAAAAAAAAAATACTGCCTCGATTAGCATTCAGTTCCAAAGGGACCCGGGCCCGAACGGAACGGGAACAGAGTGATTCAGCCGGCACGGAGCGAGCGCGGCGTGGGGAGGCTTTCGCAGCGCCTGCCTGCAGCAGGGAGAGGAGCCGCGCTGCAGAGAGAACAGATGCATTTCAGAGTCGCCCGCCAAAGGGAGTATATTATGCTCCCTTTTTAAACTTTCCCAAACACACACCATCTGTTTCACACTAGATACTTACAGGGTTTGATCAAATTAGAAGTCATGCTGAAAGGAAAAACTAAGGTTAGCATGGACAGCTTTCTTAAAGCTACAGAAATCGCAGTTCTGTTCCATTAAAGCCTGAGTAACCCCTGTAAGCTGGATGAAACGTTGCTCCTTAGTGACACTGCCAATTGCATTTGTTCACTTATGGTCTCAATCAGAGTAATATTTGCAAAAGCAAAATTGAGAAAATATCCTATAAAATGACAGCAGGAGAAAACAAGAATGGTGGACATGGAGTGGCTGATAAAATTGAGTTAAAAGTACTGAAACAGATGTTGGCTGTTTCAGAATAGCTACCATTAGCTATGCCTGACTGCAGAAACAACCTCTGCAAACACTGGAGTTCAAAAATCTTCTGGCACAGGATGGAAGGATCTAGTCCCTAAATCTGCACTAAGGAAGTCACCTAGTAATTGTATGACAGTGATACCAATGAAACTGAGACAAGTGGAGGAACCAGCATACTGTGATAGGATCAGAATAGTTTTAGTGGTCGGAAAGGAAGGTTTAAAACAAAAAAAAGGATGGAGTCTTATAGATGTCACAGGTTTTGTGCCTGTTTCACTTCTGAGGTTGTAATTTGCAAAGGTATTTAGTTCTTGGTTCAGCATTGCAAAATGTGGCTTGCGCAGCTACGGCACTGAGGCTCCAGGAAAATTCATCACTTCTGAACACAAAGCTCAGGCTACTTGGGGTGTGTCTCTTTTCAATAGCTGTGTTTGGGGTTTGGTTTAAGATCTCGGAGCTAAGTGGCTTGAGCCAAACCCAAAGGAATTTTCCTGCCTGTCCTTAACCCCTGCTCTGTGCTCCCTGGCAGGCCCGTGAGCCAGCTTTGCCTCTGCTGCAATTTTTATGCACAAACTGCTGTGGTGCCATAGGCAGTGGATAAAGCAGGTGGGCACTGCAAAGCTGGGGAGCCCTGCCCAGCAGTCCTGGATCCTGGGCCTCGGCTGTTGGTGGTGAAATGATACTGTATAAGTCATCTCCTTGTCCTGAGACAAAACAGCGGGAAACTTGAGATATGAATGTAGAGAAATATCAAAAAACTTTGTTTTAGCTGTGTCAAAATTGTTGTAGTTAAATCTGAGACATAGTCACAAAGAACATATGTCACAAATTATCTTGTTTTGTTAAGTGTTGTTTGGCTTATTTGAGACAATTCTAAAATAGAACTATAGACATATAAAACACTTCTAAAATAATGCTAGAATGCCATGGAAAAGGCTGTGTTGAAGACATTTCTAAGACATCTTGCAGCATGAAGTAGAGGAATCTTTTTATTTGACATCCAAGATCCAGTTATTTCAAAGACGTTCATCTTGCCTCAAAGTAAAATCTTTTCTTGTATGATGGCACTGTAATTAACTGCCAGATGTGGATAATTATTTAAGCCAAACATCCAAACTCTGTAAAGTTCGTTCATAACTTCTCGTTGCAACCATTCATTTAATGTCTGTTTCAGTAAAAGGAGCCCTGGCTTAAGGTGTGCTTTTAAGTCATAAATGTTTGCATTGGCCCCTTGGGCATGAGTGGGATAGAACTGGTGGGCAAATTCGAAGTTATATTTTGATTTGTTACTCTGTTAGAATATTACCTGCTTCTTTCTCTTTCCTCCGAAAATAGACAGGCACAAGACATCTGACTAGTTTGGACTTTTCTTTTAATTATATATGTAGAACTTGACATGAAACCGACAGATACAAAGGAGATTGTTCTTCTTTTCACTACCCTTCTGAAACCAGGAGGCATTGCAATTTCCCATGTGACATCTTGATTACATTCCTTTGGAAGATAGCATTTTTCTAAAAATTAGTTTGCTTTTTAAAGATCATTTCACAAGCCTACACTGACATTCCACATAAGCGGAATGTGATTCTGCCAAACCAGATAATCTATACCACAAAGTCTTGACAATATCTGCTCAGAGGACTTTGAAAGCAGAGCTGCGGGGGTTACTCGTGGCCTGTGGGCTAAAGGGAATTTAGACTAGCAATGTTGCCAGGATACTCTTTGCTGATTAGGAATTAATTTCAGATCCTCGCTCCCATGATAAATTTTGTACACTTCCACATAGGTATGATCTAGAATTTATAAATACTGCAGTGACATGATGGAAAAAGGGATTGGCGAAAGAACTGCGCACATCTGTCAAATTTTTATCCTTACCTTGAATTATTTTTGAATTAACCTTTCTTTTAATCTACAAGCTTCTTGCTTGAGGCAAAACAGTCTTTACTTCACAAAACCATCTGCCTGGTTTCAAGACTTTCATGTCAATGGACAGACCTAGAATAAGGCACCATGTAGATAGGCGATTTGACAGGAGCTTTGACAAATTGGAGATAAATTACATGAACATAAAGAACATACCATTGAGTGCTGAGTGATATACTAATTATATTTTTGTACTTTATGAGTGAGAGACAGCTAAAACTGAAGGCAAAATCACCAGTCCCACTGGTTGGGAGGTGCACTGAGATCATGGCATGCTTCATCAGAAAATCTGGAAGTTTAAGGCTTTCAGGAAAAGAAACAGGTATTTATCATGGTAAAATTTGTGTTCAATTTTTGCATATCTCAAACAAAGGAAATGAATTGAGAGTAAAGTAGGTTCTTTATCAGGCAGTGATAGCTGTATAACAAATGACGGCTACTCCCATTGTTGATAGTGTTATCACTTTTTTAACACCATTAAAACTAAAATCAGCCAGCTTGTGCAACAGTGAAACCCAACCTTAAATCTAGTGCAAAATACTTCAATTATTCTTATGTTTTTCATAGAATCATAGAACATCCTGGGTTGGAAAGGACCCGCACAGATCACTGAAATCCATCTCCTGACCCTGCACGAGTCAGCCCCAAGAACCCTGCCACGTGTCTGAGAGCATCGTCCAAACGCTGAATGGCTTAGGAGTGTGTGCTCTAGAATTTCTGGAGGTTAGGGAAGAAAACACAATGTTTGCAGTGTTTATAGATTATCTGAGCTAAATAGCAGACAACCCCTCCTACTTTTTCTCCAGAACAAGTGTGGCACTAGTGAGAGCAAACCCAGTGTGAGATGTCATCGTAGCACTTGGGAATTCAGTAGGGCATCAGAAGCAACTGCTAATGGACAGGAAGTGTCTGAACTGAAAAATAAAGGTTGCAGTACGACTGTAAACAGAGCATATTTATAATATTCACATCATGCATCCTTTCCAGCTGGGCAAGTTTTTGTTATATTTGTACTGCACTTTGCACAGTGAGGCCTTAGTCTGTAATAGGAGCTTCTAAGTACACATAAATAACAGTGTTTCTGTTGCTCACTGAGCAAATTTAACTAAGAATGCTTTCTTCAGAAATGCAATATGGGGTGAACAGACCATGAAAACTGTCACTGGGCTTTTTTCTATAATCTATCAGGTTTTATGTGCTGTTCCTGTAGTACTGGGTTTAGCTGTAACGTCTCACAGGGGCACTTTTCAAAGATACACCCTGTTTTTATTTGCAATTAGAGCTGTTATCACTCTCCTTAAATAATGCATTTCATAATTTAAAGCAGACAGGGAAAGCTACACAAACATGAACTTAAGTGTATCTCTACAACACTCCTGCAAGGAAGTTTAGAATTATGATATTGTTGTTACTTTCATTGCTAAATCAATGTACCAAATACAGTAATCAAATTTTAGACAGGGGTTGCTAAAGGAGTTTTCACTGAAAATTGCTTGCAGTGTTTGGCATTATGAGTTTGTTTATAATCTACTAGGCAGTTGGCAAACATTAAAGATACACCTATTTTTACGATGTCTTCCAAGTAGAATATTTCTACCAGATCTTTAAATTTCACAAGCCACTGCTATTAATGTAGGAGAAAAGATAACGATGGAGTAAAATGAAAAGAAAATGAAGACTCACTCCTAAGTACACCTGCAGTCAACATGGTATACAGGTCCTTTTCCAAAGGTTGCTAGGGACAAGGAGTGTTCTTTCACTATTTTCACAGAGATTTGGGTTTTATCCACTGAGAAAAGTTAGAAACGCTTTGTTTAGAGATGTTGCAAGGTCCTGCAAAGGATCAAAGGAGAAAAGAATTAGCTGGAATCCTGTCTGCCTCCTGGACACAATGAGGACCTTTAAAAAAATCATTACATTCAAATGCCAAAAACATCTGAGAAAGTGCAAATCTGGATGTAAATAATTTGAGGTGCTTCTTACCTATCTTGATGACAATTCCAGGTATAACCTTCACTTAGAGAGGAGAGAATACAAACAGCAGAATTATTAAAATATGAATAAAATATCAGAGGCTGGATTCTTCATCTGTTCACAAGTGTCTCATCTTTGTTTAAAAAAATTTACATATATTTAAATATATATTTTATAATATATTGATTCAGGGTCAAATTTTGTAATGCTTACCTGAACCTCATTTCCACACTCAATGTTTAGCAATGTTAAGCAGGGTTTTTTTATTTATTTAACTTTTTACTTCAAAAAATATTTGGTGTTTGGCTTCGAACTTTCGTCCTAGGGTTGTATGAAATATATTGAACTGATCAGTGTTCCCTTAAGGCAATATTTCAAATACTATTTTAGAAAGCATCCATAACAGCAGACAGACCACACACATTTCAGTTCACATAATTTATTGGTTTCCTTCCTTGGTAATTGCCTCTTGGATCTCACAGCTTCAGTGTAAAATCCTAAGGCACGCTATTAGAGGTCACTCAGTGATTTCCATAGACTTCAGCTGAGGTAGCTTAAGCTATGTTTACCTATTTTGCAAACAAATTATATACTGCTCAGCGCATATTTATCTGCACTTGCATAAATGGATCAATTAACAGAATAAGACCTCCCAGAATTCCTGTTTCTCAGGAAAATGTATCCTGACTTGCTGAAACATTCCTGGATTTTCAGCAAACAAAGCAGTTTAATCAGGCAAATGACCATAACTGCCTTTAAGAATAGGACAAAAGGAGTTGAAACAGAATTTGGGCAATATTCCCACTGAAGTCAATAACTTTATTTCAGTAACTGCTAAGTAACAAGGGTATGGGGAAAAGAGCCTAGGAGTCAATTCTGTATGTGACAGAAAAAGTTGTGTTTAATTATCATATTCAAATATTGCATTGCTATCAAATCTAGATTGCAGTGTATGGGAGTGGTATTTAAGCTTTTTAAAATTACTTCCCTTTCACTCTTCTAAGGTTGATACGATCATAGTGTTCTTATTTAAAGTTAATGTGATCACAGTGTTCTTATTTGCTGTGGCAGCAGCATTCCCACCTAGATGTGCCTTTTGCTGCTGTGGGTTGTAGCCGGGAATGAGTCTCTTTCCACTGCCCTTCAACCTGTCACAGAGCTGGGAGCTGCTGTGGCCCCTCATTAGGCAAACCTGGCATCTGCTGGCCCCAGATGCCGATCACTGGGAGGGTTTTTTTCTTGAGGAAACATATGGACTTTAGCATCCCTGTGTGTTTTACTTGCTCCTTTCTGTGTCTCTGTACTTCTCCACAAGAAGCTGAGATAGTAGTAATGTTATTTTCCTACTGACTTCTTGTCCTGTTTGTCTCATTTTATATGTACCAGTCCATGCTTTGTTTACGTTGCTATTTATGAATATATGGAGAGTTCTTTAGTAGTTGGAAATGTTCTAGCAAAAAACCACATGATCTTCATAGCACACCACACCTGGTAAAGCATGTTACTCCTCTCTTACAGCATCCTAGAATATTGAATATGGCAAAATAGAGCACTCTCTTCTCTTTGTCATAGCACTGCATCAGTTTGTGCTGGATATGGATGGGCCCTGGAGAAAGCAGACACCAGCGGAGGTGAGAATAGCTAGGTGGGCATACAGGCAGGGCAAATCAGAAGGAATTGATGTAAAGGCTGCCCCTCTGATCTAAGAATAGTCCATCTAATATGCTGCTACGTTTGTGGAGTCATAGTAGAAGTGTATGGGACGTATGGGAAACAGTGTCATTGATTTATACTGAGATAGGTTAGAGGGAAATTTTTCTAGAATAATTTGTTTGTTGGAAAGTTTTGCTGAGTGCAGACTAATTCCTTTGGAACTGCCATCACTGCCACTACAGTGCTGTATTTTAACAACTCTTACTTTTGTTACAGCTGTGAACCTTTCATAGTTTCTTTGTCCTTAGGATGTCAGACATGAAAGGGAGGCAGTGTCATGCTGTTCATGAATTCTAGGTGCCTTGATCCTTGATCACTTTGTTAAATCATTAGAGGGAGGTCCCTCTGGGAATTATCAAAAGTCTCTGAAGAGTCACTTATGAAAACGAATGTACCTCTCACATAACATATATCACTTCCAATCCTGTCTCGAGTCTGGCTTCTCTCTGAAATGTTTCTGAATGTTAATCAGTAATCAGGGCACAGATTGGCACATGCTGCTGGGCTTTGAAGCTATTCCTATCGTATGATTTGTCACATCCTTAGTAATACTTTGCATAATTTCCATACGTATCCTATTAGACTTTCTTGCTTAAGGACTTTAGATTTCAGCAAAATACTTGACAGCACCCAACTGTTGGACATTCTTGAGAGTTTCACATTAGCCAAGTACAAGGTGCCACTTGACAGCTCCAATTGACTAGAGGATTGAGAAGTGGGTTATATTGCTTGTCTCTGTTGTAACGTCTCTGCTGGATAGCTTTTCCAAATGTCAGGGCATATCTGTGCTTCCCAGACTGGATGCTGTGAGATTGTACCCCAGCTATTTGCCTGACAGGGGACATCCCAATATTATTTGCTGTGTGGAGTTCAGCACAGCTGCTCCCCCAGGGTGGGCAACTAGTTTTATTATGATGTAAATTTTCTTCTCTCAAAGAAAAGGTGTAAATCACAGGAACAGTTTATTGTTAGTTGATGTTTCTGTGTAAGCACTGCTTGGCAATAAGTAAAACATACCTGTGCTATCAAAACTGTTTCCAGCAAAATCCAAAACGTAGCTCCATATTGACTGCTGCGAAAAAAGCCAACTCTGTCACAGTCAAAACCAGCACAGTGTATTTACAACACCTTAAGGAAATGTTTAAATATCTTTGAAATCAAAAAAGTCCCTTTCTCTGGTCTAGCTGTAGTCATTCATCCTGAGCAGAATCTGTGCATGTGGTTTTCCTTTTATTTTGTTTGATTAGGGTTTGGTTTGTTGGTTTTTTTTGTTTGTTGTTTTTGTTTGTGTTTTTTTACATCTTTTAACTGACAGAGGGTAGATTTGGACTGGATATCAGGAAGAAATTCTTCACAGGGCAGGCTCTGAGCAACCTGGTTTAGTGCAAGGTGTCACAGCCCATGGCAGGGAGTTTGGAACTAGATGATCTTCAAGGTCCCTTCCAACATAAACCATTCTACGATGTAAGAAATAAGCTGCAATTCAAACATAATTAAGGAAAGAAAAAAATTCTTGTCCTATTTTCAGCAGTGTATTTTTGAAATTTCAATTTTAATTTTCACATTTGTTTTAGACTTTTATACCCATCTTTAATCACATACAAGTGAAGGAACAGTTGAGACTACCAGCTGTAGATTAGTGTTTGTGATGATTCTAACATAACTGAGAAATCAAATTAGTTTTTAGCAAAGTCTAAATTTTAGCAGTTTTTCATTATGTTTACAGCAACTATTTACTCTCACTTCCTGTGTGTATGTATGCATGGGGTTTCAAAATATTTCTAGAACAGAAACTGAACTTTTTGTTACTAATATGCTGCCTGAAGGGAATTAAAAATATCATTATGAAGCGGTGGGGAAAACATCAAATGTTGATTAGAAAGTGTTTGATTCTTTATAAGATTGGTATGGGAGGAGGTAAGAGTCAAAATGTGAAAATGATTTTGAATTAATTGCTGTATCTGTTCTAATATCTATTATGTGTCACTTGTTTATGCCTACTGTCAAAACACCTGCAGAATTTCTGCATTTTAAATCAGCTTTTATTGTGGTCAGCATCTACTGACCCCTAAACTGATCTGACCTAGCATATCCTACATTATTCTGCTCCTTTTGCTGGGAAAACCCTCTGGTAGGTGCCTCTCTAGTCATCCCCTGCAGGAATGTGAACAATATAGAAAGAAGAAATAGAGAAACACTTGCAGTGGGGTTAGCTGAGCTCTTACTGAGGAGCACAGTTGTTTTATTTTCGTGCTGGCCTAGCCAGAAGCTGAAAAGGGAATGTGTGGTACCATTTCCTATCACAGTTGGATATGGAGATTGCCTTCCACAGTTGGGTAAGAGGCATTTACTGAAGAAATTATTCTGTAAGGAAATAACTAATGGGAAACAGACCTGCAGTGGACATAAGAAATGTCTAAAGATGCTCTTGGGAGGAACTTGCAGCTATGCAATGTTAGCAGATACAATTATAGAAGATTGTGAAACCACATCTGCCAACTGAAATAACTGGCAGTGAACAAAAGATGATGAGTGAAAGAAAATAACCATTGGCATGGTTGTGAAATGCATTATCTAGTCATTTCCAGCATCTGTAACAGAAAGCACATTCCTATTTTATTTGTGGAAGCACAAGCAAGGTTCAAATCTGATGGTACAGCAGTGAATGAATTTGTAAAACTCAATAGTGTAACTTTACAGTATTGTAAGACATTTGAAAATCAGGTGTGTTTGTGTAGTATCTAGAATTGCAAAGAGAGAAGATTTGTGTACTCTGGAGCAGGTTTTCATTTGTCTTTCATTCCCTGGAGTATATATTGAAGAATGATGACTGGTGCATAATTTTGTGTCACTGGCTAAGTCTGACCCGACCCTGTCAAACCGTCAGGGTCACTTTCTCTTCTTGAAGAACCAGTTCCCTCACAAATAAATAAAACAACACACAAGTCTTCCAATAAGACCTTACCTATGAGCGCAGTAGTTTTCTTTCTGTCATGAATGACATACGGTAGTCTGAGATGAACGAGAGCACTGGTAATACAGGTCTTCTAGAAATATTTATGGAGAGAGAGACCATCCAGAGGTGTGAACGATGGGGAAGCCAACTTAATTTGCTTGCAAATGAGGTGACCTCCATGGGCAGTTGTACTGGAGCAGCACATGTAAAACAAAAAGAACTGAGGAAGGTCAAATTAGTTCATCAACCAGGCAGCATCTCCAAGAATGAGACCACTTGCCTGAGTATTCTACCTGCAAATGAGCTGTCTTCTGTGAACTACTTGCCACCAACAGGCTGGCTAAGTCAGGATTTAAACATAATTTATGACATCAGAAGCAAATATGTGCTAGGAAAAACAGGTTCTCTGCCAGGCTAGAGCTTAATCTCATGAGCGTGTCTGTCTTTCACAGAGAAGTGAAACACATGAGCAAGCTTTCCTAAATTACACACTAATCTACTTTTCAGTGACTTTAAAATTTATTACTGAAAGTACAAATAGCTGTCAGCTTGGAACTAATTAAAATGTTAGGATTAACCTAAGGTGTACTGTTGCCCAAGCTTTCAGCAAATGAGAAAGGCATAGAAAAATAAATGAATGTTTAACTGGTACTGTCATAAAAGAGAGTTCTCAATGTAAGTGAAATATCTGATGACTTCAGTGAAGGAATGGATTTCTTAGCAACAATTAGAAGTTTGCAGAAATTAGGTGTGTCATGTAAAGTAATGTACCACATTACCTGACGTAATGATGTTCTTAAGAGTTGGACTGGGAATCTGATTCTTCTGATTTATAAAAGCAAATATAATTTATAATGTGCCATTTCTTACCAGCTGCAGTAGCTGAGGATCCCTTCACCCCTACCCGATAGATATGGAACCGTTATTTCATCGAATGGACTATATATAAAAATATATCTACCCATCAATCTATGAAACCAGAGGAATTTTTAGGCCAGCCCAGTTGCCTCCACGCACACAGCTGGGGGTGCGGATGTTGTACGACCTTGATTTGCACACCCTGCTGCACGCAGGCAGAACTCCAGAGCTTGCATTTGAGTGTGGCTCGTGGGAAGGTCAGAGGCTCTCTCACCTGGCTGCAGCACGGTGCTCCTGGGGCAGCTGTGGGGTATGGGAATCTCCTCTGAGGCGAGGCTGTGCAGGGGCTGGAGCTGCAAAGCCACTCTGGCACCTGGCTGCAAACCCAGCTCTGATGTTTCCCAGTGGGGTGGACAGGCCATTAGGAACAAAGCCCATCTTTAAACAGTTTCTTGGCCACTTGGTCTGTTTTTCCTTCTTTCCTTTAATTCCTTCGGTCTAGATCATCTACTTTCAGAAGGCTTCCTCCTCCACAGAACTTTATCATTGGGAAGACAGAAATCAGGAGTATGGGAGGAAAACCTTCTGGCTTATTTTCCAGATCAGCAACTGAACCTAAGAGGGAAACATGATGACTGCTACAAATCAGAACACGAATCTTGGGGGAGTTCAGTTGAGATTTTACAAACTTGTACAGAGAGGAGCAAATTGTGATGATATGAGAGTTTTTAATCTGGACAGAGTTCATACAACAGTCAAAGGAACATCTGAGTCCAAACAGTCAGTGTGGGAAGCTTAAATCATGATCTTCACCATAATTTCAAAAACTGAAAACAATTCTCAGTGAGCTATGATTCAAAAAGCTTGAAAAGAAGCAGCTGTCAATCATATCTTTAATTCAACTAGTTTTGCAGCTAGGGGAAAACTAGCACAGTACCTTTAAAATCAATTATTGCTTTCATTTGATGATTTGGCCCCATTGGCTATTCAGTGCTTTTACCTCTGCAATATGTAGTTATCACACTTTACTTATGTTAAACCAATATTTTTATATTTTAATTTTGAGAAGATTAAATGTTTATTCTGTTTCTGCCTTGAAGTCATCATGCTTCATTGATAACATAATATCTATGAGGAAAAATGAGTAAAACATAATGGTTTCAGATGAAGACAAAAGCAGGGAAACAAATGAAATTCCTAAAATCAGAGGGCTTGCAAAAAACTTATCCAAGAAAACAGAAAAATATAGGGTTTATATAGAGAAGCATTTTAACTAAAATCCTTCTCAAAGTTTTCCATTAAGTGTGAGTCTTAAATTTCATGTACTAACTGCCTGAGTGCATGTGGCAAAAAAGTAATTGGGTAATAACTTATGAGCATCTGCAATGCATTTGAGAAAACAAGTCAGCCCTTGTTGGTCTGAGGGGCACTGTGAACAAAGCGAAAGTTCTACATTTTGTCTAGAAAGATGGGCAGTTGAACTTCACTTTCAACTATTGTATTATTACCACAATGGAGCTATCATTCAGCCAGCCAGACACATTAACCAAGCAAGCCATAAATTCCACAAGATCTTGCAATCGTACTTTTCAGCTTTTTACTTCTTTCAGCATTCCTAAAAGTTATTGCTCTTTCCCTGGCATCTTCCCACATATATAAAGGTTCTGTCAGCTTTGACCTTCACCATGGACTTTTACCAGGTGCTTTCTATCACTTTCTGAAGTTGCTCTGCATATGCATTGTGGAGCCACCATCAATCAAATAGTGTCACCCTACACCATTCCCATCTACTGCCTGGTGTCATCCTGGCACCAAAGGTTTTAAAAAATACATATTTGACATCTGCTGACCTGAGATTCAAATCCATACTTAGAAAAAGCCCCGATATAAATTAGCCATTGTGATAGTTGGCATCTCTGTGACAGGATGGACTTTGTCACCCCTAGCCACTCCCTCTTCTCTGCTTTCTAGAAGTGATGAGCCTCTTGACCAAACAGACCCTACAGCCTAGTGGGGAAACAGCCCATGCTTAGTGCTTCATCATTTTCCCACATCTGCTGCCTTGTCACTTCTGTGAGCTCTGTCACATGGCTGGGGAAGGAGGGTCGTAGTGGGCCTTCGGTAAATGTGAAACAATTGATTCCCTTTACTGTGTTACATGACTATGACTTCTAAGCAGTTTCCTAAAAGGGCAACATAAGAGATATTAATATTAAAGCAGGCAAATGTACTCTGCCCTTATTGCCAGTCCTGGTGTGCATGGGTCAGGAGTCAGCCTATCAAAAAAATCACAATATTGACTGAAAAGTCACGAGACTAAAACACCAATAATTCTGTGAAGAAAAAGGCTTGCTTCTAGGGCAGAGTGGGAATATGGAGAGCCTCAAAGGGAGACACAACTTCCAGAAAGACAGGCCCATCCACAGGCTGCCATCACTGCTGTGCCTTCCCACCAGATCGCAAACACTTAGGTTGTCTGTGGGTCTCTTCTCAAAATCCCATTTTTTGCTTCCTTACTCTTTGCAAAGTGAGGGCAATGGGTAATTTAAATTCAGCTGAAGAGCTTAGTGCCTGCCTCAATGCCCTGGGAGTGTGTCCTTTCATTGTAACCTTGCAATGAGAAGCTGTGCTGATTTTGGGTTCTGAACACCTCTGTTTCCACCCCCAAAACTCCTGTGGTGCTGTTATCCTTCCTTCTGCCCAGCTGTTACGCAGTCATGTAGTGTTAGAGCCTTTCTCAAGTGTGCGGGACCTGGCTTCAGCTCCCGTTCATGTCAACAAAATCAGAGTCTCATTCCTGAATGAGCTCTCCAATCTAGAGGTTGTTTTGGAGGGGAAAGGAGAATTATCTCACCTATCAGAGCTTCCCACACCGTGAGACTGGATGTATGTCTGATGGTAAGGTCGTTCCTCTGTGTGGTCGCAGAGCAGCAGAATGGCCTGGTTTCCAATGGTTTTGTTCTAATTTAATGACATTACTGTGTGAAAAGTAAACTAGTCTTTGGGAGCATATAGTGGGATGCAGACTCCCAGAATGTTTCCTGAGGATTGAGGCTGACAAAATTTAGTTCTCTTTCCTTTCCTCCCTCTTCTTGCAACCAAATCAACAGAGAGCTGAAAGCCTCTTCTCCCAGTTGTGTTACCCTTTAGCATAAGTGGCTAAAGTGCTTTGAGGCCTTTGCAGCTGAAGTGAACGTCTTGTGCAGCTGCGTTCTGCTACCCAGACACTCATCTGAGCCCTTCTGGAGCAGAGTGTGAGTTTGGAACACATGCATAAGCAATAATGCATTAGCAGTTGCTTAATAACTTATTAGAGTCTGGCTTCTGTTGAGACACTAGGGAAAAGCTACAGCCAATTAGTTGTAAGAGGGCGGTGGAACAAAGTTAAACTTTAAATTATTGCTGGAAAGGTGAGCTGATAAACTTTAGACTAAACTAGTGTATCAGCACTACAATGGAACTATCAGCTTCGTATAAAACATTAGTATGACAAATTAGTGCTTTGATCGTGCTAGATATAACCATATTCATTTGTTTAATTAAACAATCTAGGCTTCTCTTGGTGTGGGTCATTTTAAAAAATGTTAAAAATAAAATTAAACACATAATTAAGCTGACAAGAGATAAAGACCCTTGTGCAGCAAGTTGAAGGCAGTTAATTTATAAGGAGCCTGGTCCCTGAAGGCCGTGTAGTTTATTAAAGTTACTGAGGCAGAGATGTGATAAAATATTTTATGTAGTGCTTTAAAGGCTAAATTGCTCTGACACTTTTAAAGTCCATGGGATATAGTCAATTAGGATGTCTTGTTATCATGTTTTTTCCTCATATAGTAATCTAAACAAAATCCATGGTTATACTAATAATTTCGTAAAGTTCCTAGATTAACCTTTTCTCAAATACTTCACTGTGGTGCATGTAATGGCCCTCACTGGTCACTCTGGTCATAATGAAACTCATCTGAAACACCTTGTCTCTCTCAAAATGCCAAGGTAGAGATCGACAGGGAGTTAGGTTGGAAACTTGGTCAAAATAAAAAAAAGGCGACCTGGTCCTGCAGGTTTCCAGGTACCGAGGTCAGTAAAGTTGCTGAATGAGGGAAAATTATTGGTCTTGCCTTAGATGTCTGGAGCTGGAGGAATTCTGGTTAGGTATTTGCCAAGACTTTCATCTGGATTTGAAAATAAAGCACACTAAAATGCCTATGACAAAATGTGCATTAGGTAAGTAAATAAACACTTGCATTTACATCCTGCTCTCTTGAAAGACAGAAATATGTTTGAAAAGGTAGTTGCAGTACTGAAATTGTTGTTTTCCATGTCTGGGAGTATGCAAATGTGTTGGCTTTATCACTGATATTTCTGAGGGCTGAAGGGGTTATTTCTCCTGTATTTTCTAATGAGATATTTCCGATTCTTTTTGCTACTGCCTTTTAGTAGTTTTAAGTCAGGTCTATCCTTGATCTTTATCAAGGTCACGAGGGCAGCTACTAAATTTCTGTTGGACTTCAAAGAGTTTTTTATGTAACCCTCAGGCTTCTAAAATAAACAGGAAGAGGGGGAAAAACCAAAGGATAACAAGCCATATTCAGGAGAAAGCTAAGGAAAGGCACAATCAGATGAAGGAAAAGGGACTTAACCCAAAACTTATAAAATGTCCTTGTTTTAAATGGACAAAGATTTTGAAAAGGCTGTATTACTTTGTAAAAGAGACTGGGTGAGGTCAATCCCTGGCTTTCAGACTCCTGGTCATCTCTCTTCCTCAAAATATTTCTTTTTCATCTGACAGTTTCTCTGAGCCCTGTATTTGTCTCGCAGTGTAGTGTGATGGAGTTGGCATGGAGTCCCCACTTAAAATCTACTGAAGCATGGGACATGCTTACTTTTAACTATGTTCACAAATGGCTAAAAAAACCCCCCACAAGAATATTTTTAATCACCTTAATAGAAAATATCTGCTCAAATAGATATTTTTCTCCAGATTTTGCATTGTCTGTGTTTCAGAAGTACGATTTAAATTGAAGTTGTAAATTTCTGGGAGTTTAACCACTTGTCTGCAGCACTGAGGTTTGCAGCTGTCAAAGCCATATTGAAGAACTGCAGCCAAATGCTCCCTTATAAAATATCCCTATCCAGAGAGAGGGAGTGACAGGGATTGACTGCTCATAGATGGGTGACTGTTTGTTCTGCAAGCAATCTATAGCTTTACACATCTTTTTTTTCTGAAACTTTTCATGCTTTGTGTTTTAAAATTAATACCAAGTCAACTGTGCCTAAAATTTCACTGCTACATAGAGATTCAAGATTTGCTTCTTACACATGTTGTAGGGCAGGCCTATCCAACACTGAAAAGAGAACGGGATACACAAATTCTGTGCTAATCTTTTAAGGGAAAGAAGGTGACATGTGAACGAATTGACAATATTAATGTGGATCTCCTGCCAGGCCTTATAGCCTGACTCACTCCAGATTTTGGAGATCTGCATTGCAGATCTGAGGGCCAGCCTCAGATCACAGAAAAATAGCTAGCAATAAGTGATTCCCAAATGAATTTTTGCTGTGTCTGCACATTATTCAGCTTTCTAAACTTCTATTACTTTTGACTGTAGGTCAGTTTTGATTTATCATTTCAACTATAGTTACTATGTGAATATAAAAAGAATAAGAAATTTTCCTCTTTGTTATTTCAGTGTGATCAAGAAAAGCTCCTTTTAACTGAAACTTTTTCACAAGTTAATTATATTCAAATATTCTTTGAGGTTGTATCTACTAACCCAAAACCACAATATTTGAGAAAAAATATTAATATACTATGGTTTAAAATTTTGTATGCAGGACAAACAAATTATTATAAGTAAATTTCCTTTTGTTTAGCACAGAGATTTTGGAAGCATTGGAAGTTCATGCTTGAAGGCTTTTGTGTTTTTTCATAAAAATTACTTTTGCAGATGAAACTAAATATTCAGTGTCTGAAAGTAAAGGGAGAAATTTGGTTCACTGTGGGATAATGAAAACTGAAAAACAATTATGTTGCTGCAATCAAGATCTCAGCTACAAATAACTAATTTCAGTTCTCTTCCACTGCTCCAAAATATACTGCTTATTGTTCTTAAAATATTTATATGTCTTTGAATTATTTACTGAGCAAAGGATGCTTGCACTCTTTTAACACAGAAGGAGATGAAAGATTATTTTGTGTCAACATAAAAGAAGACAATAATAAATCCATAATGTAAATAATATGCCTGAGAAAAAGAGCTGTGTATTATTAGTGTGTGTGTGACTAGATTGCAACCGGGCTTTACTTATGGAAATACTTTTTCTAGCAGTGTGGAAACACTTGGTTTGAGTGAACAAAGTAATCAGGAAAAACTCTTCTGCAGCTGAATTCCTTTAGAAAGATACTTGAGTAGTCACCTTGTACTAGTTTTAGATTTGATTGCTTAGAAGATTTGAGGATATGGAAACCAGCAAACAATGAATTAATTTCAATTTGTTTCCCATTTCTGTAGAGGTGGATTTGCAATATTAATGTGAGCAGTGTGAATTCTGACCTTTTCTCTTGTTGTGTTTAGGAATGCGATATTAGGGGGAAATTCTTTACTGTGAGAGCAGAGAGACACTGACACAGGTTTCCCAGAGAGGCTGTGGCTGCCCCATCCTGGAAGTGTTCCAGGCCAGCTCGGACAGGGCTCTGAGCATCCCAGGACAGTGGGTGCTGTCCCTGCCCCAGGCAGGGGGCTGGAATAGGTGGTGTTTAAGGTATCCTTCAACCCAGACCATTCCAGGAATAGTGTCTTAGCTTTCCCGTTCCTGTCTGGCCATGGGCCCTTGTCCTTTCCTTCTCAATTTCTTCTCTAAATTCCTTCATGAATTTTCGCTAATGATGTCTGCTTTATTTCAAGTATACTTAAAAAAAAAAAAAACCCAACCAACAAAGAAAAGCATCCCTATGGGAAAATATTAGATGGAAGAAGGATATTTTTATGTTTTTCACTTGTGCTGAAAACATTTTTGCCTCTTCCACATTTTTCCTTCCCTTGTTTCCTTCATGAAAATCTGACCCAGTTAATCTAGTACTTTGCGTCTTCAGGCTTATGTATAAAGAAATTAGGTATATTTTTAATGCAAAGCACAAATATAATTCTGTACATCTTTCAAAAAAATGAACAATATCCAACAAAGAATTTGACACTGTGGAACAGAGCAGGAGTCCTGCCAGCCAGCAGTCTCTGAGAGCTGACAGTTTAAAATAATTCAAAGGTGCCCAAGAAATACATCTCCCACATGGCAGTTTCTTTCTAGCCCCAGCAATTATGTCTGATTATTAAAATTTGAAATGTGGGGCAAAAGGAAAAGAAAGGATAAATGGTAAAGAGGGAGGGGATAATGGTCACAAATGTTCTCCTTGTGTTTCCTCCAGAAAGGCCCATGAATGGAGCCTCAGAACGTTTCCTGCTGCCATTGAAGCCAATTAGATTTTTTGCATTAACTTCACTAAGAGCAAATGCAGGCCCCTGGAGATAAATATTTCTGTCAATATAGCAAAAAACCTGTTTCATTTCAGGTCATAATGTAGACAGAGATATGATTTTGTCTTCTAATCTGGTGTAGGATTTATATAATTGAAGGCGAAAGGCACTTTAATTCTTGGGTTAAAATGATTATATTTTGTCTTCTAAAAAAAATCACATGGGAATTGTTCTGTTATAAAACTACTGAGATTCTTTCCTGCACTAAAAGAACAATCATCTGATCTTTGCAATTACTGATTTGTGTAGTCAAAGAGTTGCTGAAGCGTATTCTCTTGTTTCTATTTTAGGAAGAACAGATACTTTAATGATACTGCCAAAAATTTTTTGCCTTTTTTGGGGATCTAAAATTTGAAATGCAATAGACCTCTACTGCAATGCTTCATCATTCAAGTTGCCCTTTTAAATCAGTGCAAGTAAAGATCATCTCCAAGAATCAGAATACAAGGCACAGATCTGTGAGAAAAGGTCTTTCAATAGGAATTGGGAAGTGTAGTAGTTTGGGGTTTTCTGCTTGTGGTTCTCTCCCATGGAAGTAGATACTTTTGAATATTTGTAAATACTAACAGAAAGTAGACACTGCTCTGAAAACAGATGTTTTGAATTTCCAATATAGCTGGAGATTTTTCATGAAAAAATGCTACTTGGTTTTAAATGAAAATATGTGATTTTTTGGTTTCATTTTTCTGCCTCCCCCTCCCCCTCCTTCAGTTATGGGAATCTAAACCCTATTTGGATGGTTGATTTATTTATTTTTAATGGTAAGCCATCCAACAGCTGATTATTCAAGTGTACAAGTTTTCACATGACAATGGAAGAATTCATTAGGGAATTGGTAGGTGTATATGGATAGTAATTTTTTTCCTTTGAAGAAACAGTTACGAGGATGAACATATAAATAAGTTAATTCCCTGATGAAATAAATCTGAAGTCTTAATTCTGTCCATTGACAATTTAATGGATTTGATTTTTAGATATCCTCCTAATGATGTGATTTATTAAATAATGTATATCTTTAACAAAAAAAGGCATCTGAAGATGGCAGAAATCTAAACAAACATATTCTTTTTCCACTTTCAATGAACAAATTGTGCATGGTTGAGGTTTTGCAAAAGTTAGTTGTGCAAAAGTTCTTCTCAAAATGGGTGCAAAGTCAGAAAATACAAAAATAAAACCCAATCCACAGTATAATTAAGCAAATATTTGTTTTTTAAAAATCCTGCATTATTTTCCTTATCAAAGGCAATCCAGATTTTTTCTGAGGCGAAATAGATAATATGCAGCAAAGCCTTGGGAAATTCTTTGTAACTTGGGCAGAAAGTAACGTAATTTCCATTGGTTGTGTTTGCCCACTGATAAATAACACCAGGGCAACTGATCAGCCAGTTAAAACAATTCCTTAAAACATAAACGAAGCTGGAACATTTGGCAGATTTTTTGTTCAGTTGACAGAGTTTCCAAGACCCAAAGAGGCTGCCACAAGACCTTTGTCTGGAAAGAGGCTCCAGAGAGACTGGAAGCTGGAAAGTCTGGGGAATATCAGAGTCCTGCTGACCTGGGAGCAAGGAGCTTAAAACGAGACTGGTCTGTGAGTTGGGAGGCACAGGCAAGAGTCCTCCAGGATTATGCCTGAGTTTTGCTGAATGTTTAGAAATGGAACTGTTTCTGCAAAATGTCTTTATTTCAATATTCGGCTAAAAATACGTCTGAGATTTTCTGAGCAGCTTTGTGTAGATGTATTCAGAGGTCTAAGAAGTGGGGCTGTAGTGGACCCTCCATGGAGATGTTTTTATTACATAAACTGGAATAAATCCAGGCCATGACCTGCTTGGACAGATGGGACAAATACCTTAAGAAATGCAGGAGCAATTTCTATCAGTCATAGTTGATAGGACAAACAGCCCACTTTAAAAATGTGTCTAGAGGATGCTGATGTACACACAGATAATCTGCCCTGTTTTGATTGACAAATGAAAAACAGATAGTGTGAGTGTCTGCAGAATAAAATAGCAGATAAATTCAATGTAGGTAAATGTCAGGTGATGCACATGAGAAAAAAAAATTCCTGCCTGCCTAGACCTATGATGATGTCTTGTGATCTTATCCTCTATGTTCTGGGGTAAGGTATTCCAGTGACAGTAGGTAAGGCCCTGAGGGTGTCAGTTCAGTGCTCAGTAATGGTTAGAAGACAAATCAAATGTTAGAATCCATCAGAAAATTTAAAAAAAAAAAGAAATGGAGAATATCATTATTATGTTGTATGAAAATCCATGATCTCCCTCCAACTAGACATTGAGGAGTTTTTGCCACCCCTACAGACCTCCCTCCTCCCCAGTCTCCAGAAGGCTGTAATAGAACTGAAGAGGGCTCCATGCAAGGTCTAAAAGATAAGCAAAGCATGGAAGAGCTTCTGTATTAGGAATGATTAAATAAATGAGGATCTTTCAGTCTGGAAAAGAGAGGGCTGATGGAGACTGTGATAGCAGTCTATAAAATCCTAAAGTGCAGATAAGGCTCAGTTGTTCACATTCTCTTCACAGTATCTTGTCTAAGAGCCAGGGGAAATCAAATGAAGGTAGCAGGAGCCAGATTTAAAAGAAATAAAAAGATGTGGATCTCATGTAGTGGGTAGTTGATCTTGCCAAAAGATTGATGGGTGCTAAAATTCTCTATTGGTCTAAGGGGAGAATGGTCAGGTTCATGGAGGAGAAACTCACTGAGGTTTAGCTGAATGCATGGATATGATGTCTGGGTCAGGAAGACCCTAAGTTGAGAATAAGTGGAGCCTGGGAGAATATTAGGGGAAATATGATTTATACTTGTCTTGTTTTTATACTTTTCCCTACTTATCCACTTACGGCCATTGCTGGAGACAGAATACTGTGCTAGAGGGGTTTCTGGTCTCAGTGTGGCTGTTTTTATGTTCTTAACTGCTTTTCAAATTTACCTGAATTTGAGGAATTGTGTACTCTGGTGCTGAAAAAAAAAAAAAGTCTGACTTGGAATCTGAAGTTTGAGTCTAAAATGCAATTTCTGACCTTGATCTGAACTTTTAAAATCTGGATGGGAACAGAAATTCCCCAGTGGTAAATATATCATTATAATTAAATAAACACTGTGCCTGAAGGTGCAAAATACAGGAATATAACCCCAAACGGTTCAACACTGATTTGCCTTTGCCAGTTCCTGCTTGTTTGCAATTCTTTTACAAGAACTGTATGCAGAATGAAGTAAAAGGACTCGAATTTCATTCAAAATTACCATGCAAAGAAGTAAAAAAAAATGCACTGTAGATTAATGAGCATAAATTCAGCAATTTATGCCAATAACAACAGGTTAAGCAAACAAATTTCACCATATCTGATGGGCCAGGTGCCTATAGGAGAATTTGATTTAAACTTCTGAATGGGGCAGTGCTTCGTTTAACTTTACTGCTTCCTGCTCTGGCAGGTTTATTTACATTTTTCTATTGAAAACCTTTAGGAAAAATACATTCAGAAATGCTTACAAAAGTAGATCCAGAACTCAATGTTATTCCTACAATTTGACACAGGCAAAAAGTGGAATCCAGAGGAGTGGAAATGCTGGTAATAATCTTTGTGGCATGTTTTTTGAACTGGTTGTGCTTGTTTTGTAATTGCATTATAGGAAGTTCAGAAATGATTGTTATAACTATTTGAGAACTTGAAAATTACAGTGAGGAATGCGTGAATGTTAAGCAATGTATGTGACTGTGAACAGAAAAGTGAAATTCCAAATAAATCTGAGGGACAAAAAGCTTTCCCAAAGCTGCTTTATTACTGAAACAAAGGCTGTGGAAGGCACAGCATTCATCTTTCATTGTCATCATGTGCAGTGCATTAGTGGCACACTGGATGTAAGCAGTGTGTGAGAGCAGAGCTGGTCATGCAGCCATGGAACTCCTGCTGAGCTCTTCCAGGAGTTTGCCCATCTGGACACTCCTGGTGTGATTCTCAGCAGTAGCTGCAAGTGATGTGTAAGGAGCTGGCCATGGGCCTGCTCTATCTGCCCATCTCTTCTGGCCACTAAATGCTCTTGAGCACAGTTTTAAAAACGAGTGCAGGGAGAGAATTGTTTTTCTCTGAAAGCAAGTGCAACATATTCTGCAAGAATGATGTGGGCTACAAAGAGGAGAAAGGGAAAATACGTGTGATCATGAATGGAACTGGCTGTGAAACAACCTCTCTTAGCAACATAGCTTCCCTTTCTTAAGGCACAAAGCTCCAATTCATGGAACAACCACTGGCACTTAGCAGAACACCAGGAGCAGATACCACACAGGCTGTCTGCTCCTGCCTGGCCACTCGGGTGAGACCAAGCTCTCTGATAAGACAGACCCATGTGGGAGCCTTCACACTAAATCTGGGAGTGCTTTGTGGAGGATAAGGTGGCACAGTCTACTGTTCGTGTTGCAGGTATTTGTAGAAACTGCTATGCCAGGAAATAAAACTATAAATATTTCCAGTGTCTTTAATCCATAGCCTGCTACTTATTTCTCTATTATCCTGTGATGCTGGATGATCATAAGGTAAAGAATCACTATATAATCCTATTATATCCACACTCTCTTTCAACATTCACTGCTTTAGACAATTGTGTAATTACTTTTCATTCATTTCCACCACTTATTATGGAACCCTTTTCTTTCTACATCCTTGAAGCATTGCATCCCATAGGTATGATGGGATATCTTGTGCTAAGAATAATTTTCCCCTGTAAAGCTTTTGAAGCATTATAGAATCTCATTTTTTCTAATCAGCACTCTAGTTTCTTGTGGGCTAAAATTAGGCTTCCTGTCTCTGGCATGCGAGGCGTCAGCGTGTGTGACCTTCAAGCTGCCATCCGGCCTTGAAGTGCAATTTTTGCATCGGGAAATCTAGAGGCAGCAGCTTTACCCTTTTTTGCAGCAGCAGCAAGATCATCAGAAACAGTCAACTGAGCAGCAAGTGCAGGGATATCACTCCCGGGAAGCCATGTTACGGCGATGCACACAGAGCTCTCTCCAGAGCCGAGGCGCCGACGGAAAACGGGGCTGATCCTCCGCCGCTCTGTGCGTTCCTGCAAGGTGACCAGCCCAGAGGGTGTGCATGAATATTAATGGCTAAACTATGGAGTGATGGAGAATCAATACTTTAATCTGCATAAGGATAATGTGCATTCCTTATGCATTGTAAAGCTGCTGCAATACAGTGTCTGAATTTCACTCGTACGCTAAACTCATCTGCAAGCTCTCTCTCCTTTTGAATTATGCATACATTCCATAGCCTGTTGCCTACAACAGATTTATGACAATCTCATTGCACCTATGCAAATCTTTTTTGGTTTTAAGCATCAAGCACTTAATGTCTTTACTGAGGGAGAAAAAATCATTGCGCAGGAGTGGATGCAAAAAGGTTTTATTGCTCACACTATGTGCTGCTCTTCCTAACTTTCGTATTAGTTCCACATTGTATCTGGTCAGTTAAATGACCATTTTTGCCATGCTCTCAGCACTTTGTTCACTGCAGCTACAGCACAATATTCTTTGTCCTCTTTTTCTCTCATGTACCGAGCGCAGCAGCTGATAATAACAGAACTGAAGTTACAGCTTGGAAATCAGTGTTTTAGGTGATTTTAATTATGATGGATGAAGAAGAAAAATGGCAAAAGCATGCTTTCAGTAGTACTGAGCAAATATGACATGGAACTGATACACAGAGCTTATATTACAGATCTGTCAAATTACCCAAGGATAATTTGGGTAGCTGGCGGATTCCCAGCTCGTCAGCTCAGTAGCGCAGGCAACACATGCTGGTTAGTTTTGCTTGGGCTTGACATATAAATTTCTGACCATCACCAGAGCAGTTTTAATTGATAATGGACATCTGATTCGAAAATAGGTGTGTTCCCCTTTAAATGGTAGCTGTCACATCACATCACGTCACATCACATATGTCACGTCATGTCCCATTAAATCACATTATATGCTGGCATGATGCAAGATAGCATGATGAGGGGCTAATGGAACGCGACAGCTAATACCTGCTAACAATTTGAGTGGTGGGTATCAGGTCTGAATGGGCGCCAGGCTTCAGCTGGGTGTTTGTGAGAGAGAGCACAGTCTTTGCCCAAAGATCGAGCTTTTCCTCAAATGGTAACTTTAGCAGCTGCCCAGCTCCATATTTAAAACCAGTAGTGGTATATTTTATTTTTTTATAAAGTGACTTATGACACCTTAAGGGACATGCTAAGGGAGAGATTAGGGTCTGTCAGAAAACATGTAGAAGTTTGACTTACATGGCTTTCATTTCTCAGCTCCTGGCTGATTTTAGGTGCCAAATTATGGTGGGGATTTGCCTAGTATGAAAAATTAATTTATGAATTGGAAGAAGCCCTGCTTAATGGAAGAAAGTTCAGCTGAGTGATCTACTAGAAAATGCTCAATAATCTGCAAAATCTGTGATACTGTTTTAATGGCCGGGTTAAGTTTCCACGCGGTGTTTATACAGCCCCCTCTGGGATCTCCACAGGTTAAATTACAGTATATGCAAGAGTGAGTTATGACTTGAGTAAAGGCAACAGGGAAAGCACAGTATGTGCAGCTTCCATTTTTCATTGCTTGCACTACATTTGCAGCAATGTCAGTAACATAGACCTTGGGGAATCGGAGTCATTGCTAAATCACAGGGGAAATTTCTCATGTAGCTCTTCCCAAATATTGATTGTTAGGCAATCTTTGAATCCTGCTATGTAAAGAATTTTTTTTGCTTGTAGACTGCAGGGATGCAAAGGTTTCTAAGCTAAACATAAAGAAAGATAAAATGTCTCCTAATTGGTGAGGTTTCGCCTCAGGATTTTTGTTGTTGCTTTCTGCACTAAGTCTCATTAAAACCCTGAATAATTCCTGTGTCCTGTGTTATCTATTTGAAGAACTGATTGAGTTGTGGGGTGGCTTTCTCCCCAGTACATTCTCTTTGAATCTTAATTTCATGGCAAAAAAAGACCAGTCCTTTTCTGAAATTCCTATGGCATAATCATTTAGACTATAATTTTAAAATCTGGAAAAGTCTGCACCAATCATGCATGTATAGTAATGGCTGTGGTAGCTGTTTCAGGGTGCTTAAGTATTATGAAACATTAGGATTGTGTGTCTGTTTGTAATCCTTTGATAGCCTTTTATTCCCTGCACCATATCTGTCATATCCTCCACTTCATGGAGTGCATCGGTCTCTCAACAGGTAAGTCCTTCCAAATGCTCTTAAATCCTGGTTTCCTTGGGTACTTTAGGAACAGTTAGAGTGGTCATTATACTGAGAATAACCATTTTTCAGCTAATTAAATTGATTCTGATAACTCTCAAAATGTCAAGACTTCAGCTTTCTGGAATCGCTCATGGGAGATGCTAAATTGACAGTGATCATTAATTATAGATTTTCACCTCTTGCTGGGGTTTACTGTAATGGGGTCTGTTTAAGATTACCTTTGGAGAGTTACTTGGATCTGCAGCATGTGCAGGGAGCAGCAGGACCAGCTTCCTGCTGTAGGGTAGATGTGTTTCAGTCTTGAGTAAACGCTATGTGAAATTTGAGAGATGCTATTTGTATGTTCTTTTCCTTGTAGACCGTGTAGGATTAGACTCACAAATTGCTGATTTTAGAGTTACTGAACTCTAGTCTTTCTTAAAATCGACGTGACTTGAAGGGACGGTGGGAGGAGGGGTAATTCAGGTGCTGCCTGGGCACAGGATGAGGATGGCATCAATGCTTTAGGATGTTGGTGTGCCAGAAGCCAAGGCTTTCTTCCTGTGTCATTGAAAAGATGGGCATCAGTGCAGGGGCTACCTCGCTGCTCTGGTCAGATGGGGTAAATTCCACTTCAGTCTTTGGATCTTGTGCTTTCATTTGACTTCGGCTCCTTGGCAGCTGGAGCCAATGGAGGTAAAATTCCAGGTGCAGTGACTGGGATGGAGTTTGGGCTACCTGCAGAGAGCACCAGATGTAGGTGCTCAAGAAGGCTGAGTATTTTTGGTAAATCCTGTACATCTCTCACCTTTTGGTGACCTCCCAAGGTCTGTGCACTGCACAAAGTACCTGGTTTGGATTGGACACTTTATCACTTTTAATTTGTTGTGTTCCTAGAGGCTATGATTTGTGGATGCATCAGATAACTGAAAATATGTTATCACAGCTGTTGTGTTACAGCATAAACAAAGAATGAAAGAACAGTGACTTATTTTTAATATATAATAATTTTTAATAGATTTGATTTAAAATATTTGATTAACATAAATACTAACCAGTTCTTTCCAGGCTGTAATGCAGACATACAGGCAGTATAATATTTGAGTTTACCAGTAGAAATACTGACATACTGTTCTGGTTTATATCACCAGCTTTATTTTATCTGTCCAGTCACTGGTACATATTTTTTCTTAGTCACCACAACTCTACGAAAGCTTGCCATCCCTCATCTCCACTCTTATCTGCTACTGTACAACTAAATCCTGCTCCTTTCTGTGAATCAGATTTGTCTGTCCCATCACCCTTCGCTGCAGACACTGAAACAACTGGTTTAGGATTGTCACTTTGGTTCTGGCTTTTATGCATTTCCTATTTGAATGGACTTCTTCTCCCTGATCTGTACATTCTAATTCTGCTATTAAAAATAGGGGGAGTCATCTGAATTTGTTATTTTCTTTCAATCCTTACCAGGCCCTCCACAATTCATTCCTAGTTTTTCTTATTCTACAAATGAGTTTAAGTTGTGTATAGATAAAGGCACAAGATATACATTAATATATGGAACTCAACCTCTGAATGAATAATTTGTAGGGAGCTATTTCTATTGTATGCTGATTTAAAAATTTGTAAGTGATTTACCAGGCAAATCCTCCTGCCCTTGGCACTCATGCAAAATAATAATGCAAAATAATTCTCTTAATTTCAGTGGCATAACAGTACTCTGTGGGTAAGGAGAGCTGAAGTTGGCCTGCTGAATTATTTTAATAGAATTGTTTTAAATATGGTTTTGTCTGCCTCAAAGTCAGCAGTCTGTGAGAGGCCCCATCTGCCCTCTTACCTGGCTTGCCTGTGGCATCTGCTTTGTTATTTTGTCTTGTTTTGTGTCCCTACAGCAGGTTGGGATCCAGTTCAAAAAGGAGGGTTGGTTTTTGTCAGTCTCTGTGTTAAGTACTTGGAAAGTGAGGATTTGGGGCCAAATGGCCTTTTTTTGTTCTGATGCAATTTCATGTTCTTCATCTAAATTACCGCGGGTCCTATGGAGATAACTGTGTGCAAAGGATCGCAGTAGCAGTGGGATGGTGATGAATGCCAATGGCTGCCAGTAGTAAAAGCCCCAGGTGATGGGGATTTGTGCAGTATGCAAGGGTTTTGTTTCTACATTCATGCCAGTGATCACCAGGAACTCAGGTGCTTTTGCTATGACTGGCTACAACGCCAAAATTATTAGGAAAAGAGTGCGATATTTAAGCTGTGTTGTCATTTTCACTACTTTTGCACTTCAGTTTTAAACCACAAAATATTGGTGTTTTCTTTAATAGTTTGCTACACTGTAGTTTGTGATTTTTTTTTTCCCTACTTCAGACATATAAGGTCACAAATGAGTTACTAAACTGTTGTTCCAAAATTGAAGGGATTGATGTGTCTGTTCAGCAACTTGGGGAGTTCTGTTCCAGCAGCATCAGTGTGATATCAGGTTTTATCATGAGGTGTATCATTTCATCACAAAGGACTTAATTCCTAAGTGTGAAATAGCTTCCAGTATTAGTTTCAATTTACTCTACAACAGCATTTTCAGTGTTGGCGGAAGGCTCAGTAAGGGGGGGAAATAACCCCAGAATGATGCATCAAATTACAACATAATTAACGGAAAGTGGAGTTATGCAATATGCTTTATATTTTATATATCTTCCATAGTGCCACTGGTTTTAGGTATGAAAACCTCAACGTAAGTGCTGTTATTTTTCCCTTAAAACAAGGCTTTTATTCGAACAGCATTAGCAAATGTAAGTGATCTACGCGTGTCCTAGTATTTCAGGTTTTTTGGTGTAAATTCCCCACAGAATGCATAATGATTTGTGTTTTGCCATCTTGACAGTAAGAGACCTAAGATCAATTTACTTATTTTACTGTGAAAAACTGGTGTTTCTGCATTTTCTGCATGTCCCAGACAGTGCCACTGTCTTGCTTGTCTCCTGCCCCTGGAGGAATGTTTGCCATCACTGCACCGAGATCAAGAGGTGTCCACCACTCTTGCTGGGTGTGACAAAGGACTAACTGGGAATAGTGGTTCTATCAAAGGACTGACTGGGAGCTGTGTTTCCACCTCCTCTGGAGCTGTGGATTCAGGGAACGTCCAGCTTTGCCCATGTAGCCCAAGGTGGGGCAGTTGCACTTCTCCAGGTGGGAGGAGAAGCTCTATTTAACCTCTGCTTCTCTTCACAGAAGGCAGTGAAGTTTCTCTGAATGTAACACTGGAAAAGTATGGGAACATGGAAATACAACCCAAATGACTGCTCGTGATGAACCCATGCACTAATTTGCTGATTGTCCCTCCTGCAGAGTGTGCAGTAAGTCAGGAGGCCACATATTGAGAGCTAAGGAGAAAGCAAAGTATAGAACAGCTGCGCATCAATAACTGTGTCCTGCCTTTTGTTTCCTCAGCGTTGCTTGAGTTCCATGGAAAAAACAAGCAACGAAGATTTTGCTATTCAATGAAAAATTCATTATTTTGCATATGCAGAAAGGGAGTAGGTCAAGATGTAAAAATTCATCTATTTAATTTTGTAAACTTGCTGCTCTTTTGACGTGCCCTTTATTTTTCTACCCATTGTGCTTGTCTGTGCTTTCCCATGTGCTATGTATGGTACAAGTGCTGACCAGAATGTTACTGGGCATCTGTGCAAAACTGCAGACACTTAAACACAGCTGCTGGAGTTTTTCCAACTTCTATTGTTGGTCACATGCAGAGAATGACAGTAGCAGGCAAAGAACCTCGTGCAATCTTGCTTTGATTCATACATTTGTGCATTAAAAATTTCTCTTTAAATGCTAAGATTTTGTTGACTGGAACAGAATCGTCCTCCTAGAATTATGTATCTGTAGTCACAAACAAGAACATCCTGAAAATTAGTGATTTATTCCTGTGCTCCTTTTTATGTTTCAGCTGTAACACTCTGGCTATGATGCTAATGCTTGTACACGTGTCACGGTGCAACATGAAATTGCTGTAAGATGTTCTGTCAGTTTAAGTTGTTTAAATTAGCTGGTAGTAGTGACTGCATAGTCAGCTGATCCCGGAAAAACTGAAAGTATAAACACAGTCAAGTTTAAGAACATTTCTTACGTTGCCTACTTGGCAATATAGTGCAGTATATATATGAACATGTGTTCTTACATGCACGAAACTTGTAAGAAGAAATGATTAAAAATCCAAGTTTATAATGAGAGTTGAGAACTGTTCCTCTATGGGGGATGTCAAGGAAATAGTCTGCTTCTAGAATGAAGCACAGAAAAGCATGTCTGGAGAGGAATACTTGACAATTCTGCTGCCACCTCTTGATCGTATCCTGTAGTTACAAGTAGTGGTTGAAAAGTTCATCCTAAATATCAAAGCTGAAAAAATTTTGTATATATGTATATACACACATCTATAGAGGAATAATTATTTAATGTATTGATGCTATAATTTCAGCTGAGCAGGTGGCATCTTAGGCTCTGCAGTTGATGTACAGTTTTATTAAGCAGTTTTGTTCAAAATGTATAACTTATACATTTAAAATGAGACGACTGATAAAAATGATAAATAACTAATGAATTGCAGCTATGTTCTATTCATTTTCTCAGCTTATCAGGTTTCTACTGCAATACATTTTTATTAAATATGGCTTAAATCTGGGCTGCTCACCTTCTCTCTCATTAAACTGACCTGGCTCTCTTGTTCTCTGCTACTGCTTTCCAAGGGGTTGCTTGGAGATTCCTCAAGTGTCTGCAAGTCATCTCTTGGGACTGAAATGTCAGCATCTCCTCTCATGTGAACGTCTTATGAATGTCTCATACATCAACGTTGTGTGTGTGTGTCAGATTGTGTGATGGGGCTCCTTTTTGGATGAACACACCTCCTGGTAGGGGAGGAATGCCTCATTTTTTAGCAGATGTCGTGCACTTCCAAGCATATGATAGTGTGTGGTACTCATGTGCTGTGCTAAAGCTTTAGATAGCTCACCCACACCAGAAATCTGAGCAGTGGCCTGCTCGGTTTGTAAGAGCATCCTGTGAGGGTGGACATAGTGCCCACTGTAGTGTGGGTTGGTTTCTTGGGCTTTTTATGTGTCTAAATAACAAATTCTGGACTGAATTGGGATGGAAAGTATCATTGCCAGGTCTTGTGCTCATTCCTTTGTTAATCTTCAGCATTTTCCTAAATTTCCAATCCATAAAGTATAGCCTGCTGTGCCAGAAACATGTTTTAGAATTAGCTCTTCAGAACCAAATAGTCCAATGCTGTGCTGTGGCAGCCACATAAATAGCTATAGTAAAAAGAAAAAAAATTACTTAAAAAATGTTGGTTCTAAGAATAACTTGAATATTTGGATCTGTTGCCAGTAGGGAGATATTAAATTATTATACTATAAAGATAATTTTGTAACAAATGAACAGTCTTCTTCACAGTGAAATTTCTTGTTATGAGAATATGGATCTATGCTTCACTGAACCACAGGCTGAACTTGCTGCTGCCATGGGGGAGTGTTATCCTGGCAATACAGACGTTTAAACTTGCTAGAGAGCCATTATATCTTTTTCAAGTTTACATTTATGTAGGATTGAATCAGTGAAGGGGTTAACTTTGAGACTGATCATTTCCTTGGGCTTAGATTAGTGTTTAGAGGGGAGGGTGGCTGGGAGCCACAGCTGATTCAGAGCAGTGTGGTTACAGGAAATGTTTCAGAGGGCTGCCAGCAAGGGGGACAATGTCTGAGTCAACAACCCACATTTGAAATGTTTGTTGGCATGTCAACAGGCAGAAATGTATATTTTCCAATTCCTGCCAAGAATGGGAAATAAGAACCTTGGAATGCTGGAAGTTATTGGTCAGGAGTGATCAGCAAGAGCCACGACTTTATGGGAAAGTCATTTGAGAGGGAAGCCGTGGTCCCTCCTGGAGGCAGTTCTGGAGCACCGCAGCAGCAGGGATACTGGAGTGGTTGTGCAGACCCCACAACTGCTCACTGTGATCAGCATTATGGATAAGGAGTATTATTATTAACAATAGTTGAACTCTTGTCAAAGCCCAGGGCTGCAAGCAGGGGTGAAGTGCAGGGAGGGAGTTCTAGAACAAGCTGGAGCAATCTGAGAACGAGAGCTGGAATCTGGTTTAGATGACCTTTTGTTTTCAGGGCAAATTTTACCACAGTACACAAGAAATCAGGTTTGACATTCATGATAACGGCTGATGCACCTGACTGGTAGTAGTCCAAGCAAAAACATAATGCACAGAAGTGCTCAATTATTTCATAAGACTGCCTTGTGAACAGATTTTGCTCATTTGCAGCTGAGTTGTTTGTGCTTCTGTTTATCTCAGATACCCATTACACTTCCATTTATAGTGTGACAGTGTTTGGCTATATCTGATTCTCACCAACTCAAGGCAATTAAAACTGCTGGCCCAGTGTCACTTGTCTCAAAACATGCTCAAGCATAGTATGATTACTACAGCTTTCCTCTAAGACTGAAATGTGCACGTTGAATAGCGTCAGCACCAGTGTGGAATAGGCTGATTATAGAAGCATTGGGTAAGTGGGGCTGTTGGTAAGAAGATGAAGAATGAACTGTGGTGTTATCACCTTTGTGTAATGACACCTGCGTGGAGGTAACAATGTAGAGCTCATTATGGAAGAGTGTTGACCCAAGTGATGTATGTGCACCAATTTCACCACAACATATTCACCCCCTGGTAGCTGTCCCCTATAACAGACCAAACACTTTTAGACAGCAAGGCAAACTGCTAAAATTCATAGCTACCAGTTACTAGTCTGAGAGAGATTTGTTACTTATGAGCAGAGATTTGTTACTTATCACAGAGGGAAGGTGAGTTGGAATGTGAGTGATGAAGCTGAGACACAAATGTATAGAGCTTGGGGTTTTTAAATTTTTATTGAAGAATAGTGTGTCTCTATGTGAGAAATGAATGACACAGTCCAGAAATGTTGGCTGCTTCGAGGTGAAGTAGGTCAGCTGGGAGAAACCCTGATCACAAGCAAATCTGTCTACTCTGGGGAGGTACCTATTACTGCATCCTTCTGTACTTTTTTTTTTGTGTCTTACATCCTTCTGTCCATTTCCTGTTATTGACCCTTTTCTAACACACTAATTTAGTTGTGGCAGGTCTGAAGGGCTCAAACCAGTTGTGAGGGGGAGATGGAACAGGCTCCCCAAGGAAGTGGTGGAGTCACCATCCCCTGAAATGTTCAGCAAACAAGATGTGGCACTTTGCAGTATGGTTTAGTGGGCACTGTGGTACTTGCAGTGGAAGGCTGAACTTGATGATCTTGGAGGTCTTTTGCATCCTTAATGTCTCTGTGATCCTATCACAGTGTGCCTGGGCCCTATGGTAGAGCACAACTCTGAAACCTACCAGCAGGATAATGGTATCCACAAAAGTTTGCCTGCAGCAGTTGAATTGAGTAGTGATCTGTAATCTCCAGATGAACATGCAAAGGAAGGTTTGTCTTACCTGCTTCAAAATGACAGCTGACTGCACACAAGAAATGAATAGTGTTATTCATTAAGTGTGGTAGTGGTGAATCTTGTTGGTACCTGGTGCCAAATATATATTGCTTTTTAACTGATTATCATTAGTGATGGCCCAATTTGGCATCTATTCCAAATGCTTTGCTATTGCTGGGAAATGTAAAAGTCAATAACTTAATATAGCAAGAGCTGGGACAGTGACATAAGCATTGATATCTCCTAATTTTATAGCTACAACTATGAATATATTGGACTTTTCAGAATCTTTCCTTGAAGCACCTATTCAGCAAATCCTGTAGGAATATGGTTAACTTTGTCAACTTCAATGTGATTTAAGTGTTTGTGTTCCGTTGTGCAGAGTTGGATTGAAAAGTGATTGTGTCTTGTGTTATGGAGGCTCAGTGTAGCAAAGCACCCACACGTGGCAAAGAGCAAGTGCCTGGCCTGTGCTTGCACTTCTGTAACAGCTGCCCCAAATTCGTGATTTGGGACATTCCAACCTCTAGCATTTGATACAAACTTCAGATACCAGTGAGACCAGATTGGATTGATGACAAAACAACCTGGCCTAAAATTGTCTAGATTTAATGGAACAATCAGAACTCTTACTTGTGGCAAAGGTTCTGTTTTTATCTAATGGGTAAAAATGTGTCCAGTAAAATATCTCGTTATAGTAGTTCTCGGTTGCAACCTTTCATTCTTTCAATATATAAAGGTGAACAAGACAGGATGGTAAATGCATTGCCTGAACAAACTTTTTACTGTCTTTCGAGCTTTTTTTGTTTTTTCTCCAGATCTGTGTTTAATACCAAAACCTTACTTCTTCTTATTTAATATTATTACATATAATTAGTTTTTTTCTACAGCAAATTTTTTGCCCCACCTGTCTTTATGGACTAACATAGGCATGTTTCTCCCACATGTTCATTAATGAAAGGTCTTAGAGCCTTCGCATTCAAATAATTTAGTTTAGTAGATGATGACTCAGATGTATAAACAGCTTGTTTCTTCTCTTGCAGTTACCCAGCTGCCAGGCCATATTAGGATTATTCTCTTGGATGTTTCATATGAGTTTACACCCCACTCTGGCAAAATAGTCGTATCATTTACACTTTACTTAATTTCTGAGAATGCAGTTGCTACATGAGTCATTATAAACTGAATTTCTTGCTTTAGGACATCTATTACTGTTGCCACATCTTTTTTGGGGGATATGAGTGTGTCTGTAATCCAGTGAGGCAATATGTCATCTGCTTCAGATGATGAAACCACCTCAAGGTTAAGGCTGAGCTTTTGGTTCCTTTTTTTCAGCATGGAATTTTTATTATGAAGTATTAGCAAAAGCTCACAGCAGAAGTCTCTTCTGACTGGATTGCTGTTGAGAGAAGGGCAGCACAGCCGATATTGCCAATCACACATGTCACAGTTGTCCTTAGCCACCTCCACTAGCTCCTTCCTAGGAGCAATAACGAAGTCATTGCAATCCTGGTAGCAGAGACGTCTTACTCAGCTTGGGAAAGTGTGGAAAGGAACATCTCTTTTCCCACTGTCACCCTCTTTAAGAAATTTCTCCCAGATTCATCCCTGCTCTGTCTGCCTGCTCCATTACCAAGCAAGCAGGAGGTCTCAGCTGAATTCTGGAAATTGCATGCTTATTCCCAAGGACCCAGTCTTCTCTTACAAAGCTTCATTTCAAAGTGCCAAAGACAAAAGTAGGTTTTCTGAGGCAACTGTGCCCCAAAGCCCACGGACTAATTAGGCAGTGGCAGACACTTGTAATGGAAGCTTCCTCTCCAATATCCCTGAGCAGAGTAATATGATTCTGCTGAAGCTTTGACTTGTCGCTTTTTCAGGAGGAGATCAGATATTCTTGCTAGATGAGATGTGATCAAAATATTTTGTTTCTCTTACTCTAGTAATCTAATTCTTGAAATGTAACATGACCCCCTTTTGTGGAGCATCACATCCAAATTGGCATAATCTGTCTGAACAGGAGCTACCAGTTATTTCACAAAAGCACAAAGAACTTATGACTCCAATTTTATTGATTAGGGAGATAAGTATCTGCTTTAATATGTTCTTGGAAATTTTGTTTGAATGATATGCTTGGCAAGCCAGCATTTTATTTTTCCACGTTAAACTAGAAAGAGAAATGCAGAGGTATTTGGACATTATTCTCAAATGTCCCTGTGAATTTTCACAGGTAATAAAGGCCAGAGATCTGTGATTTGCAAATCTATATGGTTTATCTGGTTGTTGTATATGAAAAAAATTAAGATAAATTAAGAAGTCCTGGATTCTTAATTTTCTCTTGTAGATTACATGAAGAATATATTTAAATAAAGAACTATAAGGGGAAAGGATGAACAATTTTAATACTCTGTTAGCCACCTCCCAGGCTCAGTGAGCAGCAGTGAAGTGTCCCCTGGTTTAGGCAGAGCAGAATGCCAGTGCAAGGAACAAACCCCCAAGAGGCCGGGCTTTACAAAGCCTGAGCCAGTACAGTAAGATGGGTTTTCCTGGGAATGACTCCAGGTGATCTATTGTGGTTCCAGAGTGCTGAACTGGAAAAGGAGAGTATCTTCTGCTTAGCACAAGGAATTAGCAGTGACCGTAGGTGATGGAGAACATATCGGTCTCTAAAAGGAGGTAACTGGAACCCGGTGTATCCCAGATTGATTACACGTGATTTTGGTGGTACGGTATTAACAAGTGAATTATCATTGCTGTGTTGATGATAGAAGTCTGTGAGCAGTCAACATCCCTGATGAGCTGCATTTTCAGGACACCAATACACGCCTGAAATAAAAATTGGCACCTGTAGAGTTGGATACTGAAATTATATTGGGCTCCAGCATCAGCCTTGCATTTGTAGTTTGCTCACAGCAAGCAGTGGAAAAAACCAGGACTACCTATATCCTGGCAAAAGATGAAATACTGAGCAGCTGCATCTCCATTTACAGGGGTGACTTCTGAATGAGGAATGATTGGGAAAATCAGCAGCTACTAGGGCTGGACACATGGCTCAGATAACTGTGGGAGCGCGTTGGAGCAGTCTGTGTGGATGGGTCGCACAGGTGTGAGAACACATTCTCGAGTTGTTACCACACACTCAAGGTGCACCATATGCTTTCTGTAGGTGCTTAGCCAAGAGTGCTGGCACAGCTCTGAGGAGAACATGGATGCATGGGGAGGGGTTCACCTGTAGGCTGGAGAGGGAAGCACAGCCAGCAGCTCCTGTGGCGTCCTGCTGCCTGTGTGCATGTCAGACGAGTGAAGAGTCACCGAAGTGGAGATGTACCCCGGTAAGAAGATGTGGATGCCTCTGTGCAACAAATTAGTTTGACCTCACCCTTGCTGTTTGCTGACCAGCTCCAATAGAGCTGGGGATTTGAGCACTGATCAGGCATCCTGGGGGGACTTTCTTTTCCTATTTTCTGGTCATTTAATGTTTTCTTGAAACAAAACCTTAAAGCACCAGGTCCTGCCCCTTCTGAAACAGTAGAATTGTGCTATGCAAGGAAGTGTGTTGTAGAAGAAACTCAGTATTTCTTCCTCATAAGTGTCATGGTTTAGCCCCAACAACTAAGAACCATCCAGCTGCTTGCTCATATTCCCCAAAGGGATGGGGAAGAGAATTAGAAAGATAAAGTAAGAAAACTTGTGAGCTGAGGTAAGAACAGTTTAATAATTTAAATAATAATTTTATCATTGATATACCAAAAATAAAAGAGTAAAAAACAGAGAAGCTGAAAAGGCCTTGACAAATGTAAATACTGCTCAGCAACAACTAAAACATCAGTGTTAGCAATTTTATTCTCATCCTAAGTCCAAACCACAGCACTATGGCAGCTACTAGGAATAAAATTAACTCTATCCCAGCCAAACCCAGCACAAACACTAATGACTGTTGCTGCAATTAAGAAAATGGTATAGACTGTTGTTGTACAATAGTAATCTCCTGCTGCTGCATAAGTGTTGAAGAATTTATTTTCCAAGCAGGAGACATTGATCCTGTGGCAGTGTTCTGTTGCCTTGACTTTGTTTACATCATAAAGGAAAAATGATTGATGTAATCATTTAATTTATGGTGCTAAGAAGTGTCAGTTGCTCACTCCACCAGTATTGATCTAAAGCATTCTGACTGGCTTATGTATCAGGCCTTTCAAAGTTTCGGATAATTAGAGACCAGAGTAAAAGTACAGTTTGATAAGCATGATGTTTCCCAATTACTATTGTGCCATTGATCGCACTTTCCCATAAAATGGCACTACCAGTGAGTGACTACTCATTATGAAATTATAGTTTTTAAGAGGCATGACACAGTGTAAGAAAGCAGCTTTAAAAATGTATATATGTATTAAAATACTGGGGTGTTTGAGTAAAATTCTTTCTGACAATTCTTTTAAATTGGTTGTGCTTGCTTTCACTTTAGTTGCAAATATCCACCTGGGAAGATTAATTTTCAGAAATAGGATCTTAGGGCAACAAAGCTGGGGAAGGGTCTGGAGAACAAGTCCTGTGAGGGGCGGCTGAGGGAGCTGGGGATGTTTATCCTGGAGAAAAGGAGGCTCAGGAGGGACCTTGTCACTCTCCACAGCTCCCAAAGGAGGCTGTAGTGAGGTGAGGGTCAGTCTCTTCTCCTAGGTAACAAGTGACAGGATGGAAGGAAGTGGCCTCAAGTTGCACCAGGGGAAGTGTAGATTAGACATTAGGGGGGAAAAAAAAAATCCCAGAAAGTGCTGCCAAGAATTAGAACAGGTTACCCAGGAAAATGGTGGAATTGCAATCCCTGGAAGTGTTCAAAAAATGTGTGGATATGGAACTGGAGAACATGGTTTAATGGTGAACATGGTGACTGTTGGACTTGATGATCTTAAAGGCCTTTCCCAACCTTAATGATTCTATTATTCTATGAGTGTGTTAATTTCCCTTTTTTTTAACTTTCAATTCATATATATGTTTTTATAAATATAATCAAGGCATTTTCTTGAGGCTGTATGGATATCCATAATCTATCAAGAAGGAAAAAAAATTAACATTAAAAGAATATGCAATATTACATTAAGCAAGAGTTTTAAAACATGAAAAAGAAAGTGTAAATCTTTTTAAGGTTTTCAAAGGAGTAGCCTTTAGTATTTGTAAATTTAAATTAGTAGGATCTATAATTAGTGCAAACACCATTCAGATAAAGTTTGTGCTTGAATGCAGCTGTGTGGGAGCATTAACCTTCACAAAGTTTTAAATATATTTGAAAAGAAAACCCACCAAAACTAATTATACACCATTTTACTTCCCACCAGTTTCCCTGAAGAATGAAGAAATTGCCCTCTTTAGGTCCTTTTCTACAGTTTATACCATTAAAAATAGATCTTTCTTCTGCACAACAGGAAACACTGAAAGCCTGGTTTAAATTTTCAGGGAACTCCTTTTATTTTTGATCCTTTGAAATTGTAATGTTAATACATTTTCAATTAAATATGAACAACTCTCTGTGCATCTCAGCATGAAACACAAAGGGATTTTGGGACCCTTCCAATTACTAGGGCTTGAAGATTTTTCTTAATTATTTAACTTTTACTGTATTTCTTTTTATTTAAAATAAAAGTTGTGCTGTGGGGCTCCTTCTAACATGGAAAGGAATATGACAACATTCTGTTTGCCCTTTCAAGTAATTTGTTATATAAAGTCTGAATTTTAAGACAGATCTTTTTCTGTAATGTTCTTTTGCTTTTACCATCTGCATTGCTGTCCAAGATGAAAGCTTTTGTTTGTTCCTGCAGGAAAGACGAGGACTGAATCAAAACTACGATAAATCTATGTTCAGTTATTTCATCTGTGAATAAATATGTTCATTTGATTGCCACAAAATGGCTTTGACATCTCACCAACCAATTTGGGTAGTCAGGGTCCTTTGTGCAATATCCTCTCTCTGACACTGTAATACAAAGTGTTGATGAGTGAGAAAAAGGTGTTTTGCGTGTTACGGTGCCTGAATATGCCTTCAGGTGACAAAAGTTCGGAGATAACCTCGGGCTGACAGACATGGGCTGAGTGTTCCCTGGCTGTGAATAGCAGAGCACGGGGAGCGCAGCTGAACGCAGGTGACAGCGTCAGTAACAAATCGTTATCTTTGACTGATACCGTTTAACAGTCGCTGCTTTCCATCACTCTCGTGGAGGGCACAGCGCGCTGAGAGCACCCAGTATGGACTGTGCACTTGGTGCTCTCAAAATGCTGGGTCATTAAATAGCTGCCACCGACAGAGCTGAGTAAAGCCCCAGGTTCGGGGCGCTGAACCCAACCTGACTCCTCAGGCTGTGGCAGGAGTTGCAGAGTGGTGGATTGTGCATATTCCTGCCTCCTGCTTTTTGAATTCTTTCCCTACAAATGGGAAAACAAAATGTTTTTACCCTCCTTGTTTTGTTCCCTCATCTTAAACATATTCTGTTGTGTTACAGGGATAACGAGAATTCAGTTCTAGTCATCATGGTGACAAGTGTGTCCCTGTCTCTGAAAATGGTATCTGTTGCTGCAACCTCAAAGCAAGACAGCATGCAAATTAGTTTTATGTCTTGTAAAAAAATAACTGAGAGGATTTATTTATCATCTCCTCATATGTTAATTTTTAAAAATCCCCAAAACTGAAGAAAACCAGAGGCATAAAGCGGTGATATCTACTGTTGCTCACAATAGCATTCATCCCCACTTTGTTTTACATAGCAATATGTCCAAGGGGCTCCTGGAACTGTGTCATCTTCTTAACCACTCCTTAGTTAAGAATATAGGTAAATTGTTTCCAAACTTGGATTTCCAAACTGTTACTTTAAATCTACATGTACAGCCGGTAGCAAGGAGTTTGATTTTCAATCGCAAAGCTGCACTACCTGTAGCAAAATCAGTATTCAAAAATCTGTAGGGGCTCTGTAATGGATTTATCCTTCTGGCTTTAGACAACTTGGAGTGAAAAATCAGGGGAGTAGTTTGGAGCTTTGACATTTTTCAGGCTGTGTAATTGATACCGGTCTTTTTAGGGATTCTCAATATGGAAGTTAATGTTTATCACATTTAGTAGTAAACTTTATCATGGTGTATATCCCATTCTCCACTCAGAGCAAGGAAAATACCATGGATACATTTCAAAAAGACAAATGTTCCTGGTATTTTGAAACAGCCCTACTTTTTTTATTGAATGGAAAATGCACAAAGCTGGCGAAATTTGGAATTCAGGGCTTATTTTTCTGTATTTAGCAGCGTGTTTCGCATATTCTTTTAACTACATGAAAGTGGCAGTATCTGAATTATGGAGTGGCAGATTGTGGAGTGTGTGAATTTTGTGGTCAGATATTCTGTCCTGACCATATCTGTATCCTGCTCCCATCACTGAGCATTTCATATTCCAGCCAAGTACAAAAGCTTGAGTGTGATGGGCAGCTCAAGCAAAATTTGTTTCATACCTGTTTTCTTCCTCTGTTTCAATTTGTGGGAATAAGGATCAGTTTCTTCCCTTCTTGCACGAAGGTGGTATCGTGTTAAGCAGGATTGGATGATTTCATTCCTTACTCAGACGTGGCATTCATGCGTCATTCCTACAACACGTTTTTCTTGCCCTCATAGAAATACCTGAAAAAATATAAGTGACTGAGCATTACACTAATTACATGGAAATACAATCTGCAGTATTTTATAGTTATTTTTATGTTCAACTCAACAACAATTTGTTTTTCTAAAAGTTTATATTCTTTTGTGGTTTGGTTTTGTTTGTTTTTTTTTTTTTAATTGGCCACTGTAGAAGTAATTTTTCAAGCGAAACTTCAAATAAGAACTTTTGAAGTCATTTGTAAGATAAGAATAGACAAAAATAATCTTGAAATACAAATTTCCTGTGATGACTTTGGTCTTTAATAAAAATTTCTACCCTAAACAGTGTTTTTTAAAGATTGGTTACTGTACTGAATATCCTTGAGTTACTCTTGAGAGCTTTCAATGATGACAGTTTGGTTTAATTTAGCTACTACTACAAAGAGATTAGGTTGTCAAGAAGATACTATTGGAGGTTTAGGGATTGCTGAAATCCTTCTGAAATGAAAAGTAATATACACTGTAACTTTCTTTGATAGTTCTTTCATGAAGAAACTGGATGAAAATCAACCACAAGGGAACTTTTTTATTTTCTGGACAAAAGAGAGAAGAAAATCTTCTCATGTTTAGCAGTTAATGAAAACTAAAAAAACCACAAACCAACCCAAACCCCCAAACCTAAAAGAAAAAAGGCACTTTTCTTTATTTTTTTCACTATAATATGCCATCTAAACTTCTGTCACTGTATGTAGACTGATAGCTGAATGTATCCTCCTATCTAAATATCTTTTTGCTTTTTGTTCTGTCTGCATGTATGGGACCCCTCAGGTCTTTGCTCAGTTAATTTCAATGCAGTCATTGATATAAAGTCAAGCCTGAACCACAGAAGCATATTTTTTAAGAAAAAGGTGTTTGTCAAGTTTAATGGAGCCCACGTTAATGGAAATATACCAGAAAAGCCTGTTAGATTTAAAACTTTCTATAATTTTAAATTATCAGTGCTATATAATTCTGTTTAATGCTTTCATTACTATAAAATAATTTTTAAAAATTAGTGTCATATTTCTGAGGCAAAATGTTTTATTTTTCCTAGTTCTAGGCACAATAATAGTAAATAATGAGTATGGCTGAATTTTACCTTTTACTTTTATTTTTGCTGCTTAAATTTGTGTGAAGAAATCTGAGTCATTGTCCCAGTGCTAAAATAAGCATAATCCTTGATCTCCCATAAGGAGACTTTGATTCAGAGTAATCTATTATACTTTGTTTGCAATTAACTAATCCTCCACGAAATAGTTTATTCTGTTCTTCTACTTCAAATGACATTTTATTGTGCTGGATATGAATTCAGATTAGCTGCAATTTTCCAATATAGAAACCTTTACAAGAGACAGTTGTAATTAATTTGACCTCCCAGGTTGGCCTTGCACTCGGACTGTCTTTGGAAGTTGCAAATATGGAAACTGAGCTCATTGCCCATGTAAATAGAATTTATTTTCTTTTAATGCAATTGTAAAAAGACACTGCCAAGTTGGAGGGTTACTGAAAGCATGAACTTGCAACTTCTGACAATTTTTATAGCCTCTAGTGTTTTATCTGTTTTGGGCAGCGTTTTGAAAGCTATTTCACAGAAAATTGTTTACAGCACTTTGTCTCTTTTCCCCTGAATGGCTGAGAATCTTTAGCTCTATGTGCTGTTAGCCATCTTGTGCAGTGAGTTGCATTACCTTGTAAACATTTTGCTTTATCCTGTGAATTTTGGCAGATTGGTCTCAAACAGCTATAATTCATTTGGCATAGTTTCAAGCAAACTGGATCATAAATGGCTACAGAGAGTTTTCATTTTACGTAAGAATGTGTGGAATTTGTCCACATAATCCCCAATAACCTAATCTCCTCTCGCCATGGTTTTCCCGCTGCCTTTTCTCAAATGGAGCTCATATGCTCATAGAAGGCAACAAAAGGACAGTAGTTCTAGGCATCCATGGTAGAGGGGAAGTTCACTGTGTCTTTCAGTTTGACAATTCTTTTCTTGTGATTAATTCTGAGATTATTTTGTTCTGGTCATATTCAGAAGCCAGTTTAGATTGGGGGTTTATTTATGCTCTCCAGCGTAAGAACAGCTAAATGCTGGACTTCCAGTTTGTACCCAACATTCCTTCAGGTAAGAAACTGCACTTCATGTGAGTTTGCAGATCAAAGACAAGCATCAGAATATTGGTTAATTTAAGAGTAGCAGCAGCATCATCAAGCCTGAAAGAATAAACTCAACCCATCATAGAGATACATTTCTTGTTTTCTCACTGGCTATTTACTGTAAAATGGAACTATCTATAAGTCTCCTAACCTGTAAAATGGCATGGGGTACTATGCTTTCTAGCACAATATTTGACCTTGATCTGTTCAGTCTGAGCAGCACCATTGGAAACCTTTGTAGGTTGCAGTTTGCGTTAAAACGTTTGGGGGACTGGAGGAAACATTGTAGAATTCAGTGGCTGATGTGAGAGCTGTCTGATTTAAACCCCTAAATGACACGGGAGATGCTTGAGAAATTCTTTATTGTAACTGGAACATGAAATGAGCTTTCTTCCTACATAGGGCAAATCCCAAATCTCTCTGGAACTGTAATTGACTCAGAATGTGATTAATGTAACTTAATTGTCTTGACTGTACATACATCAGGCACATCACCACCATCTGAGTCCAGGGTGCATTGAATCGCTGTCTAATTTCCAAAGGCACTTTAAAGGATGTCATCCTCTTTGTCTAGACAATGACACCTTTTAAGATGAGGAATACCATGTTCTGAAGTCCGTGTTGCACCTTGTTTATACCAAAGATCTGATCGCTGCCTACAATACATTAGGCACATCAGAATGGCATTTTCATTCATCAGCTCCTATCTGAACTGTCACTTGCAGAAAAATTGAGGAGACTGACAAAACCTTCTTCCTTTTCAACCTGAAATGAAAAAATATATTAAAAATATTGTCCGCTAATGGACAGCAGCACATGACAATAAATTGCAAAGCTGGTCTCTGATACAATCTCAAAGAATAAGGCAGAAGTGCAGTCGATTCACTTAGTATTTCTGTGTGTAAGCTCAGCCAGAAAGTTTGAAACTGAAAAGCCATTTTTATATAACTGGTGATTTAGCTGCCTGTCCCTCCCTCTTCCAGGTCATTAAGTAGGTGGTGCTGTGTTTTTGTTTGGTTTTAATATGTCTGTGCAATAAAAATATAATGGATTTCATTTTTTTATCCACTTGCTCCTGAAATGGAGTATAAATGAATTGCACCATGAGGTGCAGAATAGTATAGGGATTCAAAGAGGTGACAATACCAGCATATGAATTCAAATGTATACACATGTATACATTTAACAGGACATCTCAATTTTGACAGAAAGCATTAAAGACATGAAATTCATGGCTACAACTGAAATGTACCATATGTCCTCCAGCACTTAGACACAAAGAGCACATTAGCAGAGTAATTAAAGGGCACCCTGTTGTGGCTAGGTGGGGGAAGACATATGGTGTAGCATGAGTAACCATGAATTTTTAAGTTCATATTGTTTTTGATCATAACCTTTTTCTTTGTATTTATTATACTGTAATTTCTATGCATTACTATATGTTTCACTTGTGTTGGAGGTCTCAGTTTCAGCACAGAGGTCTAAAATTGCCAGCCTAACTAATGCATGTTTTTTTGTGAATTTCTTTTAATATAAAATGGCTTAAGATGTCGAAGTCACAGAACACTGACTTCATGATAAAGGGGGCAGCACGTGTGTTCATAGCTTTCTTCTCTTTCACACTTGTACTTCCTTCTTACCAGTGCAAAAGATCCCACAAGACATGGAAATATTTGAAAAACATAGGTTGTTGCAGCCAGATTCTGCAGATTCCACCTCCTCTTGAAAACAGAGCAATTCTTTTGCCTCTTCCTCTTTGTCACTCATAGCAAATATGATGCTGCCAAAATTCAGCTGAGAGTTTTTGCTGATGATGTACAAAGTGAGATAGGATCCACTTTGCATGGCTTCAGGTGAAATATATCCAGTTGGAACAGAGCAAACCCATTGATTTATCTGTAAACGTGTTATTCAGGGACCCAGAGCTGTGTAAGTCTCTTTATTTACATAACTGAATTTCTAAACATAGCCATCCTCTGGAAATGCTAGTATCTGATAGGGATATAAAATTAGAGTATAAATAAGCCTTTTGTCTTTAAGCAAACAGAACATCTCTGAAAATTTTGTTCTAAGACAGCGAAATTAAATAGCTGCCTCAGCATGAACAGTTAGTTGAAACCAGGCTTTGGCCTTGTTTTTTTCACTGGGATGGAGCTGATCAATGTGAAACTTGAGGCTGACCTTGGGGAAACAGCAAAGAGGCAATGAGTACCTCTCTGGATTTGGGTCTACCAAGATGCAAATCTAAGGATGCTCTTTGCAGCTGAGATCCTTGAAACTCCAAGGTGTGATGGGGGCACTAATCCAGTTCAATACCGACATTCCTTGGCACCCTAAGTTGTTGATGTATGTGCATGAACACCGAGCCAGAACTGTGCTAATTGCACAACAAATTTGGCAGATATCCTCAAACCACCTCTAGCACTGTTTTTCTTCCTCTTATTCTCAGGAATTAAAGGTTTTACTTGCAATGCAGGGTCCTTCACAGATCTTTGAAGTCCAAGAAAGTAATATATTTTTAAACCAGTTCAACCTTTCATCAAATACTTAAACATTCATAGTACCATTTACATCAGGTGACCAAAAATATTTCTTTTTATCCAGTGAAGATCTCTTGTAAGATATATGTATATTGCAGGGAGTGGAGCGTGGAAGCTCACTTAGAGTCATCAGGCTGGAGGCAGGGATTTAGTCATTCTCCCAGGACATGGAAAATACAAATTTGGTTCCATCAGACTGTTCAGAGATTTGAATCCACTGCCTCCTACTCCTAGTGTGAGTAATTCAACCATCACGCTGCTACAAAAAAGTGAGGCATCAGCACCAAAGAGTATAGTCCTGACCAAATTTGACTGTTCAAGTGCCTCTGGGAGGCTTGAGAGAGGCTGTTGTATACTAAAATCAGATCGTGGAGGTTCAGCTCAGGAAATTAAGGCCTAACTCCGGAACTTTTGAGTTCTTACAGTTTTTTGTGTCTTCAAGGTTAGGTTGCCCAAGAAAATCAGTGGGTTGGTGGGCTTCAGATGCATCAATGGACCAGGTTCAAGTTTCACGGCCCAATTTCTTCCTGCTCCATTTGGACAGAGCTCTTAGCATTCATTGCAGCAGGGAATGAGAGCAGCTCACCCAAAAAAAAGATAGCCTGCATCTTGAGAGGTGGAAGATTTTAGCTGAGATGCACTTGGGCACAGGAATTAATTGATTGAGCGCTTGGCACTCCACAGTAGTGCTCAGCCCTACGCTCCAGTGAAGGTGGAACTTCGTTCTTACCTTTAGTTTCATTTCAGTCTTCACTATTATTGTGTTAGGTGCCCAATTCCAGACAGTGCCTAACCAGCACTGCATTAATTGTTCAGAAACAAGAGAAGAGAGAAATTTCCTGTATTTCTCAGACAATAAACCAATTTTCTTTATGCACCCTCCTTCTGCATGTGGTGGGGCTGTGAGCTTCGCGCTGTGTATCGAAATGGAAGTTGAACTAGCAAAAGTTTTCTGTTATGTTGCTATTCATTCAGCTACCTTTTCTGATATTTTTTCTTTTCTTTTGAGTGGGTGTTTAGCTCACTGTCTTAAATAGACAAATGTTTAATTTAACTGTGAGGTATTTTTTTGTAGAAATTAAACACTCGCATGGTCCTAGAACAATTATAGTCTGTAACGTCTGGGTAATGCAATGTAGCCAACTGTAACCTTTAATTAGGTTTGCCTTCAGAACATTGCCAAGTGAGAATCTGAATTCAGACAAATGTCCAGATCTCTTTCTTGGCATCTACTTTTAATATCTGTGAGAGCTTATTTTTAGCTTGTTATGCTGTTAGCCCCACACGCTCCATTACTGTTAGAAGAAGTTGTACAGGAAGACTTTCATTTCTAAAGGGTTGTTTTACAAACTGACTTTGCTGGAAACAGAATTTCCTCAGTTGCCAATTTCCATTCATTTACTCTTCAATGCTAAGAAAAAGAAATGTGCACATTACCAAAAAAGAGTTACAGTCATTTAGCCTTCTAAATGAGAGGAGATTTTTCTTGGGTTTTTTTTGTCTCATTCTTCTTGGATTTTCAGATACGAAAATTTAAATGTAAGATTTTCTGGGCTTGGAGTCTTATTTCTCTCTGTGCAGCACTTCACTGTGTTTGTCTCTGGTCAGAGCATGTCTTGAAGAGGAAAGAACTATCATGAAGTGTTTGAAAAATGGAAGAGAAAAAAACAGACCTCTTTTTTCCTTTTTTTTTTTTCTCTTTTAGCAAATATTTCTGAAGGTTTCACTGGCTCACGATTTCCTTGGTTCAGGGTGGAGTTCTGATGAGATTCATGAAGTTATTGAAGATGTGTAAGACACTGGCTCAAGTGCTTTTTTGGCTTTGTCACAGGTGCAACCTTGAACCAGAGCCTGTTTTAGCACATGCAGGAGCACCCATTGCCAGGCTCTTGGCTCCTACGGGAATGTCTTGTGCTCATTTCCTGGACTGGATTTATTTAAATAAGTATTAATTTGGTGAAAATGTCACTTTAGTGCCTCTGCATTTTCTATTGATCAATGATCTTCTCTTGTGTTTGTTGATCATCCCACCACACCTTTATTTTCTGTAAAGAGCAGTTTTGAAGTATTTTGGCACGTGCATAGGTGTAATGGAAAGTGCAGCATTTCAAGTCAGAGGAACAGTTTGTCATAATTCATCATTGAAACAACCTCTTAAGATGTTTGTCTTTATGTCAAACTACCTGCCTTTTACTCCTTAGTGATTCATAGCGATCCTCAGCAGTGAATTTGTTTTTTTCCCTCCTATTTTTGTATTGCATTGAGCTTGATTTGTGGACAGGAATATATTCGTGATAGCCAATATTCTTCTGATCCAGGAATTGCCTGGGATATATCTCTGTTTTGTACCTTCCATCATAGGCTGCTCTTGAAAAGAAACACTCTGACTTCAGGTGTTGTCCTGTTCTCTTGTTTCTCCTGTTTTTTTGTTCCCCACCTCCTGCTTACTCAAGACTGTACTGAAATTTTTGAAAGATTTGATTTTTTTGCTGATTTTCTTTTTCTTTTTTTTTTTTTTGAAAATTAGTCACTGCAAACCAGCAGCTTGTAAGTAATTTGTGTCTAAAAGCATAAAAATAGAAAAACTAAAATAGATAACTTCAGGGATAATGCTATGTAAAACCCAGGTCCCTGTTGAATGTGCAAGGCAGTGGTCAAGGTTATGTTAGTTGCATATTTTGCTGATCCCGTGGTATAGCCAGGCAGAAATAAAGCACAAGGATATCTTCAGGATGTCCCTTTGGTTTAATGAAGAAATACGCTGATGCTCTGCAATGTTTCATCTTTAATATTTAATCAAGGACGTGAAACCTGAAAAACAAGAAATGTTTTGTTCAGGGAAGTTTATTTTAGAAGCTACGTTTTTGCTTTAAAAAGCCCATCTCTTTTTCCTTCTACTTTTTTTGTTGAAAATGATTGTGGGGGTGAGTCAGAATCTTATGGGAAAAATAATCATGCTGAAATGACAACAAAGCCTACTTTGTCTCGTAGTGGTGGCAAATTTCAGCACTGCTGAATTCCAATGCTGACTTTACCATTTTCCTGATCTCCATTTAAAGAAGTACAAAAGACTACTTTCATTTAGTAATGAGATGTGATTGAAAAACGTATCCTTGTTAGATTATCATCACTGGGAGATACCCAAAAAAAAAAATTAGTGGAAGTGTTCATATCTTTCATTTCTTTTGATGCAGTTATTCAATTGCAGTATTCAACCTACTTGCAAATGCGAGGAAATGTATGTCAGAAGATTCAAACCTTTCACACATAAGTTCATTTTCCTCCTCTGCTGTTTGATTTAAATCAATGCCTGAAAGGTACTTTTAAGTCCTTTGTATCCTTTGGAGTAATGATGTAAGCTGTCAGGGAACCACCAACGTTAAAGAAGCAAAATAATTCCTGCTTTGAACAGAATCCTAGAAATCCAACAGAAACTTTACAGTTGGTGTTGAGGATTCAAATGCAATTGTTTAATGAAGATGTTAGCAGGTGATGTTTTTTGAGGCAATGTGTCACTTTAACATTCTTCTAAGGGCAGCTGTTTTTACAAAAAAAAGGGGGAAAAAACCATTATAAATAAAAGTCTGTTTGGTAATTTATGAGTCACTGGGAACTGAGGATACACAAGTCCAAAGTTTGCAGCTCAGGTGCCTGAACTCTTTCTTAGGGCTGTATTCTTTAAAAATGGATGGATCTATTCCTAAACATGCAGAAGTTGCAGCAGGAGTGCTGCGGAAGGTGTCCAGTCTCATCTGCTGTCCAGTGTCCACCATATTTACCTTCTTTTTTGGCAGGTGAGGGAGTTCCCAGTGAGGAAGAATAGCGGAACACAGCTATAATTTTACTTCAGGCTTCTGATTTTTTCCGCTTTTTTGAAAGTCCAGGGGGAGAAGTGGTGATGACCAAATATTTTTAAGTATCCTGTAGAACAGAACTGCAGTCTCGCAATGTGTATTTCATATGTTCGTATTTAATTTTTATAGACATCAAATACCAAGCATTGTTGAGGGAATATATGTGGGAATATATTTAAGGGTGGAGGGGATATAGAAACCCCTGCTAGGCTTAGAGTAATGCAGGGTGATTTACCAAAATCTGTGTTAGTGTTTGCTCTTTGAAGGTGCAAATGGTGTATCCAGCTTCTCCCCATCTCAGGGTTTTCCATTTAGGCATCAAGCCACAGCTCTGTGAAAGTGGGGCTGTGTGGCCAGACCCCAGAGCGTGCTGTGCAAACACATCACACTGGCGTTTGCCCCAGTGGGGCACTGGGAGTGACAGTAACGTCCTCTCATTTCTTTCTCTCCCACCCTGACACCCCTGGCCCAGCCTAAACCTTCATCCCTGTGCCTCCATCATCTGTCTCAGGTGTTTTATCCCAGCAAGTGAAGCTCAATTTCAGGATATGTTATCAGTAGGATTCTGGTAATGTTCGCAGATGTACAGAGAAAGGACTTGGAAATGGTTTTTACTGAGTATTCAACACCTGGGCGGCATTTAAGAAAGCTCTGACTGAGTCCAGGCGGTGTTCAACTTCAGTTTCAATCTAAGATTGCAATTTCTGCCCTCCAAGTCAGCTCTAAATATTAATTTCCTTACATGTACTTAGGAAGCAAGTCAGATACTGTAAGTGAGCAGTGACGGTAAAATATTGGAACAACAGCAATATACTATGGTTTTTTTTAAACATCTATTTATAGAATGCTTTCTGCTCTAAGGATTAGGGGAATAGAAGCTGGGATTTTTCTGCTCCTTGATGAGTGTTAGTGAAGCATATTTGCTAACACAGTTTGACATACAATATATTTCAGTGCTTATGGTACCTTATGGTATGGTACTCCTGGTACAGTACCTTATGGCATTTTTATTTAATGTTTGTGAGGTTTTGTGATTGCTTCCCAGATAATTTATTTTTATTGGCAGCTAGCTTTGTGCCCTTGTATGGAAATAAAGCTGAAGCAGGGTGGCTTTTAACATCTACAGAATTTGTGAAGCGTTTTAAAATAATAATACCTTGTTTAGCTGTTTTGGGTAACAGATTTGCCTCTAACCAGTTGAAAAGTTGGGAAATTCTTGTCTTGAATAGTTATGTGCTCTGAAATTAAGATAAAACCAATCAGATACCATAGAAATTTTCTTAGCTTGGAATTTTAAGAATCTAGTGCTCCCAGAGTCATTTTCAGTCTGTCTGCTTGGATCCAAAAGAACATTTTTTTCTCTATAAGTCATGAAGGATGGACTTTGCTCTCAGCTCAAGATATAAATGTTCTTTCTTGCTGAGCACTGATAAAATGTTTCATAGTTATCTTCCAGCCTTTTGTTTATATGCTGTAGCATACACTTCTCCCCTATAGTTCCCATTTGTTGGCTGCCAAGTATAATTGCAAATCCCAGAGATTTCAGCAGCTCTGGTTTTACAGAACCCTATTTGAATCACGATTACAATCTAATATGAAAGAACGTCCACATTGTATTTTCCTTATGTAGCATTGAGTCTCATTTGATGATAAAAGAAGATGACTTCTCAGGTAAAGACAGTATGGAAGGTCCTTTCCTACATAAAAATACACCACAGTTATCCCTATTTTAAATTAGAAAATGCTTGCAGCATCACAAATAGGACTATTAAGATTTTCCTTTAACTGAAAACATACTATAAAGGTGTAAAGCCAAATAAGGACCTTTTCTTCAGCAGATGTTTTGCTGTTTCATCACTGATTTTAATTAAAGAGCATGTGCCTACTATTGTGTTCTGTATGGTCCAGTCACGTATCCGGGTCACTTTTTAAACTCCTTCACGCCTGAGGAGCAGATGGTTTGAAAAGCAAGCCTTAGTGCAACAAAATCCAACATCTCCCTGCTTCCATTGTTCAGTGCCCTGCTCTTGTTTCTTGTGCTGTGCTCCCTAGTGCTCCTCCCAGCCAACTTTTAATTTGCTCAAATGGGCTCATTTCTTTTGCTCGTGTTGGAGAAACTCTATTGGAAACCATATCAGAAACCATATCAAACCAGCTTAGCTCTACACTAAAATATTGCTTCATTTTTGTTATTACTATTCCTGTTTTTCTACACACAAAGCAAAAAGTTCTCTAGTAATTATCAGTTTTACTCACTGCATCTCAAGTTATTGGCAAGATTCATAATGATTCTGAAGAGAGATGGAAGTAGGTAAATACAGGTGAACAGACAGGAAAAACAAAAAAGGGAAACTAAAATTATTAATCCTCAAAGTAATAAAATGTGTGTCTTGGAGACAATGGGTTAAATGCTGGAACAAAAAGAGGTATCTTATGTTTCCCTCATTCTAAATATACTTTAAATGCCAAAATAATCTTCTGTTCTATCCTTACAAATTGATTCCAATTTGTTAGTCAAAGACTCTAATGAAATGACTCAAACCATAGTCTTGTTCCACTAAGCAGTTTGCTACAGCTTTTTTTATTAATTATATTCAGACTGCAAGAACTGTCAGAATGTTAAAATTCCCAAGGATAGTTTGCCAACATCTATCACTAGATTAGAAACAGCTCTGCAAAACCTTCAGCAAAGCAAATAATATTCCATCATAAAATCGATACAACTAAGCATTGTCAGCATAGTGCTGACAGTTCCAGCTAAAACAATTTATAATTTTTGAAGATGATATGTTGTAAATAAGAAGCTAAGAGGTCTGTGAAAGATGTGGCCAGTAAACAGAACCCAGATGTAAACATTTTGCTGCTGGTACGTGCGTGTCAGCTCTGCTTGGCCTCTCTCTTTACCCAAATTATCCCCTACCGCACATTCTGAGTTGCATGGATCGAGTTCATCTTTCACGAACGTGCAGCACCCTGTACTCACCACCCTGCTGATTCCATTGGCCGTGCACTAGAAAGAGTCCAAGGGCCTATTTCCTCTCCTTTGCTGGAATACCTGCTTCTAGGAACGCTGAAAAAGCCCAGGGGAATAGCCCAGTATCTGCACTCATAAGAATGCAGAGAGCACTGCTCTCCTGGCTGCTAAGAATATCATGTACCACCATGGTCATCTGGTACTGCTTCTCACAGAGAACAGATTTTGGAGTAATACTCTCATAAATTCTGCAGTGAGCTCAAAATGTTGGTTTGAGTTACAGTGTATTTCCCAGAAAATCTTCTAGTCTTGATTTATGGATGTCAGGTACTAGAGGGTGATTAACAGAATCTTTTAAGATTTATTTTTTAATTTTTTTTTATAGTCAGTAATCCTTATGTTTGAAAATGCACATTCTGTTTTTAGTTTGAATTACTTTAGTTTCAGCTTTCAGTCTCAGGCCTTCACTAGCCCTTATTCAGCTGAGGTTACAAATGTTTCTACCTTCCAAATGTCACCCACAAACCTGGGCAGCTTTTTGGGCTGTTACAGCTGCCCGAGCATGACCGTGCCATCGCCCAGCCTGCACTGCCCATTTGAGTGGAACTGCACTCTGCAGCATCAGCAGTCACTGTACTGCAGATGTGCCCTTTCCGTCAGCCACAGATGAAATATGATTCTCTTCCAAGCTTTTCCGTTATTTCAACTTTTTTTTTCCTTGAAGTGTTTCTATCAAAACTTTCTTCTGCCTGATGGTGAAGACCTGAAGTCCTTGCGCGTCTGTGATCTATTTGGTTTTGCTGTTCCATGTTTGTCCACTGAATGTCTAATTGCCCCAGTATTTCATCCTAGCCAGTGTCTCCTTATTCTAACCTAAGATAGTTCCTGAGTGATTTGCTGTCTCTCTTTAGGTTGTGTCCTGCAGAACTTATATCTGCCAAATGCAGAGGGAGTTCTGAGTTAGATGGACCACTGACCTAACCCAATATGACATTCTTTATATTAAAATATGAATACCCCAGTGGTTCCTCCATGTCATTATTCTCAAAGTGTATTCTGCATATGTTACCCAGCATATCACCATGTTTTCTTTCAGTCCAGTTTTCTTTTTTTATTCATCTGCCAAAGAAGGGTAAATTTACAAGGGGCCCACACTAGAAATATTTCATGGAGTGATTCCTCATGTTCAGAAACCTTTCTGGCTCCATCAATGTAGTCAATTTAATTAAAGAAGGTGGAGGTTAATGACATTTGGATAGTGCTGTTTTCATTCCAAATATTATGAAAGAGGAAGCCAAATACTTTGTGAAGCCTGAAGCAGGGTATGTTGATAAAGTTCCTGTCATTGCCCTGCAAAGGAGGCGTCCTCACCCCAGGGTGTACCCAGCTTGCTGCAGAAGTGAGAACAGTACAGTTGCTTCCATGTGATCCTCTCCTTCACCTCTAGCCTTCCTGAGAAGTGGGAAATATTCTGTTGGAGGTGTCAGTACTGTGATAAGGCACATTTCCAGGACCCAAGTTAAGATCTCTGTAGCCTTATTGCTTCCTCAGCAATCTCTCAGATTGGATAACTTTGTTTCGTGTAGCTGCCCTGTTATCTTTACGCAACTGTAATCTTATTTTTTGAAATTACATATGCTCTGCAAATCCTATTGTTTGTTAGTAATTATCATCTGTTTTTCTTCCTTCCTGATTTTTGCATGTCTCTACATTTGTCTGTGGACTGCACATGAGATGAAAAGGTCATATTTTGAATCTTTTTTGCACTTTAACTCTTTTCATAATACCTGCACTGATGTTGCTATATTTATCCTCAGAAACTGTTTGTGTTCATTATTAGTCATTGGACATCGATTTGGATGAATCTTTGATCTGTCCTAATGCAGCAGTTTTTACACAAACACACCTACTCTGTGTATTTTTTTCCCCTGGTAATTCATGCCATTGGGCATGAATCTTCTTCTGGAAGACTAAATATTTGCAAAGGTGTTACACCTTAAATGTTCATCCAGATTCTAGAAAGAAGTATGATGAGTCAATGAGAAATCCATGCTCCTGTTTGGATTTTGAATGTAACTGTGTGCAGTCGTAATAATTTTCTTCTGAAACTTAAAGACTTGTTTTTCAAAGTGTCTTCGAACAAACAGTTGGGAGCAATGATTTGCCAAACTGTAATTAAAAGGAAATACACTAATTCTGAGAAGTGTAAACAATGTGCTGAAGATAATAAAAGTAAGGTCCTTAAACTGATCAATCGTGAGCCGGGAACAGGACCTGAGTTTGCGAAGGATTTAATTGCTGGGGTGAGACCCAGCATCTTGCAGGACTATGCATTTAGTGTTCTGCAGTAACATGTGCAGTTTCTAGGGGTTTGCCAACAAATTCATGGAATTTTTTTGTCCTCAGCTGCATCAGCTCCCTGTTGCTCGTTAACATACTTTGCCAGGAAATTCATGGCATTTTTAGGTCTTCAGCTGTGCATTAATCAACTCCCTGTTGCTAGCTAGCATACCTTCTTTTTCCTCTCTGTGATAAGTTTTTTGCTTTACAAATGAAATCTGAAAGTAAAAGCTTGACCTACCTAAAACTAATGTCAAAACATCCTTTTTCTTAGAAGCAAAGCATGTGGATTTCTTATAACACTGTTCTCAGAACAACTCTGCTTTCTATAGAAGCTGTCATATTGAATCTGAGAACCGTGGGTCCGTATTTTCATACTGAACCCTCATCTCATGTTTTCTAGCTGTTCTCTTTGATCTTAATTTTTTTGTTAACAGCTTCCAGTAGTTTAATGTATTTTCATTAATCCAGGGAAGCTCATCAGGTGCCAGAAGTGGAAGCAGGGAAGCATTACTAGAAGGGGGAGGGAGAGGATCCTCCTTTTCCCCTCGGCACTGGTGGGACACATCTGGAATGCTGTGGCCAGTTCTGGGCTCCGCAGTGCAAGGCAGACATGGGGAGCTCATTCTCACAAAGGTGGCCCAAGGGCTGCAGCATGTCTCACAGGGGAAGATGCTGACGTAGCTGGGAGTCTTTAGCAGGGAAGAGAGAAGGGTCAGGGGGAATCTTACCAGCGTCCATAAATACCTGATATCCCAGACCAGACAAGGCAGATTCAGTTCTATTATGATATATCTATCTGATATCCCAAACCAGACCAGTTCTATTCCTACTGGTGCCCAGTGACAGGATGAGGCAAAGGACACAAATGGAAATGCAGGAAATTCCATTTAAGTGTAGGAGAAAGCTTTTTTTAACGGGTAAGGGTGGTCAAACACTGACACAGGTTGCCCAGAGGGGTTGTAGAGGGTCTGTTTGTGGAGTTATTTAAGCCTCCCTGAGAACAGTTCTGAAAAACCTGCAGTAGCTGACCCTGCTCCGAGGCAGGGCTTGGACTAAACAACCTCCAGAGGTCCCTTCCGACCTCAGCCATTCTGTGTTTCTTTAAAATCTGTGAAGAAAAATGAATGAAATGGAGAAGATTTCCTTGGTTAGACTAACAGCTTGCTATTTAACTTAAAATATGTACAGTCACTTTTCTCTGAATCACTTTTATAATTATTTTGATATATTTTGTCATGTATTATCATTTTAAAATACTGGCTCATTCAGAGGCAATTTTTTTTTTGTTTCAAAAATGTGTCTTTTTGTTACATTTCTAGGATGTGTAATGAAAACATGAAAGAGAAAATTTGCCTGTGTAGCTTCTAAATATCTTTTATATTTCTTTACACTATGAAAGAAATCTAATTATCTTATAAAGAAATACCTATCAATAAGTTATTTTTTGCTGATTAAAACTGTCAGATATCTATAAAATGTTTCTCTCATAATTTATCACACTGTTTAATTTTTTTTATACATTTTTTAAACATGAATGCTGGGCTTTACAGGATTTTTAAAAATTCAAATGCATTAATGTAGTAATATCAAAAATTGAGACATTTTTCTAGACACACTTTTAGCATAAAGCTAATAGGGCTTTTTAATAAGACAGTTTCTGCAGGCTATTCCAAAAACCGTACACTTTTGCCTGGAAATGTAATTTTTGTGGTCAGTTGCTGGATAGGCACAAGTGTAGTTTGACCCTGGATTTCTCTGTAGGCTAAATCTGCTTGTGAGAGGTTCTTTCAGCCATTGCCCATCTTCCTGTTTCCTTTCTGCTCTATTTCTGCATCTGTTTTACATCTCAAGTTATAAACTGACAAGTGATGTGGTTTAAGGGCTATGGGGTGTTTTTAAGTCTTTTTTAAAGCCTTTAGATCACTTGACTGGTTAGAGTCCAGCCCTACAAACCCATGGAGTAAAGATGCCCCGGAACACCTCAATTTGACCATGTAGGCTGATAGCTTAAGTCACAGATCACACTTTTATATTTTCCTGTAAACTATGTGGCTCTGTGTACTTGTGAGCCTATATAGATCTCTCAGTGATCTGATGTGAAGAAGAAAAAAATGTATTCCAATTATTCATTTTTTATTAATGTGCAGAAATCCGTCATTCATGTTCAAGTCTCCAATTTGTAAGCTATGTTGAGTCAAAGTGACCATGGAAAGTGCTAGGACATGGTCAAGCCTCATTAAAGGGAGGAAATTTAGCACCCTGTGTAATGGCAACCTTTATTCAGTAAATGGCTTTTCCCATTTATTTCTATATTCTTGTTTCTGTCTGTCAGTGGTAGTAAAACTACTTGAAATTCCTTCTGTAGCACAGTTCTTTTGTGCTTCAGTAAAAATTGGATATTTTTTCCGCAGTCAAAATGAAAAATTTGCACACTTGCTGACTGGGAAATGTGTAAGGCAAGGTATGCTCACACTTTGCTATCCACTCAAGATAAAATTTTCTTTTTCTACATCATCATATTTTTAGAGAAGATACTACTTGTTTTACTTTTGACATTTCTGATTTAGAATTTGTGTGGGCTTTTTTTTTTTCATCTTAATCTGAAATTTTGTTTCAACTTCTTTCTAAAAAAGAAGAGAAATCCAATTCAAGATATTAAGCTTTTTAGTTAATAATGATGTTCTCACAGAGTTATTACTGACTGTATAATCAAAACAGTGTCAAAACCTGACAAGAAAAATGATCTGACCAACAAAGAGTTCCCCTTGTGCTCCCTTTGTAAAGCCTTTTGTCTCATGAAGAAGAAAGGCCATTCAGGGCATTTTTTTTTCTTTTTGTATTCATCCACTTATAAATTCTAAATATCACTGCTTGCAGGCCAGCTTTAGGATTTGGTGGATTTGGTTTACAAACCTCAGGGTATCAAGGTTTGCAGTACTTTGGTGGGGGGGGAAAAGCATGTTTGGCAAGACTGATGATAACAATTTACCAATCACAGAGTTATGGAAATCACAGGTTTTCAGTTTCTTTTGCTATAAGGCAGTAATTGCTTATCTTGCTCTGAAGCACTGCGTGCCATATGTGTCTGCAGTACACAAAACTGTACCAGGGAAGAAATCCTTGGAGAAGGAGAGATCCAGCTAGAGGGAGGACCTGCTTTCTGCCTCAGACTGTGTAGTATTTTGTCCTGTAACAGGAATAGTATTGGGGTGAAGATGATATTTCTGAAAGTATTGGCTAGACTGAGTTTTATCATCTTATGCCAGGCCTTTGGAAATGCATAAAGTAACAAATATTACGTCTTTGATATAAGTGCACCCTAACCCCATGGAACTACATTCTCCCCCAGGCTGAGCACGACCATGAGGTCCACAGCCTCCATTTCCAGGGAAATACTGACAAAGGAAAGAGGAGTGACAACATCTGCCATTATTTCTGATTATTGTTATTCACACCTGCAAGTCTTCTGGGGTTGTGAAGGTGACCTAAGGGGGACTGTAGGAATTTTTGGAGCATAATAATGGGGAGTATTGCTATCTCTATTCTTTTTCCAGGTCACTGTCTAAGCCATTCCAAATACCTTCAGAATGTCTGGATTTGCGTACTAATTAGTCTGAATCAAATATTCATCACATCCGTGTTGATAGGATTGGTTGGAGATCTGATTAACCTTCAAGTGGCTCAGTGACTAAACACAGGTTCTTGTCTAGCTGATGGGATAATTTCCCTGCTACATATATTTCTTGTTCCTCCAACATGAAATTATTGCAAAGAGATGCCCAGCCTGAGCCTTCTTTGACCCTAGTTAGGCACAATATAAAAATCTATAAGAGAGCAAAGCTATCATTTTTTTAATAGAAGAAAGAATAAGCCCTATTATTAAATGAAAGGAAGACTTCTTTTGAGGGAAAAGATGAGGCTATGAAAATGCTGGAGGTGTTTTCATGTCTTATTCTTATAAACCCATTGCTATGGTTCACCAAGATTCATCTTTGAAGGTTATGATCAGGTTATAATAGAAAGAAAGCTGTGTGGAAATAAAAGTGGGTTTGCACGTGGTGAGTGGGGGGAGCAGGTTGTTCCCATTAACCATTTTGAGACCATCCCGAGACAGTCACTGCGCTGCAGCTGGGCCTTTCCCTAAAATCCACGGCCAAGGTTGCTGGGAAGTTCTCTTCAAATATCAAAAACTGGAAAAACACTCCGTGTAAATCTGTGCATAAAATCTCCTGTATGTTCTCGAGCAAATACGAGTTCTGTAAAGCTTAACAAAACCCAAGCAAAAACGCACACGGTTTCAATAAAATCACAACAAATATTGTAGTTGTGTAGCAGCAGCATGCACTTATCAAGAAAATGTTCCTAAAACAATAAGTTGCTTTCAATAAACTAGTCTTTAATATCTCTAAGCATTAGAATATTTAATTTCAATTTTGGTGTTGTGATGGGGAAGGTAAATTAACTCGTGAAATTAATCATTTTATTTTTAATGAAAAAATATAAATACAGAAGCAATTTTCTATCTATAATATGACTTGAGGCGATGATGATTTATATTTAAAATACTATTCTGCTGGAATTTCTGCTACTATTCGAGATAATTTAATTTGTGTCATTTGCATATGAAAATATGCATTGAACTAGCAGCAAAATAACCTTTACACAATTCTATAATAGCATAAAATACAGTACATTACACTTTCAGTTATTAAGAATAAAAATACTCCATCCAATTTTGCAAAGAAAATACTTCACACAGTTAAAAACCCCCACAGAACTTGTATCAGATCTTTGCAATTGGTCTTGCTTTGTTATCAGCCAGAGATCTGAATTAGCTAAAGGTATTTCCATGTATTTTATCCTGCATTTTCTTTTTAATTAGCTTCCTGAGGCAGAGGTGCATCCTGTATTTTGCATGCTTTCCAGTAAGGTCATCTTCACAATAGCTCACCCAGTCTGCCAGGGATGGGCAGGACAGAAGGGCTGGAACCTGTGTGTAACGCTCCTATTACCTGTTATTATTCTCCCACTGAACAGGCATTTTCTCCAACACCAGTTCTTCCCTGTCACAGGAGTACCTTGGTAATAAACCAACGGTCAGCATTCCTCGTTAATGCTTGGTCTGTTGCTATCGTGGAAGACTCTCATCAATAGCTGATTAGTGCCATTAGCTGCAGGAAGGCTGGCCTCTGCTCCTTTCCCATCTTTATTTTGTCTCTACTAGAGGTGCATCCATGGTGGTAAATGGATTCAGAGTAGAAAGATTTCCCCTGGAATGGGCCAAGATGAGGAGATTATCAAGAATACAGTGCTGAAAATACTGAGGAATATCCATGCCTGCCTGATTCTTGTATGATTAGGGCATGTTGTATAGATTTCTAAATACCATTAAGAATTGTTCTAAAACTTCTCCCAGATTCATCCCTGTTTGAATGTACTACATCATGTGTCAGGCTTTTAAAATGTATTCCAGTCTGCCTTTTCATCTCTGGTAGCTTAAGCAAACAATCCCAGGTCACCTGAAAAGCACACTGGCATTCTGTCCAAAATGCCATTTTTCCTCTTACTCTTTTCATGTATTACTATTTTAAATTATTGCTGCCTTCTGATAGCCAGCTTCTCTAATAATTCCTAATTGTACTTCTTGTTTTCCCTAGTTGCTGCCCTGATAACACACCCCAGGCCTAACCTGTTGACTCAGATCCTACCCTGGCTGGATCTTCCCCTCTCATCCTGAGATAGCAGCTGCAGGTTTCTGACTGCCCTCAGCAGCCTGCCACACAGCCCTTCTCCATCATATTTATTAAAAACACCCACTTTCCAAAGAGTTGGCACACTCCACCTGTATTTACAGAAATTTTCCCTGAGCATTTGGCCTACATTTTAATTGGCTTCTGGAAGGTTATTTTTTTATATATATATATATCTTTCTGAGGTACTCTAGCAGCATCTCTTCCTTAGTGACAGCAGGGGAATTTTGGTGAAGGCCAAGAAGCAGCAGTGTGAGACAGGGAATTACTTCCTGCTCCTCTGGCTCTGAGTGGGACAGTCTCCAGACATGCAGCCCAAGGCAGCAAGGAGAACTTCCTCCTCATTTAACCCCCCTGTCTGCGAGGGCTGGCACGGGTGAGCTTTGGCTGCTGTCTCTGCTGAGATGGCTTTGAGTTCCCCTGGAAAGCCGGAGCTACCCCTCCATCACTGCCCACGCTCCTTGCAGCAACTTTTTATTCTATTTTTTTAAATTCTTATTTTTTTTATTCTATTTGAAAGAAAACGAAAAGAATGCTTTTCCTTTATAGTTTGCTTTTTCCCCTCCACACACTTTATAATCCTGGACTAGTTTCATTCCTCCTTTTGAACCTTTCTTTGAAGGTGCTGAGGGGTCCACTTGCAATATTTGTGATCTCTGACAGTGCCAAGCTGGGTCTTCTCAGAGGGCCGCTGGTCTTTGGTGTCTTCTAAGGCTGCCCAGTGCTATGTTTGGAAAGAGAGCTTTGTGCGTTTCATTCATGTTGCTTACTTTTAAAATACTTATGCTTTCTTTTTAGATACCTATATCTTTTGCAAATTGAATCTTGATACGTTTTGAAACGAGTTTGGGGTTTTTTCGGACATTTTATTCTAAGTCAAAACAAAGTGTTTCCTCTGTGATAATTGGTCTTTTTTTTTTTTTTTTTCCTTCTGGATGAAATGTGTTTCGAATAGTTTCAGTCTTTCTGAAGTTGCACTTTTACATATGCACTCTTGCAGTCCAACTGTAAATGAAAATTGTAAGATTCTAGTGGAGTGCCTCATAACTGTTAATAAACACACCTGTTCTCTCTATTCTGTAAATTCTTCTACACAGTAGAGTGAAGAATAACATTCAAGAAGGAAGCGGCATAGACTCAAGAGTTTATTTAAAAGAGTAATCTTGAAAGACTGAACAGACACATGCAGATCAGTATAATTACAATAAAAGGTACCACTTTTTTCCCCACTATCAAGATAAAATGCAAAAGGATATGGTGACTATTCTGATGTTGATTTTATCTTATGGAAGTGTTTAATTTTATGGCATGGACAGGTGAGCTCTGCAAAGAGAAATGGATCAAGCAACCTTCTTTTTTCTCAGTTTTGGACAAAAAAAACCCCTAACAGAACAAAAGATCTATTAAAAGGCTAATTAGCCTGATTTTCCTCTCTTTTATGCAAACAAACATACACACTTCCAGAAAATGCATTATCTCTTTAAAAATTATTTTTCAAAAGGATATTAGTCTTTCAAAAATAAGATTTAAAGTACCATCTACCATACTCTATAGAAAGAGCTAGACTTTCCCTACACACGTAATGCAGGTCTGTGTGGGATCTATGCTATCAGTGTAGATAGTAAAGGAAAGCTTATGTTATAAAATAAAGATTTTCTACAGCAAGAAAAAAAATGTCTTTAATGGATCAGCAATCCCAAAGTAACTGAGACTCCCTCTCTGAGTGACTTGTATCAATTTTACAGGTTAACCGGGGGTGAGGTCACAAAATTCCCATTGAAAGGGCCTAGCGAAGACAAAAACCTCTTTCCATCTTTGTGTGATGTCCCTTTAGTAAAACCTGAACTGAATTAGCTTGAATAGTTTAGAAGTCTGAAAAGCCTGCCAAGAAGAATGAGTAGTTTTACAAGCAGTCACAAATTGGCCACCTCTTGAGAAAGCTCTCAGGCCCAGCTGCCCCTTGTATCCTCCTCATCTCATGGTTTTAGGCAGGTTCCGGGTCAAAGGCTTTTCTTACACCCTGGGCAGGTGGCTTTTGCAGGGCCAATGATGTCCACAAGCCCCCTCTCTAAAGAGATTAGAAATCGAAATCATCTGTTTTTCTCCAAATTGTCCCACTTTGATGCTCATTGCCTTGTAGGCCAGTGCTGCAATTTCATAGATTTATTGGTCAGAATGTACAAAAATGTGTGTGATTGCCAAATCCAGCACCTGAGAGTTCTCTTTTCTTATCAAAAAAGCTTACCTGTTCTTTCTTCTTCATGCCTCAGGTATAAAATTTCCTTCTCATCTAAGTCTTATGGATTGCTCTAAGATATGTGTTTTGTTTTAATACTTATTGTGAATCTCTTTTGTGCATTGATCTTTAAATCTTTATGTGTAGAGTTTGGAATTATTGTGACTATCAGATGTCCTGAGGACAGAAACTGAAATCCAGGTTTATGTACCAGTATCATAGTCTTGGCCTCCAGAGTGTAAGCACACTCAAACCTTTCATCTGAACAGCATCAGGGCCCAGGGATCTCACTGCAATGCAACTTTTGGAAAGATCCTACACAGTCAGATGAAGGAGAGCGGGCCTTTTTTGATAAATGTACAAAAAAATCCACGTGTAGCTACTTGAGTGAGAATGTCAGCAAACCAAGGCATTTTTTTGCACCCTTGTTTCCTTCAAGAATGGCATCAGGCAGAAGGATTCAACAAGGTTGCCAATAGTTCTGGAATAATTTTCCATCTGTGGCCAGATGTTGATGGCCAGAGCAGCGTGCTGGGGAACACGGAATGTTCGCTGTGCTCTCAGTGACAGTGGAGCTGTTTGAGAAGAGATGACAAAACATAACTGGCGTGTACTGAAAGCCTTGCATCAGACAGATACTTTCGGTGTCACATATCTGGCATTTACTGGAACACCTATTCTAATGGATGTCACTCACCAGCCAGTGCACGTGTCACTGAGCGTCTCTTGATGCCAGCTCTGTTCCAAAAGCTGCTGCCTGCTGCTCTGTTCTGGGTGATTTTAATGCTATTGGAAAGTACAATTATTATTTCCATGGGATGGTATTTATTGCTGTAGAAATTCCAGGTAGATGAAATCTTTCAAACTCCTGACGGCAGGCCAAATCTGTTGCTCGTTTCCTGTTCAAGTACAGGGTATGTAGGGACTTCATGCTCCCTGAGGAATGGGCCACCAAGCTTTCCTTTGTTTTCTCATGAACACCGGTGGGATGAGCAGGCCAGGTGAAGGTGTCATGGTGAGTCAGTTTAACAAACAGCTGGGACTCAAAGAGCAGAAATTGAGGGTGTGAGTATCCTTCCTCATAGGCATAATATGATATTGCTAGAATTTTCTGCATAAAGATGTTACACATGCTGCTCATCAGTGCAGGCAGGCACAGATCAGAAGATAAAAGGAGTTTTCCCATCCGGTGGAGGTTGCTGCATTTATTGTTTGAGGCCCTTGAGGAGAGTCACCAAAGCAGTAGCTCCAGCCCTGCCCATGTCCCCGCTGGCAACGCCACTTTTGTGCAGCCTCAGTCCTTCCAGCCAAATAAATGAATCTGGCCATCTGTATTTACACTCATTGTCTCACCAGCTCCCAGAAAGCTCCTTTATTGCTTATGTATACAGTACTTTAATGATATGGAAATTCACTAGTCACAACTTTAATGAACAACTTTTCTTGTATTCAAATGAATAAGATGCTGATGGCTGTTTCTTTGTACACAGCAAATGGTACTTCTATAAAAGCCACAGTAAATCAACAGCATAAGCTGATTTAATTACTAATTTGTTGCAATGGCTATTCCCATACCTAGCATAACACTGTATATTCAATTATCTTTCACCCTAATGCAGGTATGCTTTTGGGTTACATCTCTAAATAGGAAAACAGTTTTTGAATTTTTCTGTTTGTTTTTTTTTTTTGTTGTTTCTGTTGTTTGTGGGGGGCTGTAGTCCTTTTCCTTTCCTTTTTTTCTTTGCAGCTGGTAAAACTAGCAGCAACTAGCATGTGTCTAGTGATTAAGACTTTTTCTCTTTGTAATTGTCAGATTGATTGGGACAATTGAATGATAATGAAAAACAGCTTGTTCCCTCATTTCCAGAGGTGACACTTTCTGCATAATACTGCAAAATATAACAAAAGGGTTTTCTTGGACGCTGCTTAAAGTTAATTGACAGCATCTGTTGTTTGGAACAACGGAGAGAAATAGCATTCCCTTGGCTCTTGGTCACGTTACTCAGGATTAGGCACTGTCACGCCAGCTGATATCTGAATACACTGTATCTATCCACAGGGTCTTAGCTGGGCTTTCTCTTACATCAAGGTTCCCCTTTGTACACAGCTGAGTTCAAAAAAATAGTTATAGTTCATTAAATTAATGATAAATCTCCCGAAAAATCCCTGGTCTTTATTAAAAAAAAAAAAGAGACTAATTACAATAAAGAGTGGGATATGGAAATAATAGAATAGTTATGAAGTTTTTATGTTTTTTTAAAAGCATATTTTATTTAAAAATCTAACAGCAGCTTTCTGCTGCTATTTTATATCTGCTAGGGGTCTATATATCTATAACAGCAGTAATCACTGCAGGCACAGGGATTGTTTATTTTGGCAGATAAAATTCTAAATACTTTTGAGAGCATGTGAAAGAAATTTAGATTCTGCAATTCTCACCAAAAAAAAAAATAGCGTAGCATTGCTCTTAGAGTGGCTGTCTGTGTTCTGAGAGCCTGACTACCATTAAATATGGACATCCTTTTATCTTTTGGCAAACTTTTGCTTTCATTGCTGCTCTTTAGTCAGATGTGCATTTTTCTTTACGAGATTTAATATTTCTCTTTTAGAACATTGATCAGTGTCCAAAGTCACTTAAGACCAGCAGAAAAATCAATAGTGAGTCTGGATTGGCTGACTTGGAGCTGCTGCTGCAGCTGATCACCAAGAAAGCAGGGATTTGATTTGATTTTGCCTTTTCAAGTCATTCCCTTGCTCTGTACTGTCTGTCAGTAAACTTCGAAATTGCTGATTTGAAAATAAATGAACACATGTTACTGTTTGAATCCGTTTCTTTTACTTTTTTTCGGTCCTTAACACAAAATGGCAAACACAAATATTAGCATTATTGTCGCTTGCATGGCTGCAGGTGTGTGGCGAACTCCAAGCTGAACTCAAGGTCAGGTACTTTATGATGTAAACTCTTGAAGTTAAGATTTGTATTTACATGGAGGGTTCATCAAGCAGCATATGTTAATGAGCCAGTTTTGTCATGTTATTCTGGCAAGAAATTTGACATTTTGCTGTAATACTCTTATATTGAGCTCGGTATCATTGACAATCAGATATTGAACTGATTGTAATCAGGACCAAGAAAATATTTCATATTCTGTGCTGTAATGTACAACATGTTATAATGTAAGATTTTCTCTATAGTGTAAAATGTAGCAAATTGCCTTATTTCTTATTCTGATCTCTTTAGTTATTGGTACAATTACTGAATTGAAACAGAATTAGATTTTTGCTGGAGTTTATTCTTCTATTCAAGTTTGATAATGGACTGTATTTTATTGTTTGTGCTTGTAAATAATGCTTTGGAGTGGAAAGGCACTAAAAATGCTACATGTTATAAAAAAATACAGAATAGTCATACTGTGTTAAATTAGCTGTTTTTAAATTATGCTTCTGCCTTTAAAATATTTCTGAGTTTATATATTTATATGTGTATATATGTGGCTATTGCTGCATAGTATTTATAATGATCCTTATCTTAACGCTTATTTCATATTTATTATTTAGAGTAGCTATACCAAACCTGTGTTGTGTTCTGTTTCAGAGCTAAGCAAAGGAACACGTGTAAGGATCATGTTCTTTTTTCATATCAACTGAGTTTTAACACTTATCATAATATAGCGGATGCAATATCCACTTTTCTGTGCTCACACCTCAGCAACAGATCTAAATTATGTTTTAAAGAGAAACGGTAAAGATTTTAAATATTCATACTATGTTGGCGATGCTAGTACAATACTGAGAAACCTGGATTCAGAGTTATATAATTTGAAAGCCCTTAATGTAATTGAAAAATATCTTAATGCCATAAATACTGGTATGAAAGTTCAGGAAATGTGTTTCTCTCCTACTTTCTCGTCTCTTTTGGACTGGTTAGGGCTGATCTCAGCAGTGTCAGTAATTATTATTCTGATGACTTGCCCCTGAAAGGCACTCGCTCGTACCTGTGGGGACAGAGAATCCATTTGCCTGGCGCCGGGGAGTCGGAGGCACAGGCTGGCGCCAGCCAAGAGAAGGGAAAGATGATTAATATGTCTTATAGATTCACTGTCTCTTCACTTGTCCTAAACCTGCCAGTAATTCCACTCCCCTGTGGTTCCACCTTGATCACAGATAATGGAGGCAGATTGAAAGTTTGAAGACACAAGCCTTTCTCTCCTCCTGATCTGACATTACTCACCCAGGCTAAATGAGCTGTACAACCACCGGCACCTGCCTATGGGAAGGCATCTCAGTGCACTTAGCAGTAATGCTGCAATAAAGCAGCAACTGTACTCTAATTAACCAGGTTCCCTTTCTTCCCTTTTTTCCTTTCTTCTTTTTTTTTCCCCCCTTTTTTTTTTAACTGCGCAGCAGGCTGCCATTAGCAAAGCTATGATATTGCAATGGAAACAGTAACATAGGTATCCTTCACCTCTGAAGTATATTATAACTTACCTTTCCCTTTTTATTTCTTTGCAGAAATAGTATAATACAAGGTTATTTTGTACCAGCAAGGTAGCTGTTGCATTCTAAGAAGTGGAATTATGAATGGAAAAATAAGCCTGTGAAGAACATCTGTTAAAAATTTTCTTACATAGGTGTATCTCTTTAAAGTTAAGTCCTTGTTATTTACTCATTTTTTCTCCAAGCTGAGATAGACTTTGTAGTACAAATGTCAAAGTATAATCTCACAAGATCCTCTTTGCAAAACTTCTAGCGGAAGTATGTACATGCGTATTGGTAAGAAAATTTATTTCAGCGACAATACAGCAAAAGCAGAAAAGAGAGTGGTCACTTTCTAGGGGTGTTTCAGGTGATGTCACGGTATTCAGTAACTTGCAACATGCATCTGCATATGCCCAGTCTGCATCATCCTTTTAGATTAATGCCTTACTCTGAATTGGACTGTTAGAGACAAAATGTCCTTTTTTCTATCCAAAATCGGACTGAGCAGAACATATGAAAAGGTTTTACAGTGGGAACAGACAATGTCTTATACAGTCTCCAGAGAGATAAGTCATAACAAGAACCTCTGAACATGAGCTTTTTTTCGTGTGCCCATGAAGTATTTTGCTCCGTAGTTCTCTGTGAGCAAATGAGCATTTAAAAAGAGATATCTGATATTTTTAAGTGTCTTTGATTTCTTGGGAGAAAGCCTGACAATCTTTAGTGGACACAGTAAGTTTTATATACCTTTGGCTTGTTTTGATTTTGAAGGTTTGTAAAAGCAGATCTGTATTGTTTGGGCAGTTCATAACTCTTTAAATTAAGTTAAGCCCTGTGTTGTATGTAATTGCACTTCTAATAGAGATACTCCAAGAATCTGTACACAGTGAAATGTACTCTGGTTAAAATAACAGATCTGTATCTTCTGAATATTAAAGAAGACTAGGTCTAGCTAGAGAGCTAAATTCCAGAAACTGGCAGACAGCCCACTTTCATATAAGCAAAGTGATACCATTTTTAGGTATCTAGGGTATTATTATGAGTAAGGAAGAGAAGAGGAATAAATAAACAGAGTAACCCAAAATATTTTCAAATGCAATATAACCAGGAGTATAAATCTTAAAAGCTGCGTTTCTTTAGCAGAAGAACTCTACTTACTGTATAAAATAGGAAATGTTTACATGCAACGAGGTCATAAGGAGTAATTTTGTCAGCTGCAAAGGATGCTAGATCTATTAAAAAATAAAAAAAAGAAATTCTCTCTGTCATTTCTCACCTCATGTTGCCACGGGGGAGATATCAGTTTGGGGATGACCTTTGAACTTCCAATTCCTGGTCCTGCTAGCTGGCTTCTTGAAGGGATTAGCTAATGCAGCACCAGGGGCAACCATATTAACAAGGAGAGAGAATTGGGGTTATTGTGAGAAAAAAACATGACTCATTCAAATGGAAATTCTGGGCTCTGCAGTCGTAAAGGTCTCCGAGCCGGTTATGGGTAAAGGCTGTTTTATCATAAAAAATAAAGGGGGAAAGTTTTAATGATCTTTCAAGGGAAAAATCCTAATTTTTGAGTAAAGAAGAAAAGCCATAGCATATTAGAATTTCATAATTCAGTCCATGATCCATTAAAAACCTTCATAGTCATGATCTGTAAGGAATTGCTAGACAGGCATAAGACAACTTTCACTGGTCTCCTAGGATCAAGGACTTTATGTCCTAAAGATTCACACTAGAGTTTACAATAAATTACAGAACCTGTGAAAAAGGCTGATACATTAAAAAAAAAAAATAGAAAAAGAAAAATAAGCACCTGCATCTTCTAAATATTTTGATGCTTTTTTTCTAGGTTTTTTTTTTTTTTGACATTTTTAATTTTTTGTTAAATGAAGTTACTTCTAAAATGTCACAAAGCAGCACATGAGTAGATCCCAAGGCTGAAAACAGGTCTTCTAAAGTCCATTCTTTGACTTCAGCTGTGGAAGTGCCTTGCCCTTTCAGCAGGATCAGCTGTCAGGGGCAGTCACTGGTTTGCAAGAGTCCCCCTGCAAACACTTGTGGGCTATTAAGAAACAATTCGTATTTTGCTTGTCCTGTTGGGTATAGAGCCTTGTGTGAAGATGTTTTCTTTTTGAGAAAGGATTGTAAGCCCTAGAAAGCATGTAGAAGAGTAGGCTACATGTCTGCATGCTACTTAAAAATCACTTGCTAGTGGTCAAACAAACCTGCAGGATGGAGCAATAAACTATGCAGTGTATATAATTTATTTCTTACAGCATTGGGGTAAGAGACTTCCATTTCCTCATTGAATCTGTATAGACCACATGTGTAAAAAGAAGAAAAGCCAAATGTTTTCAGCATCTACGTAATTTTTTGAGGTATAGTTTGGCATCTTATTACTGACATAGTTAGAAAAATCATAGTATGACATTTGTTGTGCTGGCGACTATAAACTCTTACTTGTGGGCATAAAGCTTACTGCCATGAGTAGTCTCTCTGATTTACTACTTACCACTCTGATTTAGAGCAGTGCTGCTAATGATAGCAAGCATTACACCTGCTAGTAAATGATTTCGGGTTTGGCATTTTTAATACTGGATATTGGAAGACTAGATGTTGAGTTTAGATGTATAATTTTGTACACAGTGCCACCTGGAGAATTTGGGAATAAGGTTTTGAATATTGAGTAATTTTTTTGCTTCGGTTTTGCTTCATATTTATTTTAGCTCTGTGGGACTATTAATGAGCTTCCTTGAAGTCTGCTGTGCTTTGGTACTGTTACCATTTGGTATTGTAACATTCTGCCAGTTGTCTGGTCTAGAAGATGGATCTTCACAAGACCTTGGTTAGAATCGAGCCTGATTCCAGTTATTGAAACCCAGGTATAGATGTGAAATTGTTAAAGTCCCTTCAGAGCTGCTGTCTAGCTTTGTAAGTTCACAAACATTTTTGGTCTCTAAGTTCCTATGTTTTGACTTCTGAATTTCTTGGATGCTTAAAGATCTGTCCCTGGATGTATCCATACATTTGTCAGTTGTAATAATGTCAGTAGCCAAGTCCTAATCTTTGGCTTCTGCCAAGAGTTGTAAATTGGGAATTCTTCAGCCTGTTGTGGTGCCTGACCTGATGGGTGTGATCAGGTCACAGAGAACTTTCTAGGTTTTGCAGAAAACAAGTATGGGTAGTTAGAGGGCTGATCTCTCTGGGTCATTGCTGGGCTGCTGAGTCCTTCATTATCCAACAAACCTCCAAGTTCCCCTCATGTAAAATGGACCATGTATGTAGGAGCAGGGGCATTTCCTGTCCTAGCCAAGCCAGCAGCACACTGGTTAGTCCCTCCCCTGAGGGGACACCTCCGAGGCAGAGGGGAGGGTCATGGCAGGTCTCCTTCAAGCTGGGCAGGTGTCCTGGCTGCTGTTAACTGCTGATACGGTGTGTGACAAGTGACACTGCCACTGTCACCAGAGTCTGCATGACCTTACTGGATAAACCTCTTGAAAAACCTGGTCTAATCTCATAGCTGACCCCGATTTGAGAAGGAAGTTGGATTTGAGGACCTCTTGAGGTCCCTTCCAACCTGAATTATCCTGTGATCCTGGGGCCATAGAGCAGATGAAATTGTCCCGGTCCTGAGCATTTCCTGCTGCCTTACATTCAGAGGTGTCTGGCTCTTTGCTTGTATTGGACAGGCAGCAGATATGCTTTATTTAGACTTGAGAATCTGTTGAAGATTTAGCTCTAAACTACCAGCCAGTGTTCTAAAGAAAAGTCTCACCTACAAAGACCCTCTGGTCTTTCAGCTGTACAAAGTACAGTGGAAGGTGAAGCAATGGTAAGCTTTCCTGCCTCATTTCAACTCTTATGGAAGCTTTCAAGTAAATCTGTCCCTGTACTGAGCAAACACAGGCCTAGATTTTGGGGAAGACTTGTGCTGTTTATGGTGGTTTACATCAAGGTCATAAGTAATTTTTAGGCTATGCGTATTTTCATTGTGAATCATCACGGTTTTGAACAAGTGTTGTTTTAAGAGCTTGACTTTATAGTTTTACAAATGCTTTGTAGTGGTGAGAGTCTCAGGATAAAATCTCTAATTTCAGAAGAATATTATGGTAAACATAAAACTGCAATAAACAAATACAGAGCAGTATGAAAAATTAATGGGTTTAGTATTTTCTATCATTTTCCCCCCTAATTTAAAATACAATTTTCTAAGGTTCTGCCAGAGATTGACTCTCACTCTGTAAACAAGGTACTCAAATAGAGAATTTTCATATTCTTAGCATGTGTCATCTTGATATTCAACTTTGTCCAAAGATCTTATCATTCCTCAAGAGCACTCTACAATCGAGCTAAGTTGGTGAAGCTTTTATAACACAGTACTATCATCAGATGATCCTATTTTTAAACACAATTGAAATCAAAGAGCTGGTAGATGACCTGGTGTTTAAAAAACATGAATCTTAGTCAGTATAATGCACACTTTCAAAGATGATCAAATACACTGAAAGCTATTTTCATTCATCACTGGAGCAAGTTTGGGCATTTTTTTGGGTCTCTAGAATCCCAGCACAATAGGATTCCATAACCATGGATCAGAGAAAGAAAGAAAATGAAAGTAGGTTTCGAAATAATCATATAGGAACTAAATTACCTCTTTGTGAATTTTCATGTCTAGCAGAAATGTCAAGCTGGTATGAGAGTTTTGAAATTGCCTTTTTTTTATTTAATGTTTTCTCTCCAAAGAAATAAAAGGTTTAATTATAGGTTTTCCAAGGTGTAGTAAGAGACAGAGATTCTTGTCCAGAGTTTCTCCAGCCCTACTATCCCTTCCTATCAGTCTCCTCACAGAGGAACTGGACTGATGAGCACTGCTCAGTAAAAAGGCTCAGCTGTTACCTCAGAAATGAGCTTCCTTCATCTTCCAGTGTTGCCAACTTCTATTATGCCGACATAATTTCTCTTGGAAGAACATTCTGCTAATACTTGTAGGATCCTCTCACAAAGTGGTTTGTTCTCATCATTTCTGTGGTGCGTGGCAAGAAGAGGAACAGAGAAGGGTGGTCAGGAATTAGCATTCCCTCTTTCTCACCCTGCAGCTGGATTATGGGGCAAGGTAGAATTTACCTGCATTTATAATCACTGTGTGGTTCTAGGACTCATTTGTTTCTGTCCATGATTTTTTTATGCAGAAGGGGAACATATGGTCCTAACTCCCTCACTTGTTCCAGGGAGAATGGCAAAGCAGAAAATCTAAACTGCTTCAAGTCAAAGCCTTTCATAAATTAAGGCTTTTATATTCTACCTCTTCTCTGAATGGCACAGAATTTTCCTTCCTGTGTGATGTTTCGGTGTGTTTAGTGGCTACATGTGAGCACGGTGACATTTATGTGAAGTGAATCTATTAAATTCTTTATAATTAATTTAATAGCATGTAACTGTAAAACATATACAGTTTTCTCATTTTGCCCTCCTCTGGGAGACTACGACAACATTTTGGCAAGTAGGAGTAAACAGCTTTGTGTTGGCATGCAGTAAATTAAACTGAGTAATTAAAATCAATAGCAAAACACTAGCTAGGCAGAAAGGTCATATAACACAACAGAAAACTGTTGGGTAGCATATTGCGGGAAATCAAAATAAATTTCTGAACTTTTCATTATTCTTTACATGCCTGAAACTGGTCTTAAAAGGCTGGTGAGATACAGTGAGGTATTGACAGAGACAGGATCATTCTCTGAGATGGAATACAATGTTTTAATACTAATATATGGGATTTTACTGGGCAAAAGGCTGCCAGACACAGTGGAAAATAGAAGACAGGACTTAAATTTAACTGCTATAATATAAACTTTTGTTTGCTTAGATTGGCTTAATGTATTACATAGTAATGCCTGCAAGTGCTGAAGTCAGGCATGCCAGTCACTCATCTCTGTCAGTGCAGGTGTCGTTTATAAGTTTAGTGTTCATGTTTCCCTGGTCAGCTGGAATGCAGCCTAACAATTGAGGGGATAGTCCAGGTTTTAAGCTACACATAAAGTCTTTACTCTGATTATCAGGTTTGACAATTTTGATTTTCGGATATTGTTCTAAATCATTGCACTTCTCTTATGGCCATGGCCACCCAAAGGAAGTCTGTGGTGGATTTTTGCATTTTTTTGCTGATGAAATGTGTTACGGTGGTGGAAGGAGGTGGGAGGAAATCATGAGACACGATTCCGGGAAAAGTAGAGATGTAAGATGAGTCACTTAGAATGTTTGCTTGGGAGAGACTGAAAAGGAATCAAAGGCACAACTAACCTGTAACAAGTATGCTCAGTCATGAAGTGGATATGAGCTAAAGGTAAAATATTTTATGAAATGAACTAGCTGAGAAAAGCAGAAATCTTTAAGGCCCATGAGCTCTTCTGGCTGGATGTGTTTGCTTTTCCTAGTTCAATCTGTTGTTCTAATAGGCAGTGCTACTGTGCCTTTCTTATCTCTCTTGAATTTGCCAGCTCCATTAGCTCTCTCTCAGGCAACTGTCAGCGAGATCTTGTGTCATCATTCAGGAGGTATGAAATGTTGCATTTACAAGCCTTTCTTTAGGTCTTCATTTTTGGATTTGCAGGATTTCTCCTACACAGTTTTGAAGAGCTTTTCCTGACTGTGCAATCCTGGGACACTGTGGCTGTAACAGCTCTCGGCTGATCAGGGGGTTTTGGGGGTAAATGATGAGTTACAGAGTGTTTGTCTGGCAGATCACAGGCTTCAGCCAGTCAGCCACTGGACAGACAGTTGTGAAACAAAAGCACTGGATTATGGTTGGTGTGTGCTGTTCCTATTTATTCCTGAGGTCATTTAATTTCCTTTCTGATGTTCGTAATTTCAATTTAAGACAATACTTTTTTTTTTCTTAATGTTTCCATTTGTATTGTCTGTTTTGAATTTAATAGCAGCAATTTTAAAATAATAACAGTGATAGGCAGTTTTTGTGCTGGCTGTCTGCAAGAGCTGCGTCTTGTCACTTAAAGCCCCACTGCATTGTAACAACCGAGCGCTAGGAACAGGCTGAGAGCAGCAACTGTGCAAACCGATCTGTCACTGAAAGTTGGGCTCAGATTTGCTTTGCTTGAGTTATGAAAATGGCTTGGGCCTTTTAGCCCGTTCCCCTGAGAATGTGATGTGTCCACCTCCTGCAGCAGCATGGGATGAACACAAACCAGGCATCTCCTGATGGGAGACTGCAGCGATCTGCGCAGCAGGAGCGTTATCCGCAGTGCTGTGTGGGACATGGATTGTGTCTGGTGCAAGTGGTTTAACCAGCCAGGCCCTCGTGGTTCATGGACGTCAAGTTTAATGATTCCGAGGCAGAGATTCATAAAGGAATATGAGCGTGGTATTTCACATGCAGTTGAAAATGCTATAAGCCATAATTATTTTTTTTTCTCCCAGTTCTAATCCAGGTAAATAAAGCTAAGGACATTTAGAGGTTTTATATTTTCATTTTTAGTGCTGTGAGACTTACACTAATACATACCTATGTTTTTATATATACAAATGAAGCAACACAGAAAAGTATGAAACAACACAGAAATAATTTTTGTTCTTCTGTTTTCATGTTTTAATGTAGTATGTGGGCTTTCTTTTTTAAAGTCAGCTGTTAGCTTTTAAGACCTTTCAGCATATATTTTTCCCATACTTGAATTTTTATGGTCATTAATAAAAGAAGAAATGGCCTCTACCTTTCTGCCTCTTAATGCTAAACCCTAATTTATGAATCCTACTTTAAACTATGGTTTGTGTTCAGCAGGACTGTGCATCTGCTTAAAGCTAAGCTAATGTTCAACTGTGGGAAAATGAGACTGATGCAAAGTCTTCTACAAAGATTTCAAACTGGTGTGCTAAGTAATAGCTTGATGTATTTTTTTAATTAATTACATGTGTATGTGTATTGAATTTTCCCCACTATTTCAGTGCAGATACTGTACATTTTATCTTCAGTATTACATGGCTAAATTTCCTAAGATGCTGGCCATAATGGTTAACACACACCTGTGTTTGGATATATATATATATATAAACACCTCTGTGCCTTCTGGTCCCATTTCAAGACCAGAGGGACAATGTTTGATACATGGTATTGCCTGGAAAAGCAACAGATAAGAAATTGTCACTCCTGCTTGAAAGCCTTTAAATATTTAAGGTTATTACAAGCTAAATTTTCACCATTTGTGTTTTTAACTTGATAGCTGTATATATTATTTGTCAAGTACTCTTACAAAAATTTCCTACAAGTATATTGACAAATGTCCTGTCATTCTCCTGGAAATACACAATAGATGGAGCACTTTGAAGATGATTTGCTTATAAAAGTTTTTGTATCCCATATGTTGCTTTCTCTTATTTTCTCTTATTTAAGCATAAATATTGCTGCTTCTTGACACTGTTTGGAAGATTTTTAGATGCTTTATTTCAACACCTCAGCCTTATTGCAGTAAAGACTGCTGTTTTTAACAAAAATGCCAGTCCTATAAAGCCTTACTTGTCTAAAATGTAAGTTAGTGTTTGGACCAAACCTTTAGAAATGTGAAACAAATGAGTTCCTGGGACAAATGTAAAATAATCCCCAGGAAACCTTACATCAAATATAAATGAAATGCAGCGATAGTCCTAGTGGCTTTTCTGTAGGTGTTTATGTTTTGTATGCAGAGTGGTCTGACATGGTGAGGGTAATAGCAGGGTAAAAACCTGAAACAGACTGAGGAGCATTGCTGCTACTTTCTAATATTTCATTTGGAAAACAAAGCTGACAAACAAAGAAAGACAAAGCTGATGGAATTGATATTATTTGGCTTTACATAAAGTTTTCACATCCTTCCATGTATGACTTGATATTTAAATTGTATTTTACAGTTGTTGGTTCTGATCAGTTCAGAAAATACTGAGAAATATGGAAGGCTACCCCATAATCTTGGGTTCTTTCCTGTTTTCCTTTTTTTAATTTTATCATTGGAGTCTGTGACCTAAGACTTTCTTTTAGGGTTTTCTCTGCCCACTTTTTCCTTATCTGAAATCTAAGAGCACCACATATATTTCACAGCACTAGGAATACGTGGTGGTGGGCCTGAGCTAGCAACTAGTGCAGCATCTGCTTAATCTCATTGATTAGGTCCTGGAAGTGCAAATATTTGAACAATGATTTTAAGAGTAGCCTCTCTGGAGCCTTACAGTGTGTGCCCAGAAATCACTGGAGGCACAGTTTCTATAGGTACATATGTGTCGCTTGGAACTCAAACTGCCTGTTATAAACCTCCATACCTCTTCCCAGAGCTTCCTGAAGATTTAGCTCAGAGAATCTTTGAGGGGTGAAGAGCGAGGAGGGTCTCCTCTAGTTTGATTACATTTCCTGAGAGCACAGAAAAACACACTTTTGTTGACCAGATATCAGGTTCTGCTCTGTGCTGGCGCTCACTGGCTTGTAGGCAGCTGCCTTGTGTGCAGCCTATACCATCCTCTCACAGGGATGTGCTGACCTGGGAGCACTGTGTGCGTTCTCTCACCACGTTTTATAACAGTCCAAAGAGGAAGGAAAGTGTCTAGAACTTTGCCATTACCTTCAGCAGCAGGAGAATGTGAAGAGTCTTTCAAGGCTAAATAAAACTTTGCGTAATTTAGCAAAATGTATCCTACGTTTCCCTTCCCCTCGCCATCATGTCTAGTTATATTGCAGAAGAGGGTAAAGGAGGTAATGCTCTTGTAGTCTAAACAAACTCAGCACGGTGAAATGGGACAGTACTTTTAAATATGCATAAGGATTGCAGTTGCTCCATTTTGTGACACTGACTGTTCAGGTAGAGGAAAATAAAACAAAACAACAAACCACAGAGTTTTCCTAAAATGAATATTTTTTTAAAGGGCTATCAAGAAAAATGATGCTGTAACTATTATTGTGAAAAATTGGAGTGGCCTGGGTGATATCACGCATACAGTTTGGTAAAACAAGATTAGTGTAACACACCATTTTTCAATTTTTCCTGTCTTCAGCAGCTCCAACCATTGCGGCATCTCATTTTTTTAACTTTGTGTCTGGGATGAGAAATCCCATGTGTGTTCAATGGTTTCTGACTGCCCGGTCCCTCTGCTCCCAGGTTTTTCCCTCTGCTTGCATGTTTCCATGTGTACTGTAAATAAGGAGTGACCGAGAGGGCAGGACACTTAGTCTCCTCTTAGATCAATACTACTCTGGGGGTCAGCAGCTAGGAATGTTTGAAAAGAGGGAAGGAGGGAATTGTCTTTTATTTCCCCTGCAGACTGAGGCCAGACCCTTTGGTTCGTTGGGTTCATCTCTGTTACCTGGGGAAGAACGCCTGTGTAGGTTATTTCTGAACCAGCATCAGCTGGCAAAATGACCAATGTGAATAAGGTAGAAAAGAATTTAAGTTGCGAGAAAATCTTCGAATTTTTTCCCCTCACTAAAATAAGGATTTTAGTCTCTAGGTGGCCATCTTGATGGTGTTTTTTCTTAGAGCTGGGCTCGGTGGTGGGAGGGATCGAGGTCAGTGTGTGTTGGAGTTGGGTGGCCCAGAGTGTTTGCAAAGCAGTAGCTCTTGGTCTGTGAGCCAGAGTTTCATTCATTTTCATCCTTCAAGAAAAGGGCTTGTCATGTTTGTTGTTCCCTTCTGGCTGGGAAAACCTGAGGCTTTTCCTTCCAGGCTTCTTTTTTTCCCCTCCACTGTGTGTTTAATGCGATAGCTCTGAGTGCTGTCTCCAGAGAGGATAACTGAAGGACACGGAAGGCAGGGCTGCCCGGCACGATGCATGTTTAGCCCTGCAAATGCAGTATTGCCATTGCTAACAGGCCTCATGCTGGCACAGGGGATAAATGGGGGACCTGCAGCCTCTCCTTGTAGCAGGGAAATGCAAGCACCCGTGGAGATGGGCACTCTGCAATACTCTCAAGAACAGGAGCATGTTATAAAGTAGTTTTTCAGTGGAGGGAAGTGAAAGGAGGGAATATGAAGGAGCTCATGGAGGAGAGTTCAGAATAAAATTTGTGTATGTGCAAAATGTGTAGCCTGGGGAAGAAACAAAAACCTTGCAATGCTGAATTTAAATTATTTTGCTCTCACATTGTCACGTCTTGTACATGTTTTAAAATTATGTGTTTTCATGCAAAGAAATCAGGTGGTTCTACAACATAAATCAGTCTTTATAGCAAACAAGGAGGTACCTGTCTTAGACCTGCTCTTTTCTGGGAATAAAGGTGAGGCACTAACAGAGATTGAGAAGATGGAGCAAACTGATTAATTAAAAAGTAGTAAATCATCAGTCCCACATGATTTATGTATAAAAGAGTTCTGAGGAAGATTAGGAATGAATTAGCTGAACTGCTAACAAAGATATGCACTCTCATTAAAACCAAGCTCTTTTCCAGAGGGTTGGCAAGTACCTGGGGTTTATCCTATATTTAGACCAGTAAGCATTACATCTGCACATTGCAAATGGTCGAAACAGGAATTTAAAAGGGAATAATAAAACACCTGGAAGATCGTGATGTGAGAGACTTTAATGAGAACAGCTTCAGCAAAGGAAAACCATGTCTCACTACATTGCTTAGAACTCTGAATGTGCCCACAAAAAGGAATTAGAATGATCATCCTGGATCAGGCCAAAATTCCCTCTAGCCCAGCATCCTGCCTCTGTCAGTGCCCTGTCACAGGCACACAGGAAAGAGAGAAGAATGAAAAGAGTTAGACAACCCTTTTCCCCGGACTTGATTGACAACAAAGGCCAGGTCTGAATTTAAGGGGGTCACTGCTGACATGCTGACATCATCCCTTTCCCAGAAACCAGTCCTGAACTCACTGAGAGAACTTCCTCCACTCACAGAAAGGAATTGGGTGGTAAAATAAACAATGTTTTCCTAAAAAGGACCAAAGAGAACTCTGACAGGTTGAATCTTCAGAGTAGCAATAACCAGTTCCTGAGGTATAACTGTACCATTATTATTTTGGTCTAGTGAGGCCCCTGGGTTGTTTTGTTAGCTGCTCTTCACTCCTCCAGCCAAACATTTCCTTGCTGGTCACACTTAGTGCTTCTGCTGGCCGCAGTTCTGGGTGCTCTTCATCCACGTCCCTCTCACCCACTGCTCCCATCAGCTCCCACCCCTCTGCTGACTGGTTTTGTTGTTTCAAGCCTTGGAAAAGTAAGCACAGTGCTGAGAACCAGGCACAGGCTCTCAGTTCTCAGGAGAGGCTTAAACAGCTTCTGGCACTCGCATGCCTTGCAAAAGGCTTTAACTCAAGTCTCTTTTTTCCCCCCCTCTTTTTTTTTTTTTTTTTTTTTTTTTTTTTTTTTTTTTTTTTTTTTTTTTTTTTAAGGTGCAACCTTTGTATTTTATTGCTATATGTATTGACTCACTTGGACAGTCAGTTGACGTGGGCTTTCCTACACTTTCTCCTTGTGACGAAGTAGCTCCCTTTGTAACAGAAAAAATAGAATTTTACTTAAATGTATAGTTGCAACATGTGCCAAAGAGAGGTGTTTCTGGCTTTTCAGCAACATTTCCAGTTTATCTCCCTTTGATTGCATTGGATGCCAAGGTGCACTTTCCCTCTGGGAATTCCTGGGAATGTTTCCTCACCTTTGGGTTTCAGCTCCCAGGCTTATGAGACGAGCTGCCTGACATAATGTATTTTGACTTTTTAAAAGCATGTGGCAAAGCCTGTCACAAGACACTGCTGCAAAGGCTAAGTAGTCACATATGGTGACAGGGCAAGTATCCCCATAGATCAAAACCCGACAAGGAAACAAAAAGGCAGAGGGCTAAGCGGTCAGTTTTCATCCCAGTAAAAGGCCAGCAGCTGTGTTTCTTAAAGTTACCTATCAGGTCACATGCTAAATATCTTTATTAATGATCTCGGGAGAACGAGGTGAAGGATTAGGTGGTAACATTTACAAATAGCGTGTAATTACTTAAGTAATTTAAGCCTGTAGCACACTGTTGCAAACTTCTGGGTGATCTAACAGGAGGGTTCAGTCCTGATAAATGAGAAGTTAGTCTGTGCAAGAAACCACACAAAAATGTTATCCTCTGACTAAAGGGAAAAACCCTGAACATTGCTGTTGGCAGTTCCACAGCAGAAGTCATTTGAGATGCTGTTATGGTAGAAAAAGTGAACAAGGTGCTAGAAGGCGTAAGAAATGGGGCATTAAAAATGAATTACTAAACTCAGTCTTCATTGTGTGTAGACAGATGAGAGGATAAAGCATAATATTATGGGGAAGTTTCCCCAGCTAACAAAGTCTGATCCATGATGACAATTTCCTATTTTCTTCTGTCTTTATCCTGCTCATACATCATCTTCTATCAGAGATGCACTGATCTTTATCAGGAATAATATACTTTGGGAAGGCAAAGGCTTCCAGAGGGTTTGAGATCTTGCTAAGGACAGTCCAGTATCAACCAAGCTGCAATTGGCAAAAACCTCTTTCCTATCTGTTCTCCTTCCTTTGGTAGTTACTTAAAATTCACATCTAAATGACATAAATGAAAAATCTCGACTTTGTATTTAGACTCTGAAATCATCAACATTTTAAACATGGATTTCAGAATTCACATGTTACTGAAATGCTTCCTCAAGTTGGGGCTCTTATGAGACTTATAAATTATTCTTTCATAGAGAAGTCACCTGAGACTAACCTAAATGAAGTTAACATAGATTTAAAAAATTATTCTTGCAGAAGAACAGGGAGTGGTGGGAATAGATGAACAGATGGGAAAAGGAGAAGAGGAGGCTGAAGAAAAGGCTAATTAGGTAATTGAGGCTAAGAGGCTATTAGAGCTGACCCAGTGGCCTACTGGTAGTGCAGTTCAGGGACTTGAATTTGGGATTGAGGTTGGTCTCTCACTCCCAGGCCAACACATGCTCCAAACATCATAAGGACTCAGTTTCACAGCCTGTAAGCATGTGTTTTCCAGTCAACGTAATCTGGAGGGATTGTATGTCAGATTATAGTGGAGACAGGAAAGAATTATGGAGCAAAATGCTGAATTTGGTCTTGAAGATGTTAAATTATTATGCTAATGGATAAATTGTTTGGTGAAATTCTTTAGAATTTAGACAATTCCTTTGAATTGTCTGTTGAAAAAAAAAATGAAATAAACCTGTTTTGAAGAGATTCTTAGTAAAAATTAACTATTTCTCACCAAGCAACCTTTCCTGAAATTTGTCCAGGTCGTGATTGTCTCAAGCATGATTTTTTTTTCCAGAGGTAGTAGACGAAGCAAAGGCCTAAAAGGGCATTTATTTTAAGTCATTCCATTACCTCGTTCCTGGCCAGTTTGAAGCTGGTGTACTTGTGGTGTGCCAGTCTTGTCCCCTTCTCTGTCTCCTGACCTACCTTCTTTTCCAATGCAGTCAGTGATACACATTCTTCTGGATTTTATTTGCTTATTTTCTCCCTGATGTCAGAATATTCAAACTGCCTTCTGAATTTGTCAGGAGAGTCGCTCTTTTATGGCCAGAGAGTCTGGTACAGGTCAAAGCCAGGACAGGCATTGTGCTGAGGTGGAACATTTCTTGTCCTCACCTTTTTCTGGTACAACAGTATTTATGCTGACTTTATTCTTTTAAATTTTTCCACTTATATACAACATTTGTGGCTAGTCTTTCTCAATTACTTCCAAATCCTTTTGTTTTTCTTTTCTACGTTGCAGACTCTGGAACTACTATAATGTGTTGCTCCTTTCTTCCCTTGTTCCTTACCTTACTCAGTGATTCTTATCACAAATTCTTGTGTGCCAATTCAAGTATTTTTTAATTTTATTTTTAATCTGTATCTGTTTTTGCTCCTAGTAGCTGCATTTCAGGACATAAATGCTGGCCCCTGCATCCTACTCTTGCACCTGTGATCTCTTCAGAGGATCACAACACATGTATGGATAACTAGTATTTTTGTGGAGAGTTGGCTTTTCTCCTTCTCTTTCTTTTTTTGTCATTTACAAACACTGCATAGAGATATTTCTATTGAAACAATCCATGGCTGGAATACCTGTGGTCAGTAGGCAAATCATATTTCGACAGCAGAAAAAACCAGCACCATTCATTATCCCTGCAGTTTAAAAGAGAGTTTCTGTAGAATAATTGCAGTATTGGAACTGCTGCTTCAGAGGAAAGTCACTGCAGTTTAAGATTTAGCGACTGGACAGGATAAACAAAAGATGGAGGGGGGACTAGAGCTTTGGCTCTGAGGGTAGGCAGGAGGGAGGAAGAAGGGGAATTGGCTGCTTGTCTGCTAGGAATCCCACTTGTACCTGCTGCTTGCAGAAGACTTTTGATTTTGCTATCAGCTGACAGCTTCTCTCAGACATATTAAAGTGTTTTGTCCAAAGAGTGACAAATTTTGAGCTTTGTGGACAAATTTCATGTTTAGGGGAGTTAGACAATTGAGGAGTAATGGAAAGCATTGAATGAAACCTCCTCCCACAAAGCCAAACTGAGGTTTGGAGAACCTGAAACACTTTTCTCCTTTTTGGTGATCAAGTATTGCCCTATCTCATATGAAGTTGCTTAAAATTAATTCAGTCATTTAAAAAAATATTTCTTGCCAGTTTATGCTTTATCAGCCCTCTGTTTCCTTCTCCTAATTCTGGCAAACTGATGGATGGTGACTTCATTTCTGCCAGCAGAGCCTGAGGACAGGTTTTCAGCATTGCTTCATATCTCATAATCATGGCCCTTCCCCTCTCCGGCCCCATGCTTCCCACACCCTTTCCTCACCATTTCTTGTCACTCTTAAGAGTAATGACTTCCACTGCTTCCCTCTGGTTTAGGTTTTAGGTAGAAAAGGTTTCTTTATGTTTTTGTTATTGTGGAACCTACAAGACTGGCCTGTTGGACCATTTTGTGTAAGGCGTTCTGCGAAAAGAGGCCAAAGGAGATTTCCCATGCTATGTATTTATTTATTGTTTCTCTTCAGCACTGAGTTTTCCTTGTCAGAGCACTGCACTGTGATGAAGACACAGTTTGGATATAAACCTTTCTTAGCAAGTTCCTCCTGAATGCATCCAAAGTATAAGATTTGGGAAATAATTCTCATAGCATTTGCTCACAAAAATCTGATTCAAGGTTTTTGCTTTCAAGTAGTAAAAAAGGAGTGATGTACATTCAGGACATTCTGTTATCTTAGCATCAGCTACTGAGACTGATTCATCTGATGTGCTGGTATTATAAACATTTAACATGCTAGCTCTTTCTATCTCTCAAAAAAAAAAAAGCTTAATGAATTAATGGAATTTTAGAGAAAAAAAATGGTCAAAAATGCAGTGTTTTCTCCTTCAAGTTGTAAAGAATGAAGAGACTTTACAAGCAGTCTTTGTACAGTTCATTATTATTTGAATTCCCTAACAGTTTTGATAGAGGTTGCTTAATTATATCAATTAAAAAATGAAAGCTGCATGCTTAATGTGTAGAGTTTCTGATTTTTATGAAATTGAATTACATAATATTTTGATTTTTATACTTAAAAAGAAGAAATCAGGTGCTGTTAGAGGTGGAAAACCTTGAAGTTTTAAGTTATGAAAATATTTGGGCAACATTGTAATACACATTAGGAAGAATAAAAGCAGGACTTATTTTGCAGTGTCTGAAACTGAGTTAGCTGTGCCAAAACCCATTCAGTTTTCTGCAAAAAATATTTAACAGCATCTGACATATTCACTGTCACTCCATGCTCTGTGAATCAAATATAAAATTATGTGCAAGAAAAAACCCTACAAACTTATTTTGTCACAAGTAAGCTAAGAATTTTGGAGATGGTCAGCTCCACTTGTCAACAAGAATAAGGAAGAAGAAAAATAATGGCTTAGACTAACAGAGGAAGAAGTCAGGAAGGCCTTCAGTTGGAAAGGGCTGCCTCCCAGAAGAGGAGTTTGCAGCACATGATTTACATCCTTAGATTTTTTCCAGAGTTTCTTGGATTTCTTGCAGTTAATGACTGGGGACATCCAACTTAAGGACTAAAATTTAAGCACTCAGAAAGAGTAGCCAAATCTAGTATTTAGGGCAACGTCAGTAAATACCTGCAGGTTTTTTTCAAAGTTGACTCAGAATCAGGTTTTGGGTCATTAGGCTTAATTTTGTGTGAGATTGTGACTCAGGCCCACCCCTTTGAGTTCTGTAGGCAGGCTTGGAAATTTGTAGATTTGTTAAGTAGCGTCGCTAGCCGTGCAGACTGATGGCAATTGAAAATGATCACCACAGTGTGTCACCACAGCTAACGCTACACCACAACTCGAGCATTTCTCTACAAGTCAGATCCCGTAATTTTTCTTTTGGCCATTGATTTTTACAACACCTGCAGTTTTTTGTTTTTCCTCCAAAGATCGTCATTTCACTTTGAAGTCTACTGACAGTAATATGTCTAACCTGATCCTGTGGAGGCAGGGAACTGAATAATTACTTTATGAGTGCCATATTAAAAGCTGTCCAAAGACTATTTGTGCTGCTCATTAAAGTCATTGGGAATTTGGCTGGGCCAGAGCTCCCTGCTTTGGTCATTCAATAGGGAGAGGAAAGCATTCCAAAAAATTGTTACTTTGTGATTATTTGTGCTGTGATGCCACAAGAGGATTTGATTAGCACCCTTCTATGTTTTAAACTTAGAGAACAGATGCCACAAAGCGGTACCACCACCATCCCCAGTGTTTGTCCTCCAACATTTTGATTAACTCCCAATTTTCAAGTGGAAATAAGGTAGCAGAAAAAAAAACCCAACAAAACAAACAAAACAGGACAGATAATGAAGTTTGATTTTAAGGTCAAATTTATTGGAGTTGAAGTTAAAATTATGTTGGAATTAGAAGTACAGTTAGGATAAAGTTTTCAAAGTTCTCAATTATACCCCTTACTGCGTCTTGTAGCACCAAGGAGTAAAATCCTGTGGCCTCTAAAGTCATCAGGTTTTTGGTACTGGATGAGGACTAGAATTTTAATTTTTATTTTTTGTACACTGACAAATTTGATCCTATTGCACACTATCAAACCAGAGCAAATGTCCTGACTCCAGCCTGCACTGTAGCAAACGGACAGGAACAGGCAAGCACATGCACATTCGCACTTGGAGCAGTTGGGAGTGCTGCCTTGCCAGGTAGGAGGAGAAGACACTCAAAGGCTCAAGCCTTTGACTGGCACTGGGCTATGAGCATCAAAATAGAGAGAAACTCTCAATTTCTGTGCTTCCTTCTTCCTTGGACAGAAAGAGTTTTGTGTTTATAATTAAGACTAGGCATTCTGAATTTTTGTCAAACTGATGTAAAATATCAAGCTTCATTTCTTTAAATACATCTCGAAAACAGACTGGAAATGAGTTGTTTGCACGTTATTCTCTGTGGCTGTACTCAGAATGGGGGTGGTTCTCCTTTAAATAACCATTCAGGAGCTCAGAGATCCAGGCAGTTGTGTATCAGTTAGCAGGATGCATTGCTGAGTGTGAGCTGCCTGGAAATGCAAAGGGACAAATCAGAGCACTGAGGTTTCCACCATCGTTTTGCTTTCCTGCCTCTAACTACAAATCGGCTTCATTGTGGCTCGCAGCGTAAGAAGTTGGTGCATTTCTGCAGATCCGTGATAAGATATTTTTCTTTAGTAAGAAATGCAGTTAGACTCTGCATTCTGAATCTGTTCCTGCCAGGCCCTAGATGCATTAGTATTCCACTGGCAGCTGCCTGTAGGTAGGAATATTGTTTTTGTCCATAACCAGAGGGAACAATCAGACTAAGCCGTTCCCCAGCTATAAACCAGCCAAAGTAATTGGGTTTAATTTTAATTTTTGTAATAGCTTTAAATTAATAGGAGCAGCTGCTGCCACAGTGTGTGGGTGTCCTTTTCCAGAAGGCATAGAACAAAAAAGGGAAAGAGTAAACAATAGTGTGTCTAGGACACAAAGGTTAATTCAAGAACTGAGCAATGTCTTTTCGTTATCAAAAACTCAGTTGGTGATATCTAGCACTGTGTCTCTTTTCCTTCCTTTTTTTCCCCCTTTTTTCTTTTCTTCCTTAATTCCCTGATAAGATCTCAATCTGATTAGGCTCCTGTGTGTAAAGATGTGTTGTTGGTATCTAAACGCTAACTCTCTTTCTCTATATGACTCACAAATAGATTAGCAGTGACAAAGTGCTAGGAGAGATAAAAATAGATTAGCAGTGACAGGAGTACTATTATAATTATTTTTGGAAGATATGGTTTGAATTAAGAGTTTGGGTACTTTTTGCCCTGAGAGGGTGAATTTAAACCTAGGAACTGAGGATGGTTTCTGCTGTTGTGTCAGACACCAGATAGTGAAATGTCAATACCAGATGTCCTAGACATCAAGATTAGCCATAATAGCCAAATGCAGCCATAAAGTGATGTGTCAAAGTGGATAATAAAACAGATGCTTAGCTTTTATAATGAAGGGGAAAAGGAATGAAATATCAAAAGTGCCTTTAATACATTAACAAAGTTGTCTTCAACTTGCTTAAAAGTAGAAAGTTATTGAACCAAGGAGAACTATGTGTCATTTAAACATTAACTATCAGCAAATGAATTTCAATTAGCATTAGCCTTTCTAAAATCCTGAATTTCCTCCTATTGGTCTCATTTTACATGAAATTTTTATAGCACAAAGTGAGGCTTGTCCTTTATTATTTTTCCCATGCTAATTTGGAAACAAATAAAGTTCAACAACTCAGCAACATACTGTTTAAAGTTGCATTACAGTTTGAGGACTGGGAGCTGGAATACATTTACCCACTGCCATATCATCTGCTTGATTTGAGATCAAATGAGGGATGTCCTATAGCACTCCAGAGTAAGGGCGAATGATAGAAATATGTTAAGATACTGAAGAAAACCATTAGGTAAGAGTGCAGCATGCAGATGGCTGGTGGCATTTTTTCCCTACTGATACTTTAAAAAAAAAAAAGGATTGTTTTTCTGTCTTTTATATTTGTGCCTTATATATAATTTCCAGATCTTAGTGATAAGCAAGTTCTTATTTAACAAAACAACCCCATCAAATCATAGATTTCATGAGGTTGGAAAAGTCCTTTAATATCATTGAGTCCAGCAGTTGTCCTGGCACTGCCAATGGTGCCCCTAAACCATGTCCCCAGGTGCCACACCCACACATCCTATAACACCTCCAGGAATGCTGACTTCACCCCTTGCCTGGACAGCCTCTTCCAGCACTTGACAACCCTTTCATTGAATAAATATTTCCTAATATCCAATCTGAATTTGAGGTGTGGCCTCACCAATGCAGAGTAGATGGGGACAGTCATGGTCCTGGTCCTGCTGCCACACCATTGCTGGGACAAGCCAGGTGCCATTGGCCTTCTTGGCCACCTGGGCACAACTGGCTCATGTTCAGTCCTGATGGTGAAGTAAATTATTGAGGCCCTGAATGTTCCAGCAGCAGGGCATTGAAAGAGGCAAACAAATTCTTATTCTGAGTGTAATTAACTGCATCACTGGTTCTTTATTTAACTTTCTCAAGAAGATCTCAATTTCTTTTTGTTTCTCTTTGTAGATCCTGAGTCTTGCTGGTCAGACTCATTAACTGCTGCTAATTGGCAAACACGTATCTATGTATAACGAGAGGGTTTTGTCCTCTAATTCATATTAGCAATGAGAGGCCAAAACTGATGCTCTGCAGCAGACCAGCTTCTCGGAATGATTACAGAGAGTCACATTACTGGTGCTATGTCTGTAAATCTTGTTATGCTTTTCCCTCACCATGATCCTGGTTTAGCTGAGATCTGCTTCAATCATTAGATGAGAGCCATTTATAAGGTTGTGTAATTGAATCGGGTAGGTCTGCAGAACCATGGCATTTTGTTGCCAAACATGACTGGTAAGTTACTTACATCAAATTACAAGTGCCTGGCATGATTGGAGATTACTCCTGTCTGAATAAAGCTGGAAATTCTACCCAAGAAATGAACAAAGCATACAAACAGAAATAGTGAACATCTCTCATCCATAGAAAAAGTTTTTGCCCCATTTCTGAAATATTACTAATTTCTCTTGAAAAATAACAGAATAATTGGAGTTGTGTGAGAGATTGCGGGCACATATTTGTTATTCCTCAAAGAGATACCACCTTGATAACAGTGACATAAATGTCTTTGTTATAATTATTTACCATCATGTATATTTATTTCTATCTTGTCAGATAAACCAGAAATGTTGAGGAGGGCAGCAGTCCAATTTTGAATGGGAACAAATACCCTTTTCTCCTTTGCTTTCTATTTTAAGACCTGGTTATTTTCCATACCTGAAGTTTTTTGCATGTTTTTTAGATTGTCTGTTTGTTTGTTTCTTAACCTCAAGAATTTTTCTTTTGTTCCATTCATTGGCTAGATGTTGATATGTATCCTGACTATTAAGGATAAATATATATATATAGATAGATATAAAGACATTCTGAATTTCAGTAATAGTTTTGTCAGTGTTGCCTTATACTGACATTCCTTCATTAGTTGTGCCTCCTCTCTGTGCTGGTGAATTAAACCTGTAATGACAGGTGTAGGTTTGGCAGGAGCCTGTGCATGAGGTATGAGTGGTGTGAGATTGCAGCAGCTTGATAGTGAAGTAGAGGATATTTAGACATCCTTTTCACTTTGTGGGAATGGGTTTCCATGGTTTTGTGATGCTTTCCCTGCTGTGGTGACTCTGCCAGTTTGGGCACCCGGGCAGAGCTGCAGTCCCTGTGGTGACAGTGGCACTGGAGCTGTCACGGCCCCGGTCTGAACAAGTGCTCCCAAACGCAGGCTCTGGGATTTCCTCGCCATCTCCTGAGCTGTTCAAGCTGTTCCACTTCATTTACTTTGGAGGAAATTTGAGTCTCACACATCCCTTTTGTTCCGATTTCTTATATCCATGTACATAAGCATCAATTAATACATATCCTTACCTGATTTTGTTTTTCAGGCAAAGAATCCCCTCCAAAAACGTGTATTACTATCGCTGCCCAGACCACAGGAAGAACTATGTCATGTCCTTTGCTTTTTGCTTTGACCGAGAGGATGACACTTACCAGTTTGCCTACTGCTACCCCTACACCTACACTCGCCTTCAGCACTACCTGGACAACCTCCAGAGGAGGAACATGGACTACTTTAGCCGGGAATTGCTGGGGCTCAGTGTGGTAAGTACCAGGCACGCTTGCCAGCCAACAGGCTTCATTATGGATGTCTACCCTTAAACGCTTCCAGAGTATAATTCAACATCCTTGCTCAAGTAGCCACAAACACATATTTGTTTTCTTGCTGTCAATGACACAGGAGGAAGTGTACCTGCATGGTGAAATACAGACAAATGCTAATTTAATCTCACATAAAATATTTCCTTTGCGATAGGCAAGGCAATGCTAGATTCCAATGTAGGCTCAGTTCACCTCTAAAGACATGAAAAGATGAAACTGAAACAGCTTTATTGAAGAAATGTGATTTTAGGGTACTCTGACCGTTTGTCTTTCTGGAAGAGCTTTTCTGTTCAGAAAGAAGTACGGGGTTTTTGACACAGAAGATAGCTTTTCTTGATAAAATTATGCAAAACATACACAAACCACCTATTTTACTTTCTCTTAAAAATTCATGCTTTGGTGATTTGCAATTAGAAAGGATTTCGTGGTCTGTGTATAGATCCTAATGGCCACATAAAATGAAGTGTCATAGTTCTTCTGGAGCAGGCAGGAGGGTTAATGGTAAGGCTGAACTTCTGCTCACTTTGCTATAATCTTTCTCTGAAACGTTGCCTGTCCAGGGGATTTGGCAAGCATGACTCAGCCACTCCCATGTCAACTCAGAAATCATCAGATTAAAAAATAATAGCTCAAATCTTTTTTTTTTTTTTATCTTTTGCTTTCTCAGACTTTATAATGCACTTCTACCACACTCTAAATCTTTTCTCTGAGATGTGATTTGGTCTAAACTTGTAGTGTGTGTTTCAGAATCAGAAAGCTGTGTAGGCTGCTGATTCCAGCAGCAGGGGCTTTGAAAAGAAACCCAACATAAATTGTGAACATTGAAATTAAATCGTATGTATACCCTTCACTGAAACAAATAAAAAGCTTCCATCATTAAAGCAGGCCATTGAGATTCCTATGGTGGCATAAAACGTGGAGGAAAAAATTAGCTTACAGAGAAGAGTAAAAACAGAATTAACAAAAGAAGGCATTTTTTAACCCTTTTAGTAAGTTAAGTACAGTTCTTGTTCTAAAGATGACTACTGCATATCCATGAACTGGCATTAATTATTAATCATTCCAATTAGGGGGACAAACAATTATAAGGGAAAGGAGTTTTAAAAAACAGAAAAGTAAAATCTGCAGAGGCTGAGGGGAAGGAGCACAATCATCTTAATGTGTGTAGGGTTTTAATTATTAATCTTAGAGGACAGAGCTGTCATTAATTCTATAATGAAACTGAATTTGTTTCCTTTCACTCTGAAACTTGTGTATAAACAGTCACATTTGCATATTCATCAAACCTCTGATCTGACTGATTAAAACAGAGAGATGGAAGGATTTGTCTTTTATCTGCATTTTGACAGACAGAGCTATACTCTTAAATCTTGTTAACATTGTGTTACCAGTAGTTGCTAAATATTATTTTTCATATTTCAGCACACTAAACAAACAGATGCCACTCAAAATGTGGCAGGAAATGTGCTGTGTATAAGTCCTGCTTTTACATCTATATGTACACACACAGTATGTTTTGCAGAAATTGATATGGTAACATTTTGCAGCTCACCAAGCTGTATAAAAACGCTTCTGAATCAGGCTCATGCTGTAATCTTTGTGAGCAACATTACAATCTCAGAGCATTTCTGGCTTTTCTCCACACACAACTGTCCTAGAACAGCTTGGTAATTTAATGTCTTTGCTGAGCTTGAATAGACAATTTCCATAAGTTCTCTGCGAGTTAAATATTTTAACATAGAGCTTTGTTGCTATCATACATCTTTAAATGGTGAAAAACAGGATCCTTCATTCTTCACTGCACAGTGCTTCATAAAAGCAGAAGCCGGCTGTACTTTGGAGAATTGCGTGCCATATAGGATGGATTTAGAGCTAAGAAAGAGAGCTCTGTCCCTGCCCTGGCCCCTTATGTAAGACAAGAGGACTCAGATTGGCATAAAGAGGCCCTTAGAAGCTCTATTCCTGGCGAGGGGACGGTACCCCTGGTAGCACGTGGTGAAAGGTGGCTTAAAGATGCTGTCCGAGGACAAACTCTCGAGTCGTCCTGCTGGGCGTGGGGCTGAGGAGGGATAACGTGGAAGGGGAAGGCTGCAGCACGTCTGTCGAGCTGCCGTGTAGCTGTGCTCCCCTCGGGTTCATTCCAGGGGAATTTTACAGCCCCCTGCTGCCGTCTGTGATTGTGAGGATGGGGAAGTGTTTGAAATAATTTCGCTTCTCCTGGATTATGTTGTTTTGAACCATGTCTCTTGGACATGGCAGAATCTCACCACAGATCTTTGGAGTTGTTTTGGTTTTTGGTTTTTTTTCCTTTGTTGTGGAAAAGTAAAACTCAAGTCACAAGAAGCCATGCTTAGAGGATTACTCCTGAAGGCTTTCTGAGTGCACTTTTTGCTGCATATAATGTTTTCAAGGCAATCTAATTTCTAATCTAATTTCATGTCTTCTCTAAAGAAAGTACTCTGCCTCCGTTAACTCCTGAAATACTATCACTAATTCTATGAAAATTGAAAGGGAAATATCGGTATGGGACATGTAATTGTCATTAGGATGCAGAATGACAAAATGGTTCAGAGCCAAATGGCAAAGTTTCCCATTCCCATTTAAAAGGATGACTTAGCTGTACTATTTTTGACCTTTTAATGTTTATATTCTTTACTTTAGAGAGCTATCCCACATTCTAGATGTGCCAAATGTTCTTGAAAATAGTCTTTCCTGCAAGTGAGCTGAGATGGTCACCCAGGTACCATTTAAACTGCTATTTTCATTCTGCTGTTATTGGCCTTGGATAACTTCAGATTTTCTTTGGTTTGCCCGAACAGATCAGAAGTTAAAAAACTATGAGCACTTTTTAAAATTGTGGAATTATTTTTTTGCATATTATTGGTGTGTCTCTCCTCTCAGCGAATACTATGCAATATTTCACAGCACAAGATAATTAAAAATGATTTTTATATTTCTGTGAAAATGTAAGCATGGGCACATTTCACATTTACAGTACCTATTTTATGATACTTATTCAGTCTCACATGCAATAACAGCTATGTGTGTGGCATTATAACCAATGTTTCAGATTTGGCAAAATTTTTATTGTGTTGCCATTTGAAGTTGGTAACTCAAATTGCCTGTGTGTGCTTGAAGCGTGTGAACAACTGACAAGACCTGTACCTCCAGCAGTATTGCATGGGCACACATAATAAATTAAACGAGTTTTGGATGGCCTCGCTCAACTCCTACAGCCCACTTTACAAATTGACACTGGCTGGGCAATATTTTCATTACTCACTCCAAAGAGAACCAGGATTAATCAGAGCCAGATACTTCCTTTCACTCCATTAGGCAATGGTGCTTCCAAATTACACTTGAGGAGAATTGTGACTGCACATACAAACCACGAGCCTCAAAGGGACTTGCACAGTACACAGAGACGGGAATATGGAATTCTGTTAAATTAAATATTAAACACACATATTTTAAAACAAGAAGGCAGTATGTCTGATGTAGGGCTCTGTAAATGAGCTGATCTCTTAAGTCAGATATGGAACACGGAAGCACACAGACTGCAACACAGAGTGCTTCCTCCTGACTCCACACCACTTTGGGGTGGGCTTTTAATTTACATGAGTTACTCCTGGTTCATGCTGGTGCCAGAGAGAGCAGAGTGATGCCCCAAGACTGTGCAACCGCACACCAGATGTCACATTGCTGGTTCATTGATCAAATATCCTTTATTTACTGACTAAATGACTTCGTACCCCGGTAAAAATACTTGATCGGTTCTGCCATTTTCTACTGGTCCATTTTTAACTGCTCAGTTATGAACATTTTAAAGCATGAAGCAAAAGAAATAGGCAGTTTTTCTAAGGTTAAATTTCCCATTTCTGCATTCAACTCTAGGTTATGTAATAACAGCTCTGTAAAAGAAAAGTATACTCTTGGTCTTTGAAAAAAAATAGAAGTTACAGGCTTCTGTGTGATGTAACGTACCTTTGAAATCCTGTTGGTGTCAGATACTGTATTTTCCAATGGATTTGACTGTAACTAGGTTGAAATGTCATGTAAATGTAATTTGTGGCAATTTACTTGGCCTGAAAAAGGCCACGGAAACAGTGCTTAGAAAAAGTAAATCCCCTTTCTCATTTCTCGGTAGTGTAAAAGTGCACACATTCTCTTTAGCTGGTGCTGTATTTTTTACTCCTATAGTACTGCTGTTCCCAAAACATTCATAATATGGATGTCATCCCAACACTGCATGTGAGATTTTAAATGTTCCTACAGCTATTTTCTTAGCTGGATTGGATATCAGCAGAAGTAGAGATGGACCTAAAAATAACACCACCAGCAGTTCTTTCCAAAATAAAATATGATTTATAGCATATAATAGCACAGTGTGCTACCAGGGAAATTATATAAATAACATGAAAAATTACAGGGGACTATTCTATACCATCAGTTTTAAGGAAAATTTCTTTGTTACAATTTAAAGGGAGTTCTGGGAGATAACCTGGCCTGTGGGAATCACAGAGTAGGAAGGATGGGTGAAATGATGTTATTGTTGACTGTTGCAATCTGTCTGTAGGGTTCCTGGTAAAACCGAGAAATACTTTGGTTTAAGTTGGCAGCAATATATAGTTTTTAAAAAAACCCAAACTCAATAAAATCATCATTTGCAGTTAATATCATGCAAAGTTACTAAATGCATAAGCTGGTTATATCTTAAATTACAGAAAGAACATTGTTAGATATAGTAAAATATTTTCTAGAAGGATTTGCATTAATTGCTCTTTAACTGTGAGTAAAAAGTCTTAAATTGTGAAGAAGGATTCAAATCTTAAGTCCATTTTGCAGCTCACATTTTATAACTACCATTCTCCATTTAAAAAACTCTTGGAAAAAGCACTTCACCAAAAAGGAAGCTTTGAGCACAAAAAGTCCATTGAGGTAAGAAATCATCTGAAGAAAAAAAAAATGTTATGATCCATTTTATTAAGAAAAAAACTTCCTGAAAGGAATGACAGTAAATGAATTATGTGTGGCAAAGTTAGTCTATACAAACTGTTTTCATGCACAGGTCCCAGACTTCACCCTTTCATCTTGTAGCCACTCAGGGAAACCTTTGGAAAGTCAGTGACCTTTCTGAAGTTTTCACTGGACTTTTTGTAGCTGTTCAGGTTGGCCTTTTGCTTCATGGCTCTTCCCATTTCCAAGTCAGACTCTTCATCTCACCTTTACTCCACACTTGTCCTTCATCTGGCTTGCCCTTTCTTTGCCTCAAATCTAACCTTCTCTTTTCTTTCCATTTAGTTGATACTTCCCTAAGCTAGCTAGAAGAAAGAAGCTGTGGTATTTGTTTTCTGCTCTTATGTTACTTATCCTGCTTTGTTCTTTCCTATTCATTCCCCTTATCTCTTTGAGTTGTGAAGGGCAAATCCAAAATAGCTGAGAGGTCTTTTAAATACCAGGACTGCACAAGGTAGTCATGTTCTCTTCTATGCACTCGATATCCCCACCTCAATGCCATTTCACATAATTTCATATCCTGGTCTAGGACTTCTCTTCCTTGTCCTTCTGCCTTTCATGTTCCCTATTTACATGCTCCATCTCAATATGTACTCCTGCATTTCCTGAAAGGCTGGAATAATATGTCCAGGCTTCAGCCTGGAAAGGAAACACTAATGATCTAGTCAGATGTCCTGAAATGCCTGAACTAACGGCTAGGTGCAGCAAGGCATTTCAGGGTCTGACTCCTTTTTTCATGGCAATGGCAAATTTCAAGTAAAAGGCAGGTTTTACTCATTTCTGCCTCTCCTAATTGGCTGAGTGCCACAAAGCTCCATGGGGTAACTTTAATCCCAGTGGAAAGCTACTGGTTTTGTCCACACGGAGAGTTCAACCTCAGATCCAGGCAGTTGCCTTTAGTTACTGGACCCTAAGGTTCTGGGGATATGGAGAACATATTTTTACTTTCCGTGTTCAGTGCTGACTAGAATCTGTGTTTTTTAGTTGGTGCTTGGGAAATAACATAGCACAACCAATTAATACAATCTCATCAAAAAAAGCAACTCTGAGGTCTTGTGTGTACAGCGACATTAAGCTTTTTCAGAGTTTTAAAATTTATTTAGTTGCCCTGCAGGCTACGAGTGTATTTTAAGGGTATGTAGGGCCCTTAGAACCCTGAGAAAACCCTAGAATGCCTTCAGTGTTCTTCCACTTCCATTTCCAGAAATTTGTTTTCCCTGCTTTGTAGCACAGCATTAAGCAATAATTACCATGTTGATAGCGGTGCTGAATGTACTCGCACGGAGGGGAAATTGTGCAATGTGGAGCTATTAACTACACTTGCCCCGTAGCACTTCACTGCATTGACTCTGCTGGGATTTTGGCTATGTTTGAGTTGGTTTCTGTTTAGATCTCCTGAGTGGTGACTGTGTAATGCATCTGTGAGGCTGGAGCAGTATTTCAATCTTTATTCTTTGATTGTAGACCCAGAAGATGGTTACCCTGGCTCACATTACCTGTAGGGCTGAAACCTTGGGATTGAAGGCTTATTTAACAATTTTAAAGTCTTCTCAGTACAAAGGATTTGGATTTATGCCTTTTAATTTAACCAAAGAAAGAACTATTTATTGATTTAACTTTATACCAGCTCTAGAATGTAAGTATAATATATTAAAATCTCTAAATACTTCAGGCAAAATCTTGTTCACATAATTTATGTAAACTAAGCATTGTGGCTCTGATCCAGAAAAACACTTAAACGTAGATTTAAACTTAAGCATGTTAAATAGACATCACTGGCACAGTTCATGACATCAAGTTTAATGTGTGTAAAGATGTCCTTAAGTTCCAAGGTCAAAACAATCAACACTTAGGCCTGGTGCCCCAATGTTTTGTTGTGAACTTGTACTACCACCGTAACATGACTGCAGGCAAAAAATAATAATAAAGCCCCCCTTTTTGCACTTCTCTATAAATATGCTGAGTATCTGTGTGTAAAGTGAATCCCACCGTTGCTCAGCAGTCTTTCTTTTTTAGCCATGTATGAGTAAGGTGTGCATTTGAGGCCTTCTGCATAAGAGATTTGTGCTAATCCTGGAGTTCTTTGTCCTTGCCTTGCACATGTTCAGTAAGACTTTATCTCTTTTGTCCTTAAGCTTTCAAAGCTAAAAGCTGGCTCTAAGAAGACTTCTGCCTGTATGTCAGAAGGGATTTGGGGAGATATCATATAGAAATGAGAAAATCAAGACATAAGAACATATTTTGATGCAGATTATAAGATAGTAGAAACCAAGACAGCGTAGCTCAGGTGGCCCCAGCTGGCTGAGTGCATCCTTACTGTTGACCCAAGTATTTGAAGATACCTACTTGAAGAGAGGAAGTAAGGCTCATGAAAATATAATACATGTAAGAAAACACAGCTGAGAGACATTATATGTACCCTGTAATCTGTTCTTGATTTCAGTGTGATTTTAATGACCTTTACTTTTCTGCACTGTTAGCAAAGTATTTGTGAATCAAAGATTAGTGCAATGATGAAGCACATCAAACTTACATGTAAGGGAGGCTAGTGCCATCCTTATTTTAAGACATCATGTTGCATTCAAACATGTTTTATTTTAGAAGATTATGATATCCCTGGAAAGGCAAAAAAAGAGTGTTTTCATAGAAAAAGCCTGCTGCTGTTGAAGTGATGCTATTATCCACAAATACTGAAAGCAATATTTATCTTTGTTTTGAAGACAAAATGACATACAAATAACATGAGGAGACAGGAGCTTTTTAATGTAAAGCAGTAGGTACTTAATTGAAAACCGTTTTTTTTCACTTCTTAGGAAATATAAGATACAGGTTAAAGCCTTTTTAATACTCTTTAAAAGAGATCTTACATGGCAACCATTCATATTGGTACATGAAAAGAACTGCAGTCTCTGAAAAAATATCCCCTTTTTCATGTTTTCAAACAGCAGCTGAGCACCATACTGTGGCAGCAGAGAACAATCTGAGAAAATGAACACGGATTGAAAAGGCCCCAGTTACATGACATTTCCAGTGGGAAAAAAAAAAGCCAGCCCTAGGCCCACAGTCAAATATTTTCGCTCAGAATTCCCTAGAATTGTGGACATACCTTTCTACAGAAAGTGTGTTTTTCTCAACCATCTTATCTGATGTTCTAATAAATGTGTAACATGGAGGAAGACAAAGGAGAGATACTATCCATTTCAGGAGTTTTCATGAGTATGCATGAAAGAAAAATCTGGTTTAGAAATAATTTTCCTCCCATTTATTTTTAATTTCTCATTAATTGCATCCAATTTTGCACTTAGTCCTAATTAGTTAAAATTTAAGACAACTATTACTTTCTCAAAATTTGACAACTTCAGGATTTTATAATACATACTTTTTTTCTCCATTTATATTTTCTGCATTATGGTGGATTATAATAATGCATTAATATCCATCATTCTATTTTTAATCAGCTTCTTAATTCATTAGTAACAGCTGCATATTGTTAAATGTTGTTTGTTTTTCTTTTTTTTTCCCCTTTTTAAAAATCTATGTTGCTTAGAATTAAAATATTAACTAGTGTTTCCATATTTATGAATGCTGCATTGTTCTCAGCATGGAATAAGGGAAAATCTCACGCCTGTCTTTAAAGAAAACCTGTATTTTTTTTGACTTTGCTCTGACAGGCTCCAAAATATTGCATAAATATCAGTGAGTTAAGGTTCATAACATTCTTCTGACTGCAGTGTCGTTTTATGGGAAAGGAGACTATGGCAGAAACCTGGATTGCTTGGAAGCAGCCTGTGGGAAAGCCTTTGGTGTTCATTTTCAGAGGTCAGCCATAGCAAGCAGTTAATTTAGATGGAGTTCAGCGCCGAACCGAGTCTTCCAGCCCTTTTCAGGACCCTGGACAGCGCATCCGGTCGGGCTTGCCGAGGCACTCGCAGCACGTTTTCACATTCACTTCTAAAAAGCTGAAAACAAACTTCTCTTTTCAGAGCTCCTCATACACAAGACTGAACCCCAACTTCTGAATTAAACCCCAAAAATAAGTTTAATGTTTTGGAAACCAGGCCCTATTTGTAGCTGCTGAGCTCCTCAAATTATGGCCACAATTTTCAGGAAAAGAGCTAGAAATGCAGTCTGCTATTTTGCACAGTTTATGTGATTCAAGACCTCAAGTCTGTTTTTCTTATTCGCCTTCCGAGAATGAAAAATAGCCTGTAATGTGTTATGTCTGATGGTAAATTTATAGGAATGTCAGAGATGACTGATTAAGGGCACTTTATAGATTAACAGATGACGACTAAAACAGAGGTTGATGGTACTGTGGTGAAAAAAAAAGGAGATATTTTGGCAATACAGTGAGATCCATCAAGACTTGTCTGAGACCTAGACATAGATATTAATCCAAACAATGAATATTTCAAAATCTGAAAGGTACTGTGTAGAACAAGAATAGTGTTGCTGCGCACAACAGGGTGCTCACCAGCATTGCATCTTCTTTCTCTCCCGTGAGTGGATAGAATATAATCTCCTTCTTGCCTTAGTTTGTCTTCCTCTCTAAAGCTTGAGGAGGGGGTCCAAATCCTTGGCATGGTCCAGCTAATCAAGTTACCACCATAAATTACTTGGCTATCTTCTGTGTGGGGACCATCTATCTCTTATGGGAATTAATGATATAGAGGTTCCTAGAGAATTTATAAAAGGTTTGGGGGTGGGTTTTTTCTTGTTTTGGTTTTTCTTTTAAATTGTAGTGGCCTCTTTATGGAGACTCCAGGCAATTTATATCCTTGCTCTCAAGAGAACAAACTGCTCAGAATGGGAACTCAGGAAAACAGAATATGTGTTCCAAAAGTGTACTTTTCTGCTGTTGTAATCATCCTTACAAGATACTGTGGCAGCACCAGATTCACCTTCAGCTCGAGCTGATTTTGAAATCCTTCAGAGCTTTAGGAATAAAACTGCACATATCCTCTAGATTTCTTTTATAGAAATAGATAAGGTTTTGTAACAGCAAATAACACTGCAGAGCTGAACAAAATTGTCCTCCTATAAGTGAGACTTGGATGCACTCAGACCACATAAGATTGCGGACTCATACTGTACAGACTCGTAGGAAAACAGAGGAAAAGGTATTATATTCCCCATGGTCAAACAGAATTCTTGTCCATCTTGGCTGAAACTCCCATTAGCCATGGCAACCAAGGAGGGAAATACACAGCAACAGATAACATCTAATTTAATGCTGACAAAGAGGTGGGATGCATTGATCTGTTTGGAAGAAAACTTCATTCTTTTTCATTCCTATAATTCAGATTTTCTCATTACTGGACACAGATGGCAAAATATAATTTTATTAACTATGACCATTTGTTTTGTGGTTCATCAATTAAATTGCAGAGATTACAGAGACTGGTTCATGCCAGCCATTAACAGAAACAAGTTAGTAGCTAGAGCTATACTGCAAATGGCTATAGATGTTGCATACAGTGCTTCAAGATCGTTTGTTGCTATGACAATAATGAAGCAGAATGGCTGTGGTCTCTGAAATCTCAGATTTTTCATCTTCCCAGAGAAATACAGGCAAATATGAACTCTTCTTTTAGAAATCTGGACTTCCTTTAGAACTACAATGAATTTATGTATGTTACAATACATTGAATTTATGTATGCCACTCTCTCTCTGCTCATTAGAAAGTTAAATCGGAAAAGAAAAGGAAAATCAATGTATCGCAAAGCTCCTGGACAGCAAGCACTTCCCCTCCTATGTACTGCAAAGTCAATATGAACCATCAGGTAGTACCAGGAAAAGGAAACTGATGGTTCCTGTAGCAGCCATCTCCAGAATCTCCTGTACCAGCCAAGCAAACGTTTGGTAGAAGTGAATGAGAACTGCATGTCAAAACCGTTCCTGTTCTCATCTGTCTTTCCTTATCTGGTAAGAACTGCACCTGTGTTCATTTTTTAACAAATTGGATTCTAATTGGAAATTATTTCCAACCCAGTTTCGTCTATTGACATGTAATGGCACAAATTTCCTGACACACTTAGTCTGAAAACTTACTCAGAAAGAAAGAAGTTCTCTCCTGCAACTGGTGACTACCGAGTAATTTCTCCGTAATCTCTTTTTCAGAAAAGCCTAGGGGAGTGACCCTTTTTTATGTCTGTATATTTTTTGAAATGCAGATAAGCTCTCTTTTCTTTCATACAGTCACAAATTATTAACTTTACACACAATAATGCTGAATCACAAGAAGAGGTTTAGAAAGGCCTTGGACTGGTGATGATTAACATCCCTAAAATACTAATTCATGAAAGAGACCTTCTTTGATTAGCTTCAGAAGTTGCTCCATGTGCTAGAAAATAGGATAGCCTGTACCCTGGCAGCAGCACACACTATATAATTTATTGGAAAACATCAACAGGAGATGTGTCTCTAACACAATAGGGAACCCCTGTGCACAGACAGTTCAGAACATTGGGCTTTTCCGGGAATTGTATTGCACAGAAATTTACTAGAAATCACAAAAGTGTTTCAACATATTCTTTCTTTGATTCAAAAATACCCCATAACAATGATCAGGCAAGGATCACAGCCTACTGCATAACAGTAATGTGTCGTGATAATAAACCTCTGGAGCTGGTCACACATCATCAGATCTCCCTGGTTGCACTTGGCACTGGTGGCAGATTTATTCCAGCAATGATCACAGATAGAATTCCTTACAGCACCTTCATACCACATTCTCTGTGCTGGGAATACCCATCCACAACCCTGGCTGCAGCCAACATGAGTACAAAATTTTACAGTTTTTGTTCCAGGGACAGTCCGGGATTAATCTCTGTGGGAGACACCTTCACCCTATCAGAGTTGTGTGAACTGATTGTTACTCAAATGATCCCAAATTCTACAAGCCTGGAACAATTCTCCTGTTAATAGCTAACATATAGCCAAGATTGCTTCTCTTCAGAAGTCCGTTGCATCTCAAAGCATTACATGTGGCTATATCCCGATTTCAAAAGGTCATGTTCATTACAAGTTGAAACATTATAACTAACAATAAACTGGAATCTATTTGAATGGCATTAATTTCTATAAGGAAAAATATGTGATAATTTTCACATTTCTTGTCTTCCAATCAATATTATTTGAAATATTTAATGTTTTAATGTTGCTAATTTTGGACAACCTCTCCTTTCCCCCCCTTTTTTTTTTTCCTTTTTCATTTTTAATCGACTGAGCATCCAGTAGTGCCACAGTCAAGCTGACTATTTCATAATGCCACATTCAGTTTCCATATAATTGGTTAAAGGTCTTTTTTCCCACTATTATCAATACCACTTCCATTATTCCTCTCATTTTTCTTGACACCTGCACTGGAGCATTGGTCACAACCTCTTTACCCTCCCCCTGTCCAAGGTGCCTTCCTTTGGAGTACAGGACAGGATCTGATACCTGACTTATCCTGTGCTGTGCCTCATTGCAACAAAGGTTCTCCTAGATTACATCTAGATGGTTTGTTTGTTTTTTCAGTATTAACCAAATTATTATCTCTGTCTTTTCCTAAGCTTCCTGCTAGTTTTGAGGATATAATTAATTTCTAAGATTCCAGGAAATCTTTAGAGATCTGCTCTCACACAGCTAAATTCTTCAGGAATCATCTTGATTTATTGGCTGTTTAGATGGTTTTAACACAGGTCTCCACTCTCAACAAAATCAAAGAAGCCACAAAAGCACCACAAACATGAAGTTATTCAGTAGTACTTTGTAGATACATTCTGACTCTGTTGGGTAAATCAGCGAGGGACCTGTTGGAGTATTTAACATCCTTTATGTGGTGAGGATTGTCTTGTGGTTTGGATTTCTTTGCACAGAACAGTTCTGACATAGTTTCTTCTTCAGCGGAGCAAGGATTAATTTGTTTAATTTACTGTTTGGGAGTTTCTCACAGTGGCGTGCACACAGAGGCAACCGTGCATAAGAAATATCCAAGTTATGTACAAAGAAATGTCTTTTTCCTGTAAAATCACCTTGCACCTTCCTGTACCTTGCGTTTCTATAATTTAAGATGGCAGAGAAGACAGGAGCTCCAGAGCCATGGCCAGCAGTGAAAGCAGGGAAAAGCGAGACAAGTCTTTGAGAAAAACAGATGAGATCATGCGGTTACCGGGAGATCCACGTGGATGTTTTCAGGGGCAGTTTGTCTTTTGGTGTCACGGCTGAGCCCATGGTGACACGCAGCCTTTGTGCTTGCTTAACATTCAGAAGACACTTATGACAAATAGGGTCATGTAATGATGATGCCTTACCAGATTTGGGAATATGTATTGCTGCCATTACTTCAGAGGTCAGTTTTAGCTTTTTTCAAATTAGGGTGCAGTCATCTTCAATCACGCTGTAAATTTTGGGAAGATGTTTATGACGAAATTTGGGAAACGTTTGTGAAAAATATGCAGAACCATTTGCTGTTTTTTTTTCCCTTATATTGGTAGTGTTTGAGGTAAGATTGTTTCTTTTCTTTATGTGTTACAAATTAATGTGAAATACCAAAGGGTTACAGCAACCGTGCAAATCAAAGAACTTGATGTTCGTGAACAAAGTCCATGTGTGTGTTAAACAGGATAGAAATGCACAATACCTTCCTCGATTCTGAGAATATATACTAATGCGGGTCATGGCAATTTTTAATATTTTAGTGTCTATAATCCTCTGCAAGTGAGCCAAGAAATGCACTCAGGAGTGTCTTCGTTCTGCTTGAAGTCGTCCTCAAGTTCCTACTACACTGAGTGAGCATTCACAAGAAAGGTGGTGCTTGAAAAATTGTAAAATTTATATATAGTTTTGCATTATCAGAATGGGTATCCAGCTCCTAATAATCTGCAGTTTATTAATTTAAGATATCTATTTTAATAAGTCCCTAAATAGGATTATTTCTCTCATCTGTTTTGGAGATGTCTGAGCATTTCTTGGAAGAAATGAGATGGTGAAGAATAGCTGTTGGAATTCAGGGATGCTAGAAAGGGGAAATATCTTATAGTCACATAATCCAAATATCTAAAAAGAACTTGCTTAAATCTAAATGCCATTGTTAAAATTCTGTGTTCCTTGTAAGTGCCTACTTGTTCCGGAAAGAGAAGTGTGTGCATTTGGTTTTGTCCATCAGAGAGCTCAGAGACAGAATAATGTTCAATCATGATGTTAATCCCAGCACAACAGTTTCTACTGAAGTGACTCTATAGAGGATTTATTCTCCCATCTATGCAGGTGAACAAAGAATTCTTTTAATGGGTGGTGCATATACTGTTGTAGAAGAATAGACCCCTTTGTATTAAAATTACATGCCTGGGATTTTAACATAAAAACTAAAAAATCCCACTGTGTAAAACTGACTTAAACTCAATTTCCCTCTCCTCCTTTTACAATGTCAAGATGCCTGAGTGCTCAAGTGACTGAATAAGTACTAAATATTTAATGCATGGAGGTTACATTAACTGAGTCTTTGATCTGAAACTTCTTAAAAACATCTTAAAAGCCCTTCAAAAACCAGTTAGTATTTCATTACAGTCACTTAAAATAGATTTATTTTATCAAAACATCCTGTCAGAAACCCCAAAGCTGTGATTAATAACCTCCAGCATTTTGACTAAAGCATCTCCTAATACTGGTTTCACAGTGTATCAACAGATTGCCTGTTGTGGGTAAGAAATCACCGGCCCGATTGCCTCTGTCAGGCACTTGCAGGTGTTCCGAGTGTGTGTGCTGAGAGTTTGAGCAGGTATGTGCAGTGGAATCCACGCTGGGATTGTACATGCTTGCTGCTACTCAAACAGAATGTCTCTCATGTAATTCTGAGATTAAATTAACTTTTTTTTTCTTCGTGGAATAAATTTATTAGGGCAGTTTTGTACAGATGTTTTTGTATAGTAACATTTACAAGCATTTGGGCAACATGAGAAATGGGATAGATCAATAATTTATATCATCCTGAGAAACTCCTGCACATTTTTAATCTGTGCAGCATAATTTGAGAGCATCTCTGGCTGTGTCAAGGCTCTGCCCTTTACATTGTTTTTATTGTTCAAGAGTAACAGACTGCAGTGCGAGACTGTGTGAAGAGCTGCTGGGTCTGTAGAAGAGGGAAGCATACACAGAGGCAGGTTTCTATATAATTCATTTCTGCTGCATCCTGCAGACCTTCTGTGCAAGAGCTTGTCCCACCCAAGTCTATCCTTACCCTTTATTGAAGATTTCCTTCTCATTGGCTTTGTGCACCTCCAGATCCCACTCTGAAATTCCCACTGTTGTTTTCGTAACACAAGGTGTTGTGTCCTAACACAACATGAACACGAAACTTGGGATTTTAAATGATTAATCACAGACCACCTGGTCACTCTGGTGCTGAATTTTGAAATGTGCTTCTGGTTCATGGGGTTTTAGCTCGTGCCCATCATTTCTGCTTCTTATACCTGTTTAACCAGTGGAAAGAAACTGAAACAATCATTTTGGTAATTGTTCTGTTTCCTTCCCCTCAGTAATCAGTAGATTAAAGCAAACCATGAAGTGTATTCTAGGAGAACAAAGGAAATTAAACACTAGGTTCTGAGCTCACTGTATGTGCACATGGAGTCACTTGCCATTATTTTCTCAAAACAAGAGTTTAGGATTTCTTCTCGAGACTCCCACAATGTTAGCAAAAGGCACATGGCTGAACCCTCATGAACCACTTTGAAAACACATTCCTTGCTTCTTCAGGGAAATGCGCTTTTGTCAGTGTGTACCTTGTGTAGAAGACGTTTTGCATATAAAAACCACGTGGAGATTGAATCCTGTTACATAAAGCAAAGCTGGCTTTCTGTGGAGTTCTTTGTAGTACCAACATTAAAAGGGTTGTTATAAATAAGAGTGGAATATAATTATAAATGCCCTTCTGAGGAAAAAAAAATCCTTGATTACCTTTGAATTCTTTTGCCCTTTAAAAAGGTTATATTTAACTGGTTCAGTTTCTTACTTGATGTTTCAGTTTCCCAAGGGAAATCAACCTCCAGTACGAACTGCTTCAATTGGGTTACATGACTTTACTTTGTGTCTTGCATTTGTTAACAGACAGGTTATATAACACTGCAGGCTAAATATACATTGCTCTGTTTTCAGCTACCTCTGGTACTCTTGTGTTCAGAGGGATGACCAGAGAAGCGGGAAGTGGCTTTCCAAAGTTCTGCTGGAATTAACCCCTCCTGCTAATAGCATAAACTGCTTGCAAGTAGAGGCTTCATGAGCAGCGTGAGGCCATAAATCTTAAACTATAAAATTGTATTTAATATTTTGATGTGCTACCTATTGCCCTTGAGGTTTTTTTATGACCAAAAAGAAGTGGGTCAAATTCTGCCCTTATTCCCAATGGCATACAATCTGTGGAAGCACTATTGACTGGAACAGAATTTCCTTGGGTTACTGATGTTGTAACTGAGAAAGTAATTGGAGTGCATGTGTGCTGCTTCACTGAGATGCAGGAGGCTCAATTCTAGGGGGATCTTTTCCATTTCTAGGTAGTTTGGTGTTGAACAGCTTTAGATTCATTATTCTTGTATTTCCATCAGGTAATGCTTTCCTGGTAGAGGAGGAGATGAAAGGACCTTTTAAAAAAATATCAATAACAAAAAAGAAAGGAAAGAAAAAAGGGGTTTCGTCCAGGCTTTTTTTCTTCAGTCACTGATCAATAGCAGCACGAGAGAGCTGTATTTAGAGAAGAAAGGCAAGCAAGCAAGAATCTTAACTAACTAGCAGGAAGTTGATTGTAGCATGCTGGTGTTCAGGCAACTGGTAAGAGAGGAGGAAACGTTTATGCTGAGAATCAGCAAAAACAGGAACATGTTTTACCACATGCCTGTTTCATTTCACAAGTCCGACATGCTGCACATAAGCTCTGGAGATAAATTTAGAGTAGTTTTGTTAATTGCATGGCATTAAATTTGGAATGAGATGAACAATGAGCTATGGCAAATGATATTTTGATTCACTGTACAACAGTGTTTGTATTTGAGATTTGTGGCAGAAGTAAGGCTCGATTACTGTATAGACTGGCACCAATCTCCATGTCCCTCGTGGTGTAGGATGGCACGCTGGAGGTGGCCCCCAGTCCTTGTCCTGGCAGCCAGTTCCTTGCAATAGGAATGATGTTTATGGTGTCATCATTTTTACCTACAGAAATTCAGAGAGCTCAGTTAAAGCTCTCTGTGTTTCATTGTCGTACTGTCTATATATGACTGAAAAAAGAGCTGGGCTAAGACAATGCTTGCATTTCAGAACTGGAAAAAACTTTATGGCCTTTTTTTTGCTGTGTTGAATTGATTTTTTTTTTTCCGTTTTTGTTGGTATTTATTAAAAATGCATATTCTACCCAGAATGATTCCTAGAGTTTCTTGGAGCACTGCTGAGTAAGCCAAACTAAATATATATTTCTTTAGAGGCATCAGTGCTCTTGGCAGAAACATTATTTTTGCAGTCACTCACTAACTGGATTTTTAAAATAAAGCTTTTGTGTTCCTTTTAGTGTTAGGTTAAAAATTATTAAACCAATTACTTTAAATTTCAATATATAATAAAAGAATATAATTTTTAAAAAATCTTTACAGTACACTTTTTTCTGTCCTCCCTCTCCAAGTTTATTCCTTTGATTCACCATGAGCCTGTCTTGCCTTAAGTTTATTTAAAGTTGTTTAAGAGGCAGAAATAAATCCACCTCTACTTTCTCCATTCTGGTTTCCTGTGTGCCTGAATTTATTCTATGTTTAGTGAAGTCAGACTTCTAAGAGAGTTGGGAATTTTGAATTATATTTGCAGTTCTGGAGTGGTTGTAGGTATTTTTAGCAAAATGCTGGCATGCTTTGTAGGATTTTTCTTTTCCTGTGGTTCTGTTAATATTTGCACAGGAAGTTTGAATTAGAATGATGAAATATTCACTCTGATGCATAATGATTTGATCCCCTTCACTGCCACATTCTTCACAGCTGGGTTTTTTCGTTCATGCTATTTTGCATATGAACATTTATCATGCAATAAATTGATTTTCCTGTCTATTATTCTGATCTCCTTAAACCTGCTCATTCCTGCAGTGTTGATTCTGCTGTTCCTTACTTTTCCTATGCATAATTTCTTAGTCACGACTAACTTTAGTTATGACACATTTTGTAATTCTTATGAAATTGTTGTAACATTTTAAAATGTGCTTGCTCAATGCTCCTTCTTCAGATAGGCTATTGATTTCTTTTTATCTTTGGGAAATTATTTTAGCTCTTTAGGTTCTGAGCAATTTTTTTTTTTTTTTTCCCCCAGCAAACTGTTGTAACAACTGTGTTGTTGCCCGAGAAACCATTCAGTACTTAAAAGACTGACCCGTAATCTTTTATGCAGGAAAAAGACTGAAATATGGCAAGGCTGTTACCACAAAGCCTCAGCTGGAAATTAGCTTCAGGCTTAATTTCTTGCATGTGCCATCTCTGCGAGGCTGATGCTCTGGACTGCATTTGATCCTGTTTCCTGCTCAGCTGACGAGGGGCGAACGGGAACCTGCCTGGAGAAAGATGTTCCCCTGCCTCGCTCTTTGCATCGTTCTTATTTGAATCAATACCAGAGTAGTAAAGATTCAGTGTGATTAAGGCTTTCTCTCTTTGCATCGGCCTCTAAAGACAATTACTTGTCTAAGTTCAGTAGGTGCCCTGAAGGTCTGAGCAGCACTGAGTCTTTAGTGCCTTTAACTTCTCCCCCAGCTCTTCCTGCTGTGTCAGCCAAAGCATTTACAACTTACCCTCTCTACTATTCAGCAGCACCCAAAATAAATCTTGGCCTTCTCTTCCCCACTTTGATTTGCTGTCTTAGCACACCATGTACCCTGGTATGTAAATTGCTTCTTTAGTTTTCATCAGGCATTTGGTACTTGGAAGCAAAATTCTGTAATTTATTTCAGAATTAACTAGTATGATTTGCTTTTGTTTGACTTTGCTTAAAATTATTTGATGTCACAAATAATTCAGGGCAATGACTTGTGAGAAGGAGCTCTTAACCATTTTTGTTCTTCATCATCATTAATATTGCTGTACCATTCAACCTGCGGCCAGAGCAATAGCATGTGTACTCGGTGGTTTTAGTGCTCTTTGCATCAGTGTTATCTCTGTGTGTGTGCAGAAAAGATCCACTAAACCTCCTAATGCAAAATAATTCTATTTGTGGGCATATGGGAGTTAAACTTTCTTTCCCTTACAATTTTCATTAGACAGAGGCTTACTGGTACCATGGCAGAATGCTCAAATAAGCATTTTAATGTTGAATAAAGGTCAACACACTGGAATTTGAAACCATTAATCCTTTTGCTCTTAGAGCAGGCGGAACTTTTACAGACTAAATAAGGCATTAAACAGTAGACTCTTAAAGTTCTGAAAAAGAGAAACATACCTTCAAATTACCCATGTAGATTTCTAGAATTTTCATTTTCTGTTTTTTTGAGCAAAATATGTTTTGAGGGCTTGGGGGGGCGGGGGATGTGTTTTTTAAATATCATTTTTTCATTTCCCAACTTTGTGTTGGGGAAGGATATTTCTGAGTTCACAGAGTTATGGAAAAGAACCCCAGTGTACGGAAATACCATATTGCAGTGGAGACAATGCCAGTCCTTTTAGGTTGCAATATCAGTCTGTAAGTGTAGGGACCCTCCTGTTCAGATGAAAAGAAGTTCAGGCTCACTTTAAATTAATTCCTGGACTTTGAACAATTGTGGGATCCCTCTAGGACATCACAGATTGTTAAATTAAACCTGTATTGCCTTGGCTTGAACTTTAACCTGTGTATGACTGAAGTCTGTCTTTTGGGAAAGCATCCAGTCTTGATTTCAAGGCATCAGGGAGCAGAGTACTGCTTTCTTTGGTGATTTGTTCCAGTGTCTGATTACTCTCACTCTTAAAAACATAAATCTAATTTTTGAGTTGAATTAAGCTTGGATTACATAATTTTTTTTTCCTCTGCTAGCTAATTTTTTACTACAAGGTGAAGAAATCATTTGCTTCGATGGGGGGACAGAGATGGGACGTTAATGGTAATGGTAATGCAACACATTGTAATACTTGAGTCTCATTTCAAGATATTATATTCAGCCCTCAAGTATTTTCTGTGGCTACTTGCTGTGTCTGTTTCAGTTTCTCAACATCTTTTTAAAAATATAGGTTCTAAATTTCCATAATTTTGTTTAGATTTATAAAGTACTTTATTCGGAAAAATATAGGTATTTAATTCTGCTTCCATAATGTGCAAGGATCATGTGCAAGGATCAACATCAAACATCGTGTGCAAGGATCTCATTTCTGGGACATTTCAGTGGGGCTCATGGCATCACACGAGTGGGAAGGACCTTTGGGTAATCTGGATCACCCTTTTAGTGTGGCAAGATCCACATTTATTTTGGACTGATTTCTGTGTTATTTCTGACAGCTTTTTCCAGGAGTATTCCAGAACTTCCACAGGCAATCTGTCTTCTCTACCGTTTATTGCTTCTTACTGCTCGACAGTTTTTTTCCTAAAATCTAGCCTCAGTCTCCCTGGCTGCTCTTTAAGTCGTTTATGTCTTGCCCTACCTAACATCAGCACAAAGAGCAGTTCACCAGTTTTGTGGTTTGGGGCTTTTTTCCTTTCTTTTTTTTTTTCCCTCCATTTTTTTTTGTATTGTTTTTATTTTTGTAATTTTTAGCAGCATTTTACTTGTATCTGTATTTGTTTTTCTTTTTATAAAAACCTCAATTCTTACCTGTATTTTCTAAATCATAAGTTTCTTCTGGGTTATCACAAGCTGGTCCTCACCTTTTGGAGATGCAGTTCTTCAGACTGGATCAAATAATGCAGCTGCTGCTTTCCTGGTGCTGAGTAGAAAGATTCTTCTGTGTCAAGCAAAGTAGAACTAATTTATCCATTGCAGTAGGACATTCATCTTTACTGGAGCAGCATGATATTGTTGATGGATTATCCAGCTTGTGATCCACAGTAAGTTTTAATTTTCTACAGAATGGCTACCCATGTCAGTGGTTCTCCATCCCAAGCAGTTAATTTTTCTTGGCTCAATGAAGTACCTTGCGTTTATCCCTACTGAACAAGCACTGTGGCTTTCAAATCATATCTTTAAATTCATCAAGGTTTCTCTGAATTCTGGTCATTATAGATCCAGTGTATTTATAATACCTCTGAGAAGGATATTGCCACAGCCAATATGTTTGTGATGCTGTTTTCTTTGTCATTAGTCAAAATCCTAAATTCTACCAGCCCTAGGAGGGCCTTATCCAGATTGGCACTTGAGGTAACTTTTCAAGTCGATAGGAACATTGCTAATCACACCCCAAGTATGATTTTGTGAATCCGTGTTGCAGCCACTTTGTACTATTTTCATCTGAATCATGCTTCCATGGTTTGCTTAAAAGATTGATAAGTGGAAGAGGATCAAAAAGAGTCCAAAGTACAAATGACATCTGATGCTTTTCCTCTGTCCGCAAGGCCTGTTACCCTATCAGGGAAGAAAATTAGATTGCTCTGACATGATTGCTCTTGACAAATCCATGTTGGATGTTATACATGTTCTCATTACCTTCCAGGCTCTTACAAAGAGTTTGGCTATTTGTTTCAGTATTTTTCCATGAATTGAAGATAAGCTGATTGGCTTACAATTGTCAGGCTTGCCTTTTTCTTTAAAATACTTTTTAAAGGTAGATATTACACTGGCCCTTTTTTTAGGACTTCTAGTTTATCCACTGTCCTTTCTAAGTTCTCAAAGATAAGCTCTGATGACTTTGAGATTCCCAGTTAGCTCTGTAAGTACGAATGAAGTTCATTAGACTCAGCCTGTTTAAAAACATCCACCTTATCTAAGTAGTCTGAATATTGTACCTTCCCTATTTGAGGCTCAAGTCTGGCCCTTTGTCAGTGATATTAATTGTGATAGATACATGATGGCAATTGACCTTATAATAAAGACTGAGGTGAAAAAAAGAGATATTCATTAGTCTTTTGGCACCATCCATCATGTTTCACTTCTTCCTTAAGAAGTAGGGTAGCCTTTTCCTTGATATCTCTCTTACTGGAGTATTTATAAAGTGGTTTTTGTCACCCTTGATGTCTCTTCGTGTGTGTCTCATCTACACACTTACTTGGATTTTTTACTTTTATCCCTACCAGATGGGTAGTTCCTTTCCATTGCTATACCAGTCCTTGTTCTGTAGGTATTTTTATTAATAAATGGATGTTCCATATCTCCTTCCATATTTCCTTGCATCTAGACTGCAGAGTTTGAAGTGGTCCAAGTAACACAGCGACCATTTTTCTATGATTAACCTGCTCCTCATCATCTGTCAACTCTCCAGCTGTCTGTTGGCCACAGATGACAGCTGTAGTACATCCACCTTTTCTTCTAGATCCTCAGTTCAGAGATTGGACAGTGTTAGGTAATACCTATTTGTTGGGAATTCCATCAAAAACATCTGCATTGCATGTTAATTCTTTAATTGCTACTTCTAGGGAATTTTCTTTAGTTAACACTTCATGCACTGAACATATGTTTTATTGAATTCATGGAAATATCCATTTTTAAATCCTAGTGACAATTGGAAGTAAGTCAAAAGCTTCATGAAATTATTGCTGTAGAAATCAGTTACATTTCTTGTCCGTACTGAGATTTTTAATTTTCTAGAAATGGAAGTCACCTTTAGAGAAGTTGGGAAAAGGAAAGATAGGATGGAAAGTGTGGATTAGGATGAGTAAATGGCTAATACAGAGATACACAAAACCATCCATTTTATCCATAACAAACAAATTACAGAACTCCACTTGTGACATGGGGGAAAGCCAAACACAGCACAAGAAAATACCCTTCTCTGTGCAGCCTCCTTCCAGCAGTAAAATTCCTTAACGTCCGCTCTGCAGGTTTTCCTATTCCTCCAAGCTGCTCTGATACGGGGGTGCAAAGTTCCACCAAATGACTATTGTTGCACTGCTACCTATGGTTTGGCACAGGGAAACCCCTGAGCTCGTTCCTAGCCTTGGATCTACTCCGTGCTTTGGAAGGAGGCCCCATCGTGTCGGTGATCACACTTTATAACGCAGCGCTATTGCTCCTGACGTTTATATTGACTGAAGGGCAGCTTCACACAGGTCTGGGATTGCTCATAGATCAAAGGCAGATTTGCCAGCTGTCACCAGCCCTGCCCAATGTAATGAGATGCATTGACAATTATGATACTAAATGCACTGTGATTGTTTATAGATCATTTTTTGATTTAACCAATTGAAGGAGCTATAATATCACTGTGATACAACAAATATAAAGAGGGAATAAAAGATTTGATTAATATTGTGAACTAATGAGATAGGCTATTTGCTCACAAGGAAACCTGAAGGTTAGTCGTTCATACTCACACAAAAATCAGACTTTGTGAGATCATATTATAGTTAATTGAAGAAGGCAAATTCTAAGGACGATGCCATGTGTAGCCCTGTTTATTACATGAGTAGAGCTAATTTGGCAGTTTGGATTTCCTCGTGTAGAAATGTATTTCTCCCCGTATTTGGAGGATGGCAGTGATCGTGGCTCTGTCACATTTCATTACTTTAGACTTTACTCTGTTTCATTTCAGTCTGCAGCAGAACTGCTTCTGAAATGGGATTATTGACCCCTACCATTGATCACGCTGCCCCGGTGCGTGCGTGTGTGTGTGCACAGTTAGCACTACTATCAAAATATGTACATCTGAAGGTAAAAATAATACATGATCTGCAGGGTAAACAATATCTGTGGATCCTTCCTTTCTCCTTCTTTTTTACCCCCTGTTTTATTCTGAGGCTAGCTTAGTCCATCAGCAGGATGAAAGGAAAAATTGCTACACTTGTGTTAAATTTCCCCTGGGAAAGTAAATTATGGACAAGCCTCCAAGGACAACCCAGAAAGAAAGGGATAAGATATTGATGCACACTGTACCTCTCACTCTTTCTTCCTTGTCCCACAATTGAGCACTCCTTCAATGAAAAGTTACGAGTTCCTTGTTAAATTGAATTTCTCTTCTCCTTGTCTCACAATTTATTGTGACGCTGAAAATTTTATAACTTGGTAAAAACTGGCAGCAGCCCCATTTGTCCCCACAAAAGGCTCTCCAGGTTTGAATAGGTTTTGAAACAGAGCTATGAATGCTCACATTTGAAGACAGATAGGCATGCCAGTTCCCAGCTTATTATAGGAACTTTTGTGGTTACTGAATTTTTTCATCCGTTGTAAGTGTTATGTTTTTGGGGGTGTGCAGGGAGAGAAGGGAAGGGGATGGATGGAAAATCAGGATGGAAGAGGAAAATTTGGAATGGTGAGTGAGTATCTTTGTGCCAGCATCACTTCAAGCATCACCTGCTGATTTCTTTAAAGAAGTACTGATAAACCTTGTCTCCTAAATTTCATGCTGTAATATTTTGGTGGTCACCAAAACCTCAGGGGTCAGTTTTAAAATAAGACTTCAAAGATTCATTTCTAAGCCTGTTCATGGATGCTTTGGGTTTGATTCCTAGGTTGATAAGAATTCTGCTTGTTTTTACTCCACCAAGTAAAATCTGTGTCTTTTTCCTCGACATGTATTTTAATAGAGGGCAGGAGATAGGATATGTTAGATTTAAACTTTTTTAGGTTTGATCATGATGTCTCTTTTCCTGGATACACAATATATGGTACCTCTTGTATCAAATCTAGATGTTGAAAAGAAATTGACTTTTCTTTTCTCCCAGTAGCTTTCTCTGCAGTCATGCAGGGTGCTTAATTCTGGTGAAAGGGAAAGCAGGAAGACTGACATGCTACATGACATTCCAGTCATGGAAGAAAAAAAAAAGTTAGCAGATTGACAGGCCAATAAAAATACACAGAAGGTTTTTCTCCTTTCCAAGGATGCATGTGTGGGAATGTGAGAGAGGAAAAGGCTGGAGAGGGTGAAATATAATTGCATATAGGCACACACATATAAGCCTATATGCACAGGCAAACATTAATTCAACAGGTAATGATGTAGGTTCAAAACATTTTTTGTCTTAATGTTGGCCAAAATGGTAAAATTTTCAGTGCTCATCATCTTAAACTGAGCCTGCCATTGGTGTGACAAATAGGGAAGAACTTCTTCTGTGTGAGTTGCTGCAAAGCAGTTGAATGATAGACTATTTACACTGTATTTCAGGTTTGATGTGGTGGTTTGAGCTTATCACATGAAAAAGGCAGGGGTGGTTTGGATGAGTTGACCTTCCTGAGGATGACTGCTAGTCTGAATGTGCAGAGAGTAAGGAAAATGATGCCAGTCCCAAGTTAAGCTGTGGCTTCCTTTCATATGGGAGAAGATTGAGGATTGGTTTTGTTTTTTTTTTGCCACGAATGTAGTTCCTCCATTTTCAAAATCCTGAAGGCCCATTTGATATTTTTCTGAGAAGACCATGTAGTCTGGCCTATAAGAAACTGCTTCTGCATGTACTGTTTGCATGTACAAATCAGCCAGTTTAGGTATTTCTGATAACACTTTTTTACTGACTTTTCTAAAGCAGGTGGTTTTCTAAGCAGGAGAAAAGAACGAAGAGGAGTCCCACAAACTCTGACACCCTTTGGGGTAAATAGCAAGAGAAGGCAGCTCTGCCTTTGGAACGTAGCATGATTTACAGCTTTACCATAAAGCAGTCATTTGCACAGGGTCCCTTGTGACATGGAATGCACGGAATGGAGGCACCAAGGGAAGTGTCACCCCGTTGCTGTATATCCTCTCTCCTTCATTCACTCTTTTACATCCTCTTCTCCTCAGGAAGGTATTTCATTGCCTGTTTTACACGGTTTAACCCCAACCAGTAGATAAGCACCACATGTTTATTTGCTGTCTTCCCCACGGTGGGATGGGGGAGAGAATAGAGAAAGTGGGAAATAACGAGGTAAAGACAGTTTAACAGGTAAAGCAAAAACCCCCCACACAAGCAAAGCGAAACAAGGAGTTACTCCCCACTTCCCTCGGGCAGACAGATGTTCAGCCATCCACAGGGAAGCAGGGCTCCACCACATCTCATGGTTACTGGGCAAAACAAACTCTATCACTCTGAACATTGCCCCTTCCTCCTTATTTACCCAACTTTATATGCTGAGCATGATGCCATAAAGTCTGGAACATCCTTGTGTCCCATCCCAGCTCCCTGTGCACTCCCAGCCCATTCACTGCTGGTGGGTAAGAGGCAGAAATAGGCCTTGGCTCTGTATAATCCCTGCCCAGCAATGGCTAAAATATCCCTGTATTATCAACAGTGTTTCCAGCACAAATCCTAAACACAACCCCAAAACAGCTACTACAAAGAAAATTAACTCTGCCCCAGCCCAACCCAGCACACCTGTAATCCTGTGAATAATGTCATATTTACCTGTAGGCAACGGACAGAAAAGGAGGAGGGGTGAATAGCAGAGTGCTGCTGTTGGCATTTGGGGTGCAGAAGCATTTTTGAGACTAGTAAAAGTGGAGTGGGCGATGGGATAAGGATTGGAATAACCAGATTTAAGAGAGGTCATAAAATTGGGTACATGCGTGCACAGTGAGAGAGACACGAGGCCCAACTGTTAGATAAGAGAATTTTGAGAACAGTTCCCTAAATTATTAGAAATAATGCTTCTGTCTGGAGTCTGTAAATAATACCAGGACAATCTTTAAAATTGCTGAATATACTGTCCAAATATTCCTTCCAAACACGCTTGGAAACATTGGACTGCCAATAACAAATAGTAAATAGCCCTAGTGATGCATTCCTTATGATTGCTTCTTCCAGTTAAAGAGTACATTCATCTTTACATGAAGAAGATGAAAGTTTTAGCTATTACAGTATAACACTATATATTGCATATTTGATACATTAGACACTGACATTTGTAGCTTGTATGTCTATATAAGTATTTACTGTGAATAAAGAGAAAAGAAGTATTTGAATTCCACTGCTATATGTTTAGGGTTTGTCTCTGGGGTTTTGGGTTTTTTTTTTGGTTTTATTTTATTGCTCAGTTTGGGGTTAGTTTGTTTGTTTGTTCATTTTTTTAATATGACTCTGGGAGTAGCTTTCAAAGAACACTTTGCTAATAAAAAATATATACCTCTGTGTTTTCTGTCTGCTGTAAGGAAGAAAGGAGATGACAAGGATGAAACATCTGCTCTGGCATTATATGGCTATAATACAAGTAAATGCCTTTTGCCCTCTATATTTGCCACACCCTTTCTTGCTTCTCACTTAAATCACTGATATTTTTTTGTTTAAAAAGGACAGTTCTTGCATCTTCCATTTTCTAGTATTCTTCACTATTGCTGCTAAGCCAGGGAGTCATTGTTGTGCAACAAAAAGTATAACTTTCCAGCACTGAGATTAAATGAACATGAGAGAAATAAACACTTGTGCATAAATATGAGAATAGGTTTTGTTTAGTAGCTAAACCCATGTTTAAAAACTTTGCAACACTTTAGTTCATTCTTTTACCACAACTGTTTTGTTGCAATGTTGGTAGTTTATCAGGGAGCTCTTTGAAGATGGTGTATTTTATGTTCATATGTATTTGTATGGGTACAGCCAAGCAGTTGGGAATGAGGAATCCCTTTCCTCCTTAGAACCCACTGAAATCCCCGTGACCAGGTGGAGCAGGGATCACCTGAGTCTGCAGCCACCTCAGTTTCTTACCTAGGTTTGGAAGAACTTCTGTTTACTCCCTCCCCTTTGCAACTTTTGGGAGAGCAATTCCTCCTGGCTTTATTCAGCTTGTGTGGTTAGTCAAGGAATGACATTTAGTCTCTCGTACTGTTTAATATTCCCTGTGGTGTGAGGAGTGTGTGTGCAAAGGCTTGAAGGAGAAAGTTCTTGCACAAAATGTGTTGTTCCTACCTGCCTTTTCAGCCCCTTTTCCTAGTGCCTCTCCCTCAGAATGCTTGATGGATTTCTGGGGAGGTGGAGTTTGAGAGGAGATGATGCTGTTCCATGTGCAATTTTCCTTTATGGTAATAGGACTTGCTTATTTCCAGGTATTTCTGTGCCTTGTCAAAGATCTCAGTGGCTGCTTTTCAGGTTTTGGCTGTGTGCACACTTCCGGAGTCGTGTTTATCTGAATGCTACAACTCGGGGAGAAACCGTTTAAGAACCCTTTTTTGTGTGCTTTCTTGCACTGTTAAAGCGAATAAATTTTGTCATTGACTTCAAAAGCATTTCCAGGTATCAGCTTCCAGACTTGCCTGTGGATGATGACCATGTGATTTATTTTTCTTTACAGATACTGCTCTGTGACAAAGTTCTAAGGAAACAGCAAATGCTTGTTTCCCCCATATTATTCTGTTGGCACTAACTATAAAATTCTTGTGAGAGTTTGTCAAATTGTCAGGCATTCTCAGTTCTACTGGACTTTCACTGGAACTGCAGGTATTTAGCACCACCAGACCTGGAGACAATTGTCACCAGTAAGCTCCTGAAAGATGAGAAAATAGTGACACAGTTTGAGTACTTTGTGATTGCAGTTTTGGTCTTGTTTTCTAAGTTCCTATATCTGAAAAAAATAAACGTAGACACAAACAAAAAGTTAGGTTTTGTGCTCTGCACCAGTGTGTTCCAGGAAGTGGCTGGAGATCCATCATAGTACAGATGGAATGTCATCCAGGGCTACTTCAGCAGAAGAGTTAATGTGCTGTACCATTGTGTGCATAGAAAAACAAAGATCTTAAGTGCAATGGTCAGGCCATTCTGTACCTCTGCTAATTATTAGAATTACTCTATTTCAGCAAATTGAAAAAATGCATTTAATTCTTCAAAAACTATTTTCTTTGTCATCAGCAATGCCAAGTCTCCTCTTGCCTGACTGGGTTAAGAGCCAAACTGCTCAGCTCTGTCAAAACTCAGGCAATTCTGAGTGGGTGCCAAAGCAGAACTTGCTAGTCTCTAGTCAGCTTTGCAGCCACAAAATGCTGAATGAATGGGATACAAGTGGCAGCTGAGGTTCACAACTCAGGATCGCAGCTCTGGGTTTCTCTACCAAAATTCCTCCTGATTTCAATTTTATGCCTTCAAGTCCTTTTTTTAGACAGAGTCCCAAGCGATGCAGCTGACATTCCTGTCAGAATATAAGCTCTATTGAGGCAAGATTGTTTTTTTCCCTCACTTAAAATGGCATACACATATATGACTGCAAAGTCTGAACAGATTATTTCTGTGAGGGCATTCTTGGGGGCCAATATGATCATTCATCTTTTAAATAACAATGTGAATATTTACTCTCAAAGGATGTCTTCACTGCACAGCAATCACACAGTTCTTTTTTCTGATCAAATCTGAGGTAGATGTGCAATAGACTTCCATAATGTAATTTACATTCAGTATCCAACTGTGATCTTAGAGCCAACTTCTGAGCATCTCTGTGCTTCACTGTCCCATGGCACATACTCTCTGTGTCAAATCTTTGTTGGCTTGCAGTCTCTTAGGCTGCAGACTTTGGCAGCCTGGGTACACAAGGTAGGAGAGGAATATCTAGGTGACTTACCTGTCTTGTGTCTGCATTCCCTGCTGCACAGTGTAGCTATACACTAAATATTCTCAGTGCAGTGGCTTGAGAGTCTGCCAGGAGCTGAGCCAGACCCACGGTGAGTCCCAGGATTGTTGTTCTAAGAGTAACAGAGAACCCAGAAGGTGCTGTCCGCTTCTCTCATTGCCAGGTGAATTGTATGTGCCACTATCAGCATTTCAAAAATATCCATTTAAATCTTAGTTGCCAAATCAAGTGTATGTCGCTCTAATCAGCTCTGTGTTTACCCTAAACAGTATGTGTCCTTATTAGTGCCTTTTCAGTCCCCTGAGACATGCTGATATTGATTGAATAAACACGGACGATAATCTTGATTTGCAATAAGCTGTGATACGCACACATCCCGTAACCTTGCTGCTACTGTCAAAAATGCTGCAAGATTTCATTTGCATTCATTGCCTGGGTATAAACCTCACAGGGTGGTTTCTCAATCTGTCTCTGTATCTCCTTGAGTGCTGTGCGTGTTCTGATCTGGTTCCTCCGGGCTGGAGTCGGGGACCCGTACCTTGTTCTTCCGTTGTGCTTTGCACAGAAGTATCTCAAAGTGGTGTTTTCACAAACAGTAACCACCACAGCAGCCTTTTGGCCACACACGGCCTCACCTCCCTGGTCAGGGCAGAACAGACCAAGTTCTAGATCCAAATGAAACTGCAGGAGCAAGCTGGGACAGGGAGAAAGTAGCAGACGGGGAGTTTGGCTGGGACACGTTCCATTACAACAGCCCTCAATTGCTTAATTACAAGAACGGTCAGGACAGTGATTCTTGCACTGCAGATGAAGGATCAAGTCTTGTACTTTCTAACACCATTTCACAGGCTTAGTTCTGGCTCACCTAGTGATTGGAAAATCATGACCTGCTGAGTCATAGATGTCTTAAAAGAAAGGTTTGTTTACTTGTATTTTCAGTTCCATGAAGTTCATATTACTCTATCAGTAGGCAGCGTGTGAATAAATAAGATTTCAGGTTTGATCAAAAGATGTTGGAAACTAAGGAAAAGGCTCAAATAAAATGCCTTCATCTTGGTTTTTTTGTTTTTTTCTTCCATATTTCTTTTTTTGTTTTTCCCCTGGTATAGCATACGAAATACCCACCTGTCGAATGCTGGACTGAGCATGTGAGCTCTGTTCACTTCTTCCTCATGTGGGAAGCACTCCCATCCATAAACGACCAGTTAGATGGTTAAGGCAGAATGACAGAGCAAACATAATCTGTTTTCTTTGACTTCACTGTTTGCTATCTGCCTGCCTTTCATGGTTTCTTCATGCAGGCAAAAATATTTTGTGAAGCATAAACCCCTGTGGCAAATGCTAATCTAACCAACAATCAAGAGAATAATTGTTTTGCAGGGAATATTCTCATTCTGTAATAGAGAACAAAAGCCTTGCAATTAAGACAACAGAGCATTAATAACACGCATTTATCATTCTATATGAGCTTATTATTTCCAGTCCTTTGCAAATAGTTCTAATTTATATACCATTCCTTACAAAGCTGTATGTTAATGTGATCTGCATTGCTGTGTTAGAATCTAGAAGCATTTTAGCATCTTGCACTATAAACTTCTCTGGATTCTTTGAAGGGGAGTGCACAACCTTGAAATTCAGGAAACATACCCTTAACTTAGTCTTTCTAGCCTGATAGTCTCTACTACCCTCTTCCTTAAAGTCCAAGAGCTGGATTATATTTTCCTTCTAAACCAAACCAAATCCCATCATTTTCAACTCAGTGCTATCCATCTTCTTCCTCCTACCCAGCTCGTTTTGCCCTTCATTCTCAGACATTTCTTGCTCTCAGCTGGCTGTTTATGCTTAGCTGTTCTGGCAGTCCCATGCTCCTACAGGAGAATCTGTGCCTTTTCCTACACCACCCCATATGTCTGGGCTATTTTTCCTTTCTTGGTCAATCCAGATAAGTTTCCATAGTTGGTTCTCATGCATAATTCCAATGTTACATTCTCCTTTGCTCCCTGAGACAGATGAATTTACTGGGAATGAAGCCATGGCTTCATACTGGTGTCTGTCGGTTAAAGAACCACTGGCTGAATTCAGAGGGGAGAATAACTTGCATATGTTAAAGTGCCATCACTGCTAGTCTGCAGATGTGAGTACTTAATACAGAATTCTTAGCAAAAAGGTGGCTTTATTCCATTTAACCACATATGCTTTCCATATGCACCATTCCCCAATATGTATTTTGTGTGTAGAAAGCTGAGTGGGGGTCGAATGGTTCAAATACTAGTGGAATTTACTCCTAACAATCTCTTTAGCAATGTTTAATTTTTTGTTTTGTAAATACTGAGGACTTGAGTGTCAAAAGAGCATTTTAAAATATTGTAAAATCATATCTATGAATGTGCCTTGCTTATAACTAATTTTATGTCTTTCTATGGCTGCTGCAGTCTAATGCAATTCTCTGGCTAAGATTAAGGGAGTGAGCATCTGAATAAATTAGTGATATTTAAACAGAGGTGTTAATTTGCAATGCATGAACTGCTCCATAGTAACTGCTTATATGTGTGCTCTGACCTGGTGATAAATGGAAGATGCTGTCAGTTTACACCAGTTAAAGTCAGTCCAAAGAGAACAACTCTTCTTCAGAATGACTTGTCTTTTCCCCTTAGAGGGTATTTTCAGAGAGCTGATCATGAAGGAGTGCTGCTACAGACAATGTAAAAGATAATCAAAGATAAAAAATGGAGTCAGAAGCGTGAGAAAAATATTTGCTTATTGGATCTAGAATAACATTTATCATAAATTAAATGAGAGAATTTTCCCAGCATGGTTATTGGTTTTGCAGAGTGGAAAGTGTGTAACATCTTTGAGATCAAGCCCTTCTGTTTGATCTTCCTTCCACATGTTTAACTCCAGTTTTGTTGGCATTGTTTGAGATAAGATTCAGTTGTTCAGAAGTCTTTCTAGTGCTGCTTTAGACACCTTTGAGTAGCTGAGGCATTCGCACTGGGATAGCAAATAGGGCAGAGATCCCCAGGAGACCAGCCCATTCCAAAATGGAGTGGAAAGGCAGAGGAAGGCTCTCGAAGTTACACTAAGTAATATATGAAATATATGAACTTCTGTCAGAAAGTTCCATGGGAAATTTTTCATTGCTAAGTTGTTTGCTTTGTTCACTTACCAATATATCAGAAGAATTCACTGCTTTTCTTAACCAGTATTTGTCAGCCCTCTGTAGACTGAGGATACAGGCAACCTTCTGATAGAAACAGTTATTAAAGTAAAAAGGACTTTTTAGGAATCACTAATAACTACGTTTTAAATATTTATTGTTCTTACTAGGATTGCCAGACCAGCTTTATCTGACTTCAGCCCCTGTGTAAACCCCTTTGTCTTGGCCAGGGTGCAGGGTGAATTACAGGTGGGTCAGTAGACCTTCCTTCACAATTAGAATTATTTATGCAGCTGTCCTGGCCTGGTTTTCGTCACTTATCACTAACTATGCACATATTCATAATTTCCTACATTCCTTTGGTAAAAGAAGGTGGAGGTTAGATATGGTCCCACAACAGAAATTGCAAAGAATGAAGATATGCAAGGGAAAGTCAAAGACTTCAGAACATTATATTAAATTTTTATCAATAGAACCACTTGGAGGAAAAAAATTAGCTCAAAGAATAAAGGGTTATGCCTCTAGAGACACAAGTTCTGTATCAATATAGAGAATGAAGGAGAAGGACAGAAAAAAGGGGTGTATATGTTTTTGTTTCATTTTTGGGTCGGTTTTTTTTTGTACTTTGGAAGACTGAGTTCAAATTTGGGTTTGACTGAGATAAATATAGCAAATATATTTTTGACTTTTCCTTTCCCAAACCAAAACAAATATTTTGCTCCAGGGTATTTTTGGAATGTACAATAAATCAGTAGAAAAGGGGGAAAAAAATATTTAAACATTATCAAAGTGTTCTTAAACATCCATTGCCAGAGAATAATGATGTTCTAATGCTGCCACGTAATGTAAAAGGAAAATAGGACACTTAGGGAAAGCAGCTTTTGAGATAAATTTGACGTATGTATTTTGGAGGGAAGAGAGAGGATCATATGAGATTGTTTTATTTTATTGATTTGAATTTATGAGAGCTAATAATTTCTGCATCATTATAGGAAAGTGACATGAGATAGTTTTTTTTTTTTGGTGCCCCTTGGAAGCAGATGGTGAAAGTTGGGCGCTGGAGACAGATCCTTCCTCCGCTGAACCAATGGCAGGGGTTTGCAAATGAGGCAACGGGACCGCGGCCCCTTTTTTTGTTTGGTTTGTTTTTTGTTTAGAGCAGCTCCAAGAACTCATTAGACAACTGAGTGTCATTTTATTCAGTCCCATGCTAGTCTAACCAAAATGTGTGGTTAAGGTTATGTTGGAATGTGTATTTTTCCATTCATCTTTTATCTGAGGAGGTGACACTTTTTTTACATTGCAGGCACATTGCTAGTTGGGTCTGTTTTTATAACCATCACATTTCTGGCTAAAGGAAACAGAGCAGGCTTCAGTAGGAGCTCACACTGTTGGGATCTGGAATCATTGCAAATTAAATGGCGTTATGTAAGTTTGCCCTTCAGAAATTTGCTTTGGGAATTTCTAAATCCAAATAAAAAAGTCCTTTGTTGCCAGTTAATGGAAAAGTTGCCACCAAATGATATAAAGTACATGCTGTTAGGTATTAGTGCACAGGCTCCACAATGTTACTAGGGGGCTAGAAAAGCTGGATTAGCTATCTTTTGGGAATTAATTTGTTTATATCACTAAGTACGTGGTCAGCCATACAGCAGTGTGATTAGCTGCCATGGATTTCTGTTGGCACAGGATCACTTTTACTCTGTCATGTAATTATTGTATTTTAGACAGGTTAGCAAAGGAGAATTGTTAGCCTGTACTTACTTACTCTCCACTATGTTTTGGGGAAAAAAAAAAAAGGTAATATCTCTTTCCACTTTTATAATCTCCCATTACAGCAAGTGTTCTCTATCTCAGAAAATACATAAAGACCAGATTTTGCCCTCTGGATGCCTGCAACTTAGTGGTCAATCTGTAAAGCTCCTGTTAAGTAACAGAGTGACTTCTCAGTATTTTTTTGTCCTTCATCTCTGTTCCATTTTAAGGATAAGGATCTAAGTATCTGAGTAGAAGCAAAATGAACTACAAAATGAGCCATAGCTGATACTTTTGTTCTCTGAAGTCTGGATTAGTATAACTTTGTTTGGTTTTCTCACGTATTATGGGCAATTTGTCAAGTAGATAACATTAGTAGAATTGTAGTTTTAAAACACTTCTGATCACAATCTATTTGGCTGCAATGGGAATGTGAAAAAGTTGTAAATTGGTTATTACCCTGAGTGCAATTTCAATATAAAAAAATTCCTCTTAAAGTGAGACAGAAAAATGAGAGCTTAAATCAATGAGAAGGTGTGTGCTGACTGTTACAAACATAAAGTCTTGTTGGTTTCTCTTATTTTATGTGGAGGATAAGAAGGATCACAGCCCTGTCTCTTGCTAAATAAAAGGTCCTAAATTACTGAGCCTGCTCTGTCCCAGTGTGTGAAGTGCCTGCAGTAGCCTGGGGCTTGTTTCCTGCAGCAGGAGGGGGGAAGGCAAGGACAAAATTGTCATTGATGATTGGCCAAACTCTCATCCCTAACAACATAGTGTCAGGGACACCATGTTGGAGACTAAAGCTTTATATATGTCTAATTTGACCTTGCCATGTGTTGTGCACAAAAGCAGGTCCTCTCGGGTGTGAATTGTAATCCTCTTTAAAAGGACAAGGTGACCTCTGGAGAACAAAGATATGGATGGTAATGTAGGACCTACACATTCAGCCATTTGTTTATTACTGAGCACACTGGAGTATCCTGAATATATGGTGTCCAGGGCTGCCTGAATTCTATAGCATATTGTGTGTACAGAATTCTGCACAGCCTGGCAAATGTTAGTGAATTCAGTAGCACTTCTGTGGCAGTAATGACATGTAACCATCTGTGATTTCGCACCTGCAGAAGCCAGTGTCAGCTGTTGAAGTTCAGCAGCCCTGGCTTTGCATGAATTTATTGCCAAAAAACCTCGCTCATTTACTAGCCATGGAATTCAGATAACCCTTTCAGTGAACTTAAAGCTCTTGCACATTATGTGGCAAAACAACAGTTCAGAGAGAAAATCTCTACCAGGGTGCCTTTCTCAATAAACACTGTTTGTACACTGCAGTGCTTTTACAGCGTAAATAAGGAGTTTACATAGAACTGATAGCACTGCTGGTCCTGGGATACTGCTTCGTGCTCCCACTGGTACTGTGGCCTTTTCATGCAGGCGTTGGATGAATGCACCTGATGAGAAAAGCTCCCGTCTGAAATGTAGAAAGGGAAAAGGTAAACAGAGGCACAGAACGGCGAGCTCGCTTTACAGACTGCACTGCAGCACCACGGGGAATTCAAGATTAAAATCTCTCTCTCCATTTTCCCACCAGTGCCTTAAACACTACTTTATACCATCTGTCATGAAAATGAACAGGATTGGCTGCTTTCTTCAGATTCTGCTAGCAGGCACTCACACGAAATGATTTTATATAACTAACTGCAGAATAAATAAAAACTTTGTTTATTCTACTAGCAAGAGTAGTTCTATTAAATGGGAACAGATATCAGCTGTTTCTTACCAGAATGTGTGCTGAGCTCGGTATTTCTCACATGACTACCCAGATTCATCACAGATGTCATTGTATTACTTTCTATATCCTTTTACAAAAGACTTTTGTGGAGATACGCAGACTTTATGGCTGGCAAAACCACCATCGTCCTTTTCACTCGAGTCCTACTGCACAGGGAAAACATGCAATGGGGATAAAAAGGACTGTGGGATGGTGGAACATGACACATGGCAGATCATTCAGTCTCCGTGCCATACCTATGGGGCAAGTGCTTTAGATTTTGAGGTGGATAAAAAAAGAAAAAGTATTTTGATATCTTGCTAACATTTCCCATATTCAAAACCTGTTTGTTTTGTCTAGAAAAGTTTTTGCTAGGAGGAACATGAAGTAAGAGGTTATTTTAAACCACAATTTTCTCATATTTCAAGTTTTTCCAACGTGCTAATAAAGTCACATCAGATACGGTCCAAAGTATTCATCTTCCCACTGGGACAATTAAAAAGGTTCAAAGACAATTATAATTTTTGAGTAGTGAATGAATCAAAAAATATTAGTTGCAAAAATTGGCCCAATGTAATGGCAGTTTCCTACATGATGACAAATGTAATAGCTTTGCCCAACTTACTGACATCAGATAAATGATCATTTTTCCTAATTCCTGCTATTATGTGATTTAAAGAAGAAACATAGATTTCCAAGAACACACAAAATGAATGAATGATTTTCTTTATCATGGAGACTGGGGGGAAATCAATTTGTTTAATAATACTTGGGTAAAAAATGATAATGGTTTAAATGATGTTAGTCACAGCCTTTGAAGCTATGCTATTTCAGCTGAAGAACAGGAAATGATCTATGGCCTTTGGAGAAGCAAAGTAGAAGAGAAGAGCTAAGAGAAAGCCACATCTCCATGCTGGGAAAACTCCAGCAGAACTCGTGGAAAGTTAATTATAAAGAATCCACACTAACTTATTTAAATCTATATCTGTTCCTTTAGCCCTAATTAGGTTGTTTGCAGTGCAAGATCTTACATGTAGAACTATTAAAAATATGAAGAGTTTTGCAAACCTGTCAAAAGGGGAACAGCCCCATTGCTTTTAGAATTAGGAAAATAAATCCCTTGCCTTGTGTGCTAGAGTATCAATGCACTTAGAGAGAGAATGCTAATAGACCACGAGATTGGAGGCTTAATTAGTAGTTAACTCTGTTGATGAAAAGACTCATTACCAACACCTAAGAACTGGAGTCTATTGACAATTTGTTTCTAGTACCATAAGTTATAACTAAAACTTTTTTCTGTAGTTATTACAGAGCTGCTTCTTCACTTCTTGAAGTAAAGATCCTAATGGATGTAATGAGTATTTATAGCTTAAACAATAACAGTGCATAACCTCTAGAATCAATGTAATTAAGGGAAATCAATAACAATAGCAAAATCTCATTGTGTCAGCATTTAACGAGGAGTTGGTAGGGCCAGTACCATGCAAATTGAATTTTTTCTGTGCTTGTGGTATGGTGGCCATTGCTTTGCAAGTGGCTGTAAGGTAACATGAAAACCACGCTATGATACTGTGAATATATTTATTTGGTAGAAATAACATTATGACTTTCCATACTGCATTTGTTGTATTAAAACTGTGCAACAGCCTAAGACCTCTGCTGAGAGAAGTCAAAGGTCTATCTAGCTTGCATTCTGAACACAGCTCTCTTATTATAATTTATCTTTTTAAGGAAGGCTGGAACAATATGGTTTTAAATACTTCAGCAATCTTAATGTTTGAAGCTAGTCTTTCTTTTGTGTGTCACAGTGAGCAGTTTTTTCTTGATTTAGTTCTACTGTTATTGAATTTAGAGAATGTTCTTTTCGAGAATTTTCTGGACCTGCCTGCTGCATCTCACTTTGTGTCCTGGACTTTGTGTTTCTTTCCGTTCTCCAAAGTCTACTTCTTAACTTTTGTAATGTGTATTTTTCACATTCTGTGCCATTTCTTACTGTGTTTTAGGCCATCGAAGTGCTTGGGATTTCCCCAAGTCTGTCTCACTAAAATGAGCACGCTTCTTGCACGCTGCCATGAATTGCGCTTGTGTCATTAACAGTTTTCCACTTGCTACCTGTGCTATTTAACCCTGCAGCTCACTGAGGTTATTGGTCTTGAAAGTAGGCCCTTGTCTTTATTTTACTCTTCTCTGCCTTTCCCTTCTCAAAAGCTGTCATCTGATCAATGCCTCCTTTCACTACCCTCTCCCTTTCTGCAGAGTTTAATCAGACCCCAGACAACTTTCTATGCAGAACTCCTCCAAGTCTTGCTGCTCAAAAAAGCTGTGGTGAGGTTTTTATTAGTTGTTAACACTTCCTATGCCTCCTGCTTATTTCCTGCAAGCCTTGCATTAGCATACACATTCATCTCACACCGACTGTTGTTTTTTGGCTTGGACATAATGAGATTCCTGGAAAGAAAACCATCATCTGAGTGCTCAACTCCTTTCTGGTAGTTCCTAGAATTTCGTGTCAATCTATGTGATTACACAATTGGACAAAGCCTGGCAAAAAGGTTAGATTTGGAAGTTACTATTTTTCATGACTAATATACACAATAATTGAAGTAACCTAATTGAGATGGATAAAAAAGAAATTACATGGTGCTATTTTTTTAGAGGCAGAAAAAAACACTTAGTTGCTGCTGCCTGTGTAGGCATTGACTTTTAGAAGTAGCTGTTCTACGTGGCAATGTCATTCCTTCTTCCTCTTGTCTTCTACAATGGCTTTTGTGTAACAAGATCAAGGGTTAAGTTGAATCAATTATCACCCGCTTTTTGTCCTTTCCTTAAATACTGCTTAGTCACTTGCTCTGAAAAGGAAGTCAAGAGACAAACAGCTGACTTTATTCCTAGATGCCATGTAACAATTGAAGGGTAAACGCTTTCTTCATATTTTAAGCTTTCCCCAGCCCTTTACCAGAAGAGAGCATTGTGGTTATTCTCTAAGTCATAGTTTTTTGAGATGAATAGTGCTCAAGTAGGATATAAAAATAATGCTCTGCGAGATTATGAGGTAATCAGAAAAAGTTAATACAATGCAGCTGAAACATGTGAGCCAAAAAAATTGGGCAAAATTGTTTTTTGATATGATTTGTGAAACTTATCAGACTGCTAAATATCCAGATTTTCTTTAAAGCATCTTCAGTATTTACAGAAATAAAGTTAATATACCTTTAACTAACACATGAACACCATTAATATAAGACAGATCTAGCACAATAAATTCAGCGGGCCAGTTGCAGTGCAGAATCACAAAGTACCTTGTATTTATTACCTACACAGGTATTTAACACATCTACTAAGTAAGATTATCTCAAGTTTTCAACAAGAAGGTACAATGAGAGATACAACCCAGAAAAATGCTTTCTTCATAACACTGTCAACGTGCACTCCAAAATGAACACCAAAATAAATAGTTTCATGAAACCTTTCAATTTTTTAATAAGTCAAAATACACTTTTCTGACAGTATAATTGCTTTTCATACTGGGCCTTAAATCTCCACTACTATAAAAGAATAATGCTACAGTAGATCATTTGTGAAAACTTAATGAAAACTGAGTTAGTGAACCTCGGACTCAGTAGACCTTGAAATTCACTTTCAAAAACTAATTTGCAGTAAATGTATGAGAAACATATTTAGACATGATAAACTTTCAGTCCTCTGTTAGCTAGGTATAGAAGTTTATCTTGATTAACTATTTTTTCTTTTAATTAATCATTCATGGAGGTAGCCAAAATGTTGTGGGTTACATGTCCACTAGTGACACTCATCCAACAAGACCAAATTATTTATTTATCTTTTCTTAGCTTGCATAAATAATGTCATATACCAAATCATGGTATTTCTTCAGTAGCCTTTGATTTCTGTATCTTGTTGATTACTGAAGATCCATAGGGTATCCTGATTATGATTTCTACAAGTCAAAAAATATAAACTGTATTGGAAAACAATAACTATTTAGAAGCTTTAAGCACTAATTTTATGTGAACACAAATGCTTCACACTGCCATGAATCTGTATATGAAATTGTAACAAACACAGCTGAGAGATCTTTCACTCTCTTGCTTCAACATTCTGCATCCTCTGGAGCCCTTGTGTTGGAGGGAGATGAGAAGGGACTTGCACTGGTTTCTGTGGGAGATCCATTGATAAAGGATAGCACATGATTTCAGTACACCAATGTATTTTCCATTAAACAAGAACAGGTTAACTCAGAAATGTTTGGGCTCATGAGTTCTGCAGTAATGCACCCTCTTAAATGAGCTTCCAACCTCTGAAAGTGAACTGCACTTTATTTGAAAAAACCAAAAAATTAAATGTGCAATTTCAACTCTTCTTCTCTTGATTTTTTTGTGCTCAAGGTGAAATACGCTAGCCTGGAGATGTCTGACCCTCTGACTGGCAACTGGGCACAAGTTTTCTGTGTTTCCTTCTAACTGCTAATTCCTCAGTTCCTTCCAGCACTTGCCTCAGCTGTCCCTGCAAATTGCAAAGCATTGAGTGAAGGTTTTGCTGGTGTGAGAGGGATTTATCTCTGATTCACTGGGAATGGGTTGCAGATGGGTTATAGGGGGTTTAAAATGATAAAGTTCCTGTTCTCAGAATAAAAATAATGCTTAGAAGATGCCACTGTGATTAACTACTTATTTCAGCTTTCAAAATCTCTTTTGTAGTATATGAGAAAAATTTAAGGTCAAAAGACCCTGGAATTCCAGGTTTACAGTCCAATAGGTTTCCATGGCAAACTTTCTGCGCATTTGCTTTCTCAATAGCTTTTCTAAATGCAGGAGGGCACAGTCATTGGATTACCAGAGGAAGAGAAGGAAAGCACAGATATGTTAGTTTTGTTACAAGAAAATCAAGTTCTGTTTAGCTTGGCTCACTGATAAACAGAAAAGATTAGATTTTATTGTCTGATCCATTGCAAAGCTTTCAGTTCTGATAATAATAAATAATGGTGAACAGTTACACAGCCATTGCCATCAATAACTCAGCCCTGCCTAAAGATGAATAATATATACTTAGCCTGATTTTAAAGATGGAGTAAACAAGATGAATGCTTTTCCCATGGTCACAAAGGAAGATAGTATAAAGACTAAGTTGTTTCTTGGAGCCATTCCTCATCCAAAGTCTTCATTAGTTTCTTGGTTAAAGCTGAAATATGCTCTAAGGTGCTTTGGCACACCCAGGTGCAATAGGTGATTTCTTGTTCTGCTGTAACTCCTTGTGTCTGTATCAGTTAACTTGAAACCCACTGGTAACACCTAAACTTTTATAACCATCTTCTACTTAATATTGTGGCTTACATTTCTACTGAGAAATTGCTTATTGAAAGACAGCTGGCAGCTTTTCCACTAGTCAGTGCAGGAACACGCTGATCAATGAGAGTCCTGTGTCCCTGTTTCATTACAGTGCTGGGGGGCTGCTTTGTAGCCCAGTGGTCTATTCCTGTTCCCATCGTGTTCAGCGACAAAATTCCATTGTACTGAGAGGCAGCAAGACCTGACCCCTGGGTTCAGGCCAAAAAAATATGTGAATATGTTTACCTTTAATGTAAAGTTTCTCCTCCCTATCCCTGCGTGCCTTTAAGGAGGGGAATAGAAGCTGGTTTAGTGAAATGAAGCTGAACCATCCCTGAGTACAGTGCTTAATATTTACAACAGCAAAGTGTTGTGGGTCCAAATCATTGCTTTGTAATAATAAAGAAAAAAAAAAGTGCACACAAATGCATTACTTGCCAAATCATCCAAGGCTTGAGTGTTCCTTTCTCTTTCTTAATTGGATAGATAATGCCCTAATCTGTTTGGTATTGTTTCACTTCTATCTATCAGTTGCTTAAAAATAGTGAAACAAGGTTATCACAAGACTCCAGATTTACCCAGCTTTGTAGTCCAAATGGAAATGATTTACTCAGAATGCTTTTCCAATCACTGTTCTTTAATTGGCTCAAGTGGAAATAAATGACACAGATCAGTTGCAGTTTTTGTAAAACTTATCAGTGTAAGGTACGTCATGGTGATAAAGTGGGTATGATGGAGCAGGGTGTGTTTTAAATAAGGTAGCAGGATGCTACGGTGGCCTCCCTTCTCAGGCTGCCATGGAACTCTCCTGTCAGCCTTTGCCCACTGCTGCCCACAATTACCAGTGTGAACCAAGATTATTTGTCCTATGAACTTCTTCGGGTGAACATTAGAGTTTACTTATTTTTTTAGTAGTTTATAAAAATATATGTAAAATAGCTATGCTTTCTTTACTTATGAAAAGTCTAATAACAGAAGGACTTCTTTCTCATAGACCAGAGTTAATTTCATGGAAAGAGAAAAAATGTAGCCAAGTTCCTTACAGAAAACTGATTTATCTAAAATACTTGTTTTTAAAATACTTCCATATTATAAGCATTTCTGAAGAAAAAAAAATAAAAAGAGGTTAGTCTGTCATTAATGTACCTTTATCTTCTGATAGCGAGACAGCACATCATAGATTTATGTATCAATCAGTCAAACATCTAGAACCACTTGAGTTTCACAAAGTTGAAGACATTCCAGTGGCTTTTTACTTCCCATCACTTGCACTTGGGTCATTGCTGCTACACTCAGCAGGAGTCCTGTATCTCAATCCAAGCAAAGAACCAGGCTTTGACCTCATTGTTCTTGGTTTCTGGAAGCACGTGGAAGAAAGACCTTCTCAGCATTCACAGAATAAAACAAATTAAAACCACAATGAGATTAAAGTAATGCCTCTTATTGATTTCACCTGTTTAAGTACAGATCCAAAATAAAAAACAGAAATAGTTCAATTATTTGTTCAGTAATCCATCACAGCAAAGAAATGGGATTATATGGTTAATCATAGAGATATTTGCTGTCAAGAGTGGGTGTAAACTGCAAAAGGTGAGATGAAGAATGACGGTTTTTCTATGACGAATATTGGTTGGCACATTCCTTGGTGGCACCGGAGAGGGATAATGCAATATATATTGCTTTTTAATCTTTTCATTTCTAAAAGAGCAACAATCCTGGCATTTGTACAGCACCATTAAATTGCATTTTCAGAGCTTATCAAACAGTTGAATATGCAAAGCATCATTTTATGGTTACCTGCTTCTCTTGCTCTCAGGTTTAGAGTTATTGACAAGCCTCCTGACATCCAGGGCATTTTTCCTCGGTTCTTTGACACATATAATACTGACACATCCTGGAAATCCTTCCAGACAGCATCAGCCATGACATGCAAAGCTGGCCTTTATCTGGTTTCTCTTGCTATTTGACCTGGGATTTAAAGCCTTTAGATGTGGCATATCTCAGATTTAGAAGAAGAGACCAGGGCAGGACTCGGTGTGACTGGCAATAGGGAGGAAAGCAGTTTCCTGAGGAGTAGTGCCTGCACTTGGATCCAAACCGTGTCACCGTGAATCTGGACACCGAAAAACTTTTAGTCCTAACTCAAGATGTCTGAATCATCCTTCCAGATCCAGGAGCATAGTTTGCAGGTGTGGAAATTAGGAAGCTTGGTTCTTAAAATAAGATGTGTGAATATGGCCTAAGTGCCTTAAAGGCAACTCATTTTTGTTCATCAGTGCTAATTGCTAAGTGAATTTCAAGGTTCTTCATTGTGCTAATTACAGGATAGCAAGAAATCCCGGAATGAATCTCTGTGAATTCAGAGAGCAGTGCTGTCACTGTACGCCTCAGTCTTTAATTATGATAAAATTACAATGGGATTGCCTAATTTTGAAAGTTCAGTTTTTAAGGGGGAAGAAATTAGACCCAGTTCCTGTCCCTTATGCAGCAGTAAGGAAAACTACTGTTGTGTGCCAGCCTTGTGGCAGGCTGACTCATCCTTCAGATGATCAGCTTCATTACAGATGAGGACAGATGAATCCAGTGTGGAGGTGGTGTTTGGCTCACACAAGAGTTCCACACCTCTGCAAATCTTCTTCTCTCTGTGGCCTACATCTACTGATGTACATAAATAGATGGGTAACTCTTATTCCAGGATTAGTTCTACCGAAGTTGGAAAACACAAAGTATTCAGTTTTCTCTGCTGTAAGAAGCGCACACTGAAGAACAGTTTTGGAAAAAAACCTGCTTTGCATTAGAATGGAGGGAATCATAAATTTTGATTGCTATGGAGGAGACATTTCCAAGAATTCAAAGAAATGATCTGTGGCCATTGGCTCCTGCAGGCACATGTACAAACACAATTGAGTAAGGTAGATAAAATACTGACCGCAGATATTACTGACACTGAGAATTATTTTTTTCCAATTTGTTCAGGGACCTTTTGTTTATAGGAAGTCTCAGCTACATTTCTCAGTAAGTCGGTAGCCTGTGGGTCGATTAAAATTATGCCATTAAGTTAATGTGGCAAAGAGAAAGAATCACTGCAAAAATAAAGTAGATTCTAACATATTCTGTGATAATAATGAGGCCTGATCTATATTCCCTGTTTTGAGCAGCTGAGTAATAAACCTTGTTGAGACTTTGCTTGATTGATAGATGGCTTCTATCCAGTGACTCCAGATAAGACAGTAGGGAAAAAGCAGCACAAAAACAAAAGGGAAAAAAATAAAACTGATCTCAGGCTGTTATGGTCTGATGGCTCAACGTGCTACTGGTGTCTGCCAGCATATTGATTCTTCACATTTGATAGCACTAAACTGGCACTTTTACCAGCTGAAAGGATGGGATCAGGAATGACAGAGCAGAGGGAATCAGTGCCTAGTTTCTGTAGCTTCAGGGCAAACAAATTGCATGGCAACGATTTACTTTTGATAGGGATAAAGGAACCCAGTGAAGTTGACCATTGGTTACTAACCTCGTGTTTTACAGGAAAACCTTTGAATGATTTTCTGCTTGTTGCTGTTACTCGGCTTTACAGAGATATTATAATTCAGAATGAATTCACAGGGTTCTCTGTGTGAGTGTTATTGGCAAGTTTACCAGATGTGTGTGTTCATGTGGTACTGCTTGGGCAGAGAAATGTGTTGTAAATCAGTATTTTCATATATAAATGAAACACAATCAGCAGTGTGTTCTACACGAAGTAGTGGCTGTGTTTGAAAGAACTGTAGGACAAAAATGATTAATGGTTTACCAAGCAGACCTCACAAATCATTTACAGGATGAATTTTGTTCAAATTTCCACAGGATTATTTTGGATTCCGTTTCTCTATATATATATAAATTCCTCTACACAGCATTGGGTGTCCTATGCACGGAGAGAGAACAGAGTATTACTGAGAGCATCTGCTGTGTAAATGGCACATTGGTTTATGTTCAGGAGCTGTAGTAGATATGAATGAAACTCCTGAATGATATTAATTTGTATTGGGGGTTTTTTGTGTGATTTTAATCGGATGAATGTTGCTTGGAAAATGTGTTTAGATATCTTATGCTATAAACTGTACTGTTATTTACAAGAGGCCAGTCCTATTCCTGGATTTTACAAGGAAATACCTTTGTCCTCCAATTATACATCATGATTAGCATTCACACTAAAGATCTTTGAATTCTTCCCAGCTTTCCCCATGAATAGTTTAGTTTGCTGCTTAGGAATGTATTATACTTTTGGATGCGTAGTTGAGGAAGATGTAATCAGGTCAGAGATACATACACATATCTGAAAAAAAGCCATTCAGACAACATTCCTCAGATGTTGCAAATAGTCAGATTTTACTATAAATGAGCAGTACCTAGCAGTGTGCAGGGAGTAATGTGGGCATGTTACAGAAGGCTGTATTTCCTGTGTGTGGGTTAAAGATTTAATCCTTTATGTAAGATGAAAGGCACGGTAGGTTTCTGAAAGGGTATATGCATTCACTGAGCCAGAGAATAATTATAGCACAGTGAGTTATAAAATTGATGTTTCTATGTTCAGTTTCATTGTCTTGTTGTAGCCTGTGTCTTAATGGAATAATTATCCCTCCATTAGTGTGTTTACTCTGGGAGGTGGAGTAGTACCTGCTTTCATTTGTCTGACTTGTTTTTTAACTCTTTTATGAAACTTGCTTTTTATGAAATCATTTGATTGTGAAATTTCCATTTCCCAGATGAATAAAAGGTGAGGGGAAGAAGGAATAGGTACTTCAGATTCCATTTGTATCCAGTTTTTATTGGATCTGTTCAGGATTCAGATTTTTGTGGCATTGCTGATGTGGGTATTGAAAGGTAAAATTGTAATTTATAACAGGGAAGTTATATACCTAAATTAGTTTACGTTTCGTTATAAACACTAACTTGTTTGTCTTGCCACATCCATTCTCTCACTGACTCAGTCACCCAATGTTCCTTGAGACTACCAGGTGCTGGGTTTCGGGGCGTCAGTCTCAGCAACTGGTATCCGATGTTTCAGTCTGTTTCTGCCTTGGAAACCTTGGAGGGCTTTGGACCTTGTTGAGATGATTGCTCTCTCCCCTTTGTCCGTCCTTGCAGGAGAAACACCATCAGAGTGAGATTGTCAGAACAGCTGCCTGAGTATTGATCCAAGGAATACAGGCAAGGCTTTAAAGGAGCTGTAAGAACAGCAGATCTAAAAGGCTGGAGCACTGGTCTGCTTACCCAGCAGCACCAGCTCCACTGCTTTTTCCATATAAGTATGCTTGATAAAAAGATGCGAAGAATTCTAACCTCATTCCAGCTTCTTACAGATTTCTTCCACTTCTTTGTACCTGCTCTTTCTGTTCCTTATTTCTGGCTGCTGGTTATATTTAGTGTAGTGTCACAGTCAGTCTGTGAATCTTACTGCAATGAACATTTCCTTTCCTACATGGAGTGAAATAAAGTATCACAATGAGCTCTTGCTGTACCAGTTGCTCTAAACCAGCTCTAGGTTTTTTGCACGCAGTTCTAACACACCGCACTGACAGCTTTATTAATATTGACATTAATTTTGCAGATTTCAGTTGCATGCTAAGATGAGGGGTTTGATGTGAGACTAGATCATGTAAGGGAAGATTACACAAGGGGAAACATTGATTGCTTTTACAAGCATTCATTTCTGCCAGAGAGTGAATCTTTGGTACATGCTATACATCAGAAGCAGCATTCCTTGTCCTGGGGATGGAAAATGTCCACAGTGTGGTTTACTGTGGGTCTGGAAGAGCATAGATGAGTGATGCCTCTCACACCTTTCAAGGCACTCTTTGGAGGAGCACACAGGTGAGCTGGACTCCCTACATGGATTTTTCCATTCTTTGTACATCCACCATTTTGCAGATACAACCAGTGCACAATGTGAAGGAAGCTTAAATACTTTATTTGATTTAATTATATATCATTATACCTCCTTTAAAAGAGGCAGGGCCTTGATAAAGAAAGAAGCATACATTCCATTATTTCTTTAAATAACAAGAATGAGCTCTTCAGCACAAGTGAAAGCAGACCATATGCCTTCCCTTTGGGTATCCCTTGGCACTGACGTTCTGGCATCACAGCCCTTCCTGTAGAAGCCAGCAAAAGATGTTTAATGGCTTTCAGACTCTGAAATGAGTTCTGCGGCCATGTGTGTCCCTCTCCAGTTGTCTGAGGAGATGAGCTTGAATTACAGCTCAGCCACTGCTGCCAAGTACTTTCCATTATTCCAGCAGACCAGGTTGCCAAGCAGGATTTATGGTCCTTTTAACTCAATATCAGGCGATGGAGCAGCATTGTGTGATACAGGCTGTATACCAGATATTCTTATCAATGGAACAGGACTCTCTAGAATCAGGGAGATAATCAAGTCTGTAACTCTCACATTGGTAATTGGCACTACTCAGAACACAGTTAAATATAAAAATACAAACTAGGAGCGCAGAAGAAATGACTTTGTTTTTGCTGTTGATTAAGTTACTATGCAGATCATACAAATTGCTTTCACATTAAGATTTTCTAACCTCTTTCCTTGCCCTCTGTCCGTGAAGTTTTGTATATGCCTGCAATACAGTAGCTCTTTTGATTGGGCACAATCTTGATAATTACAATTGAATATTATTTTTAATCAGTTGTGATCCGAGACAAAGCTGGCTTTTGTGTTGCTAATAGCGATGAAATTATGAATATATTAAGCTTTATTTTTCATTCCTATGAACAAAGAGATAGTTATGATATAGAAGTAAACATTTACATTCAAATGTAAAAGAACAATTGTTTTTTTTTTTCTGTGATATTCATAGTTTAAGACTCAGCTTTAGCACGAACCAGAAACCTATCTTTCCAGTTATTTATAGCCAGGGAAAAAAAAAAGGCAAATCATTTTAGAGTGGTCTACATGTATTTGCAGAAAAGATAAGCTATATAACTGCCTGTGCTGTTGTATCTCTACTAATTTGAATATAATGAGCAAACTCTCACCTCACAAAAATTGGGTCCTGGGGGTTAACATATTAGCTTTTTATCTCCAGCACTATAAAAAATGTCATTGCCATGCAGCTAATTACATTAAATAGTTACAGATATAACATACATTGGAATAGTAGTTTAATAAGCAGAAAAAAATAAATGGCATTTCAGCTATAATTTTTTTGTTTCTGTTTTTCCCAAATATTAATGATTTCTAAGATGTTTTGAATGTCCTTGACAGGGATACATGTAGACCTGCTGACTTTTAGTGTAAGCTCAAAAACAACAGCTGTAAACCACAGGTAAATTAGAACATGGCTTATGTCAGTGTGATTAGAGTACCTTTGGATAACCAAATAAAAATAAGAAACAATAAACCAAAGAGCAACATTTGCTCTTTACTGTTCACCATGAAGTATTCAAGTATAGAAGCAAATTATTCTTGTGTGATAAATAACTGCTGATGGATTTTACTGGGCATTGGACTTGGCTTCCAAAAACAATTTATGCAGTGAATACTTTAAAAATCTATTTCTTTTCCTGTGTCTGTGCTAGACACAAGCTTTAATACCGTTTATAAGAATATTCTCAGATTCAAAAAAATCCCTTTAATGGCATATCTGGTGCTCACTATCATGAATACATGTATGTTTTTCCTCTTCTATTTCATATTAGCGCTTGAGAAGAAAGGCATTGCATTTATGTAACGAGGCAATCTAACTAATGGCTAAATTAGTGGTATTCAGAGGATACCAACTAAAGCTAAATTTGTATTGATGTTTACAGTTTCCATTAGATTTCTGGATGACTAAAGAAACCAATTATTAAGCTGATATAATGAGACCTGATATTCTTATGTTATTCTACCATCTCAGACTGTGCTGAGAGAAGCCATCTCAAGTTCTGAAAAAAAAAAAAAAATCCACATAAAATATACTCCTAACTGTACTAAACTCTTAGATAAATAAAACACGACTTGAGCAAACCTCTGCTGGAAGCTCAACTGCTTTCCCACAGCAGTGTCAGTCTTCATAGTGTGTTCATGGTTTGCTAGTAACTCCATTTTCAAATCTGCTCCTTTGGTTAGCTTTAGCTGGGTTTAAACTTAAAGAAACCCTAAAATAACCTGCAAAGAAAGACTATTTCTTCTTCACTTTATTAGGAAGGGCCCCAGAGCTGCTGCTTTCTCTCTGGCCCTTTCTCTGCAGCAGTGGTGAGCTGCATCTGGAAGGTTCCATTAGATGTTTGCCACCGTGGCTGTGGGGAATGAATGCCTCACACATTTTCTGTGGAGTGTCTTTGTCCTAAATTGGATTCATTTGACTTATTTGCTGCTATTTTTATTTGAAGCAATAGAAGAAATGAGGTTCTGGTAATGTATGCTGGGGTTGAAAAGGACAGTTTTCAGTGAGGAAGTCTTCCGGGGATTTTCCTATTTGGAGGAATTAGGATTTGTTCCTCTATGACAGCACTCCTCAGAAATGTAGGACTTCATTTCTCAGTTCCATAGAGCCATTTTGGTCTTTCATATTAGCTTCAATTTCCCTTCCAGAGAAGTTTTAGTGGTTAAAGGATGTGGTATTAAAGGTGATCAGGTGGAGGTTATATGACCTGCCTGTAGATTTTGGAAAGTGATATAAATTTCTGTCTGGTGGTTTTCTTCTTTTCCCTCCTCTGCCTTCCAGCACATGGATTGCAACTTCCTGGAGCACCTGTGAGTGCCTGGAGGACAGGCATTCAATTTTGGGCACTGCAGGGATGGGATCATCTCCATCCTGGTGCCCATTCACAGGCAGAGATCCTTATGTGAACAGATTCCCATCCCCATCACGGGCAGGTCCAAGAGGAGACCTGGGCCTGTGGAGATCTCTGGCTTTGTGCACCCTATTCATTGTGCTCCTTTGACTCAAGGGCTGCTTTGGTTTGTGTAATTTTACAAGCTACTGAAGCAGGACCTATTGATATTTAAAAAAATAATTAAAGCAGTCAGAGTATTGAGTATTAAAATTCTGCCATTATGCAGTTTCTACTTTTTGTGTTACAGCATAAGATTTTGACTCTACTTTTGCTATTATGAATCCATTACATGTAAATGAATGAATACTATTGTTAATAACCATTTACAGCACACAGTGTTAAAGCTCCAAAGGAGCTATTAGAGTTTACTGTATGCTGTGAATATATATGAAGAACAATACACAGACCTCAGCTAAACCGTGATGAGTGCATTGACATAACATCAGCTCTGAAAAGAATCTAAGACTCCATAGAATGCGAGTGGCAAAACAAAGAAATTCAAGGCCCGAGTACCCTTCTTTAAATCACCCAGCTCCAGTGCTGTGTGATGGGTTTCACTGGTGGTAACAGTTGTGCAGTGCTGTTGGAAATGGAGCCTGCCCTGATCACCTCCTGTAGGGTTCAGGTCACTGTGCCACCTCCCGTAGCCCTGGGATGGCCCCCACGTTTGGGATGTCCTGCGTATCAGCACGCAGAGTGTACAGGGACACTCATAGCTTGTCTGGTTTGGAGTGTGTTAGGTAGAACACAGCCTAGGTTTTGTGTACACAGCTGCATTTGTGTCGCAAGAGTGTGATGAGTTTCTGTTGCAAAGTTCGAGATTTGGTAACACTTTTGGTGCAGCTGCAGATCTAAATAAGTCCAAACATGCAGCAGGCTTACTTCAAACCACTGCAAAATGAATCTCTTCTGCTTCTGAGACAAATCTGGAGACAAGCTTTTCAGAGGTGAGATACCTTTTGGCTCTTTGTTGGTTTGTTCTAACACTCCAGTGACAAACTTTATGGTACTGTCTCATTACCAGAGTGGTGGGGAACAGCTCAGAGGGAGCAACAAGAGCTCACAAATTGCTTCAGTTCTTACATCCATTAGCCTGAGCAAGGACTTCCAGTTCCTACTTTTTCAATTATATTTTGTGTTTTAGTTTTTTGCTTTTGATTGTGGCATTAATTTGTTCTGGAGGAAATGTACTGAAATTCTTTGTGTTCATTGACCACACTTAGGAATTACTGGAAATGGAAACTTAAATGGCTGTCCAAATTTGGTGCTAATTTCAATACCCTTGGCTTTTTACATTCATTTTTAAAACTTTTCTTCTTGGCGATGTTTTACTGACTTCCCAAAATATGAACCAGATTATTGCTAGCTGGCACAGACTTTCATGATAAAGGTCACTAAGGTCATCCTTTAATTTTAGATTCCTCTGAGCCAGTTGTAGCTTCTGAAAGTTTCCCAAGAGCCAGGAGCACTATCTAACAAGCAATCCTTGTGAAGTTAGAATCCTTGCTTTTCTGAAATGCAGGTGGAAGGCAAGTAGAAAGCAAAGTTTTGATCTTTGGAATCCAGACACAATTCTCAAAACAGAGACAGCTCCAGAGGGTAATGGTTCCCAGAACTCTCTGACTGTCTGCGCCTGTCCCCTACAGAACTGAGTCCTGAGCTCCAGTGGCTCGGTAAAGGCAATGGTGACATTACATTTGAAGTTTTAGGAACCGATTTTCCATCACACAGAAAAGGTGAAATTCTTCCTCTCATGATGTCAGAATGTTAATTAAACTGGTTAAGCCAAAGAAAGGATAATAAAAAGCCCATATGAATAAAAAAAAAAAAAGAAAAGGGAACGTCTCTCTGGTGTCAGGGATAAACTTCTTCAGGCCAGAACATGAATGAAATGGAGAGGCCCTGCAGCAAAGCTACTTTTCTGTTTGGGCATTAGTTGAAAAGAAAAAGGTAACATAAGTGCAGACAGAGACTTGCTATATTGGCCATTTATTTTTATAATTCTGAGATGTATCAATAAAACATCTAAACAGTAAATTCATGGTAAGTCTGTTCGCGCATTTATCCTCAGCTGTATTGGAGGTGATCAATTAAAACTTCTCCTCTCTGTAGTGTATTTCTGGTGGAGCAGGGTGTGCTCAGACCTCCACGAAGAGTTTGTAAAGAGAACCTTTCTGGCACACACAGAGCCATCGAGGGCCCCGTTAGAGACCAGCAGTGTTACCAGCCTTGTGCTGTGCTGGTACCCACAGAGTCCTAACAAGTAGCCTGCCTGACACCCTCAAAAAATAAACACCTTAAAACTCATACTCTCTCTTCATAGTTCATCTTTAGTCCAAAAGTAGTCTGTTATTTTAGTATCTGTTTTCTAAGCACGTCTCCTTTAATTAGGTCCTGTGCACTTCTCAGATTTGTTTCTTTGCCAATATTAAACAGTTTTCTCTATAGCAAGCAGATTCCAAGGCAGATGTCCAATCTTTTTGGATTTTGCTTGCTGATTGTAATAAATTTATTACTTCTTCCATGCAAACAGAGCAAAATTCTTTTGCTGAGCAACAGACCTACACTGAGTATCTGTAAAACCACATGAATACAGCAGGAGCTCAGAAGCATTAGCGGTAATAACTTCTGCTGTGGCAATTCCATGTATTTTACCTCAGGTTTCTGTCTTTTTTCTCTCTTCCATTTCTTTGGCCAAGAATTTGGCTCAAGCTTAAACTTCGTGTTATATGCACTCCATTCAAAAATGTTCAAGGAAACTTGTTCAGGAGACTCCTCCAACAAACTCAATACCCAAGCCACTCAGAGTTTAGAGTGTAAATCAAGTATATATCAATAAAAAGTTAGAACTAGCAAAGGGCAGAGGTAGATTGGATTATGTCTGGATTATTGGAGATTAGTCTTTAACAGATTTACTATTAGATAGACACAGAACCAGATTTTGTTTGTTTCAGATCCCAAAAAACTCAAATATGCTCAGGGAAACACCAGAATGAGATTAGGCAGGAACAATCAGGCTCTTGACTGTTATTCTGCTCTCTTTAAGAACTTCAAACAAGAATAAGCAGAGAATAAGTGCCTGATTCTATTTGAAGTTGGTGTCATCTGAAGAGATGGGTTCCCAGAGGTGCAGGCTGCACATCTGTACCTTGAAGGAGTCTCTGCAGATCTATCAGCCAACGCTGTACCTGTCAGCTCCCTCCAGTGTACCTGGTTTTTACATAAGGTCACATTCTATGTTCTTTATAAAAAACGTGTGAGAAAAAATTCCTGAACTATTATCGGAGGAATCTATTTTTCTAAATAGACAGAACCGTTGTGAAAATCAGCTTCAATTTATCACAGAATCACAGAATGAACTAGGTTGGAAAGGACCTCTAAGATCATCTAGTCCAACCTATGACCTAACACCTCCACATCAACTAAACCATGGCAGAGTGCCACGTCCAGTTTTTCTTTAAACACATCCAGGTGGTGACTCCACCACCTCCCTGGGCAGATGATTCTAGTGAAGAATTTCTTTCTGACATCTAACCTAAACTTCCCTTGGTGCAGCTTGAGGCCGCGTCCTCTCGTTCTGTCAGTTGTTACGTGGGAGAGGAGACTGACCCCCACCCAATTACAACCACCCTTCAGGTAGTTCTAGAGGGTGATAATGTCGCCCCTGAGTCTCCTTATGCCTTGTTTATGAACCATAAGTCTGTTCTTATGCATCATGAGTCTGTACTGAGTCTGTCAGACCTACTGGCCATACGTGGGGTCATTCCCAATGCTCCTGCAGTGGTTTGACTGGCTGTATTTACAGGCTGAAGAGGCTTTGGAGCAGCACCATTCCCAGGGCCACCACTCTCCTTTGCACTGACCATGCTCAAAGGGTCCATTGTGCAAACCCACAGGTTCAATGAGCCTGCCTGAATGGATAGAGTTACACATGGGGCGAGCGTTGGGGACCCTACTGAGCCCAGCCAGGTTGTGTTGCTGTCAGGCAATTAACTTCCCAAAAGAAAGAAAATTGAAATGTATCATTTAGGCCATTCTGTGCATTGTTTGTACATACTGGAAAGGAGAACAAAGTACATGCTCTTAACAGCTAACAGGAAGAGTATTTGTTTGTTTTCTCTTTGTCCCTGTTAAGGCACTCTCAACATGCCAGAGCTGAGAACCTTTAATTTATCACCTTCCTGTGCTTGGGGCTTTATTGCACTCATTGCTTAAGCTAATGCAGGTGGTCGTGCCCTGCTTTGCAGCTGCTTTTGCTGTTCCTGATGGTTGCAGTTCATGTTTTTTTGCTCTGCTCCTGTTTCTTAGACATAGAAACTGATGCTTCAGTTTATTTCATTTGCATTAATCAGTCTTTTATCATTTTATTGCCACTTCTCTGCCGTGACTCTAAAGGAAGAACAATGTTTATTCCCTCTGCCCAGCAAGGTTTAAAACTGATTCTCTGTGCTACAATTGCTCTTTGTTTCTTTATAATGCAGCTTCATCTATTGTTTACAGTGTATTTATGAGCAGCAGAGGCTTGACGCCTTTTAGAACGAAATGCCTTAATTCTTTCTAAAAGTCTTCTTGTGTTTTTGTAAAGCACTAAGTGTCCTGATGGTTTTGAAAAAAGGGTCATGATTATGAGCACAACAGAGAGGAAGAAAACTGTCAGTCTAAACATGGTTCCTCTTACTCAGCAAATCCCCTCTCTCTGGATCCTGAGCTGTTGGATGGTAGTGACACAGAAAGCCTCTGGTAATCTTTATTGCACCTGTTCATACTGCAAAATCAATATAACTCTGAGGGCTTAAGCTGGATTGCACTTTGATCACACATGTTGGTATCTATAGCTCCAATCTGGACAGGAGCTGCTGCATGTAGAGTACAATATTAATTATCAATTAAGTAATCTAAGAGCTCAATTCTATTTTCAGACATTATTCAGGTACCTCAGGAACCGAAATCTCTTGGCATTTTCACAGCAGTGGGATTTTACAGAGATTTTGGTGAAGGTAGTGATTGTAGTCATGTGGTGAAAGCATGTTATTTACAAATAATTCACACAGGGCTGGGGCCAGGTACCCCCATAACAGAAATTGTGTAGTGGTCATTAAAAGGAAGGACTATGGTTTAGATTTACCTTAAATTACACTGAAGAAAGTAATACCAAATTCCAGCCATTCCCATGCAAATAGATGAAGGGTGAAATTAAAATTTTGCTGAAAATAATATGCTAATATGGAAATTAAGGTCATTAAATGAAAGGGAGTATGAAGAAACAAAACAATCAACTTGATATTAATTTTTTTAATATTAAAAGTTACAGCTTGAACACTCAAAGGGCTTCTCAGACATGGAATGTGAACTGTTTGCATTTTCATGAGGCCAACTTTAAAATAAAGTCCTTCCTGATTAGCACAGTGAGCATCATTGCATTTAATTGGGTAATGACCTCTGCTTAGTGAATGTTATAAACTAGAGTGAAATTTGAAAAGAGGTACAATAGCAAGCTGCAGTAATCATGTTTCTATTGGTATTGCCAACTGAAGATCATGAATGATAAACATTAAACCACAACATGTAAACAGTTTTTTCCCTGCAGAATTTAGGCTCAGTCTGATCACTTGTCTCTCTTAATATGATTTGTCCTGGCTATTGAAAACAAGGACTCCTCCCTCCCCCGATATCTCTTCTAATGTAATTAGCATCTAGTCAATAATGTTCAGCATTTCATTTTACCGCTTTAATTAACAAATTCAATTTGTTCAAACCGCTGTGAAAACAAATTAAAAGCCCAGAGAATAAAAACCTTAGTGCCAGAGATGTGTCTAAGGTGTTCACCAACCCTTCCTCTGTTAAAAGATCATCTTCTGTGGTTTCTTTCCCCCTGTGAAGATGACGAAGATTTTCAAAACTTGGTCTTATTTTTTTCCCACTGGAGCAAGTTCAGATTCATTGTGGAGGGGTTTGTCTGGATTTTTGCTTCTGACAGAGATGGTTTCACACCAAATGCCAAGTCCAAGGAACAAAGCAAGGCTGTCTGGTCATGGTGCAGGCACTGTAAATGTTGAACATTTACTTTTAAGCATTTCCAAAGGTTCATCAACTTTGGCTCTTGCTGCGCCTCTCCCAGTCTGCACCAACAAGCGCAAGACAGATTTTGGTACAAATGCAGCAGAATCTGTACAGCCACAGCTGCCTCCAGAGCAGCCTGTGTGTGGCCAGGACAGAGCTGCTGTTTTCTGCTCCAGCTTTGAGGAAGTGGAGTCTCCTGAGGTGCAGCGCTGGCTGCCCGTGTTGGCCTCGCATCTCTCCCGTCACCCCCTGGGAAGCCACCAAGGACCAAGGCTGTCACAGCCTCTCGGTCCCATATCCTAGTGGTTTCCTTTTAGTTTTTCTCCCCCCAGTTTCTTTCGTAGATGACAGCATTTATTGTACAAACATTGTCAGAGCTCTGGAAAGGTTGAAACAATACAGATTGAGTTTAATAACTACTGTAAATGTCCCGCAAACTTGGTCAACAGACCAGCGTGTATTTATATGCACAATAAACACAAACACAGGCAACCCCTATACGGCTGTTTGGAGGTCGGCCTTCCCTTCCCAAAGAAGGTCACTGGCAACTGTGGGCTTTCTGCCAACATGCAGCATTTAGCTTTGCAATATTCATGCAATGGCTTTTTAATATTTACAGCTTTAGATTTGACACAGCTCTCCTTACGTATTCTGATTGCTTTGGCTTTTTCCAAGACCTTCCTGAGGTGGCTGTTTGAGAAACACATTTAAGAGGGTAAATGTTAGCCACTGAGCAGTGCTGGGGTAGGAAATTGAGGCTGCTGAGGTGAGTGTCGCACCTCCACCAGCCAGAGGGGCTCAAGAAAATTTGTTGGTTTGGATTTATTTTGCAGATCAACATGGAAGCAGTGGACAGTGCATGCAGGCTCCCTGTGGCGCTGCTTTGCATGGCAGCTGTGGTGTGTAACACACCATGAAGTTTAGGCTGTGAGTTTTTCCTCAGCTGTGGATCTAGTTTGAGTGTCTCTCCTTTATTTACCCCTTTAATAGCCTGTCCAACTGCAGTATCATAGAATCGAAGTCACAGAGTGATTTGGGTTGGAAGGGATCTTAAAGATCACTGTGTTCCACCCCCTGCCATGGGCAGGGACACCTTCCACTAGACCAGTTTGCTCAAAGCCCCAAATAACCTGGCCTTGGACATCTCCAGGGATGCAGCATCCCCAGCTTCCCTGGACAACCCATTCCAGTGCCTGAACCACTGAATACCAATCTATCAATCAGATGTCTTTGAGAGATCTAGTGAAAATTGGCTAGTAGGTGCAATGATGATAGAGAAGACTGACAGATTAATAGGGATTTTTACATAAACTTACTTCTTCAGGACACTAGGCTAAAAAAGACCTTCAGTTTGGCGTGTTTCCCTTTGCAGTGCCCTGTAAATGATTTGTTATTTCTCAGTTTGGGAACGTGTAGCCTTTACTACTCCACTGAGTTCATCTCCACTTTTATGTGTTCTGAAGTTCATTACACTGCAACTGGCCATCACATTTGATTTTTTTTTTCTTATAGGATTACTCCTAAAATTGATCTAGTATTAGCTAGAACTTTACCTGTTCGTTGCAGTACAAGAAAAATGGGAGTATTTGCTGCAAGCTGAAGTCTGGAGGAAGTAAACCCCTGAAACCTGACACCTTGTGATGAGCAAGAATATGAAGTGAAAAGCATGATCGTATATTAATGTAAACAAATGGATGCAAGAGCTTTCTGAGACCTTAAAATGGGGGTGTTTAGAAAATTAATGTTCATATTGTCCACTCTAATTTCTCCTCAGCGGAGTCACCAATCCCTATCTTTCACTTAGAATTGCCATGATAATATTTAGCCACACATACTGGTGGTGTTGCCTGAGCAAATCTGTGTCTAGTGATTGCCTCTGCTCAGTTATGTATAGCTCATGCCTCTCTGTCTCTCTTGGTTTCCTTTATTTTCTCTTTTCTTTTTTTTTCCAAATGTAACCTCATGCCAAATGGTATAAATTATCCAACCATCTGTCCCCCTTCTTCAAAACCCTGAGGGAAAATAGATCTGAAGTGTAGCTCATTTTCGCCAAAAATGCCAGTTGTAATAGATACTGACTTTTGTGTCCACTCGTCTTGTAACTGGCGGGAAATCCCATAGCCTTGAATTTTTTGGTAGCTGTATCGGACCCTTTAAGTAGCATGTGGCCAGTTTTGCCCCAGCTCAGCGATGGTAGCAGCTCCTGGACCTCATGGTTTTAATCTCACCTGTAGAGGAGCTCCCCCTGCCTGTTACTTCTTCAGCATTTTTAAGCGGATGAACCACTCACATTTTCCAGATATTTTCTTCGAGGTTTAAATAATTTCATGTAGTTATATGTCTGCCCCCCTCCCTTTAATTTTCTGTCTTGTAAAATAATAATAAGGAAACTGATTTTGCTGCATGAGTCAATTTGCAAATCAAGAAGCCTTTACGTTATTTCCCTGTCTGCTGAGTTTCTGTGCAACGTTTCGCTGTCTCGCGTTCAGCTTTCCCCTGCTCTGTCTTTCTGACTTGTCAGCTGAAGCTGAAATGCTAATTGAAATCGAATGGGCCTGTCAACTGTGCTGCTCTCCCCCGGTGTGCTGAGCTGGTGTGTTCACTAACTGGGAGGATCCACAGCTCAGGGAAGATGCTCTTCTTCCTCTCGGCATCACATCGCGCAGTGAGCCAAACTCGTGGTCCTGTGTAAACTTCCCGTACTGGAGGCATCCTCCAAAGCCATGTCTATAAATCAATCTTCCACTTAACTGCTTCCAAAATGAGCACAACTGAAGGCAGCTGACCTTGGGACAGTTCTGAAGTCCTGGAAATTTCTTCTCTTTAGCCTGAGTCATTGTTAAATGAGGAACTCATCTGCTATGCTTCCACCTTGCTCTCTAATATATTTCCTTGTCTTCTGATTGAAGAGATAAAGAGAATCAGACCTGAGATTACGAGAACTTCAAATGTAGAGATCCTTCAAAGATACCTAGCCCTGGTGGCACGATGATTTATACATTATCACTTGAGCTCTGCAGCTGAGGTGAACTGAACTACGTGGTCTTCCATACCTCATCTATAAAAACCTTTTATCTTTCAAGGAGATCCATATGACTGTTACACCAGTCTTCAAAATCTATATGAGGTGTAAAAGAGCCTATGTTACTTTGGAGAACTTCAAGAAAGAGGTAAAGCACATAATTTATTTCTCCTCATTAATAATGGCACTCATATTAGGTGAGAGCTTTTTTACTGGGACTGTAGCCAATATTTCCTCACGGTTGTGTTAATTTTATGTAGTACTACATGAATGGTACACCACCAACAGTACACGCCCAGAATTTGCTGTGGTCAGTAAGATCTGTCCTGGCTGAACCCAAGGCTCTTAATAAACCATGTAATTCTGGCCCATCCCCAGGATATGCATCCCAAAACAGTTTTCATCAGTTTGAAGCTCACCTCTTCACGTTGCTGTGCTACTGCATTTATGCCTTCAGTCATCCAGTGAAGTATTATTGCAGTTGTGCACGGGAACACATACTCAGATGTTTTTTGACTTTCACTTCTGTTAAGCTGGCACTGTGATAGGTGCCCAGTCATGATAAACACAAGTATGTAAGCAAGCACAGAGAAATTTGTATGCGTTTTGCTATGTGAACCTCTGGTATCCTTTGAAAATATTTCCTTTGACTCTGTAGAAAGTAGGTTAGCTGTAACTGTTTACTTTGCTACAGAAAGAATTTCCAGATAGCAATTTTTAGTAAAACAAATTTTTAGTCTTTGAGCTTATCTCAGTGTGACAGCTCTTCCATTTCAGACAGATTAAGATCTTTTTCAAAGTATTCTGGATTGGTGGCTATCCAAGCATATGTCATTAGGCAAAAATGAAGGATAGATATTAAAAGATGTATTTTAGCACTCAGGTATTTGATTTTTTTTTCTAAAGGGACTGGTTTCTGAAATAAATTTAATGTTTTAACTAAGCACACATAGATATTCTTTTAGCAGAACTATTTAACCCTGGTATCCCACAGATCTGTTTACTGTGTCCCCTAACCCCACCTCTTTCCCTCTTCACAAGACGTGCTCCAGGGGATCCTCTGGGCAGAAGCAAACAAACTGTGGCTTGTCTTGAGGATTATGTTCGTGTTGGCTATCAGGTATTGTTGCCAAATAAAAGGTCTGGAAAATGTAGACCTTGATGCCAGAGGGACACTATGTTGGATCATTGCCTTTGCTCGCCTTCAGATTTCAGGAGGAAATTACCAATTATTGAGACTTCAGTTCTTTAAATGTCACTGACCATCAGGTTCAAAAGCAATTTTGTATGATCTGGATTATACCAGCAGATGAACTGATAATTCTGCCTTGCTTCCACTGAAGGCCAGCATTTCCTGCAAAGACTATTTAATGCTTGCTCCAAGTGTTAATCTAGCAAGATGTGTAGAATCTGTTTGCCTTTAGTTTAATGTCTTTAACACAAAGATAAGGGTGCACCTAAAAAATTTATTGTCAAGATTAATCCATTAATTTTTATAAAATTATTTTCAGCTTCTGAGATAGATGGCTCTAAAACAATGCAAAGTATTATTCATACTATTATTTTTTTATGAGTCATAACAGGATGTTTCTTCCTCTTCATAAGAATTTCAGAAAGATCTCCTTTCTTTATCGAACTTCCTATCTCCTCAGAAACAAACTACACTTCCTGGAGTTGTCTATGTTTTTAAGAAAATGGCTCAATGTCCAATTCCTTTTTTGTTCTTAACTGTGTTGATTTATAACCCTAATCTGACAGACACCTAAAGATTGATACCTTCCAATTACCTGTGGTTTGTAATGTCAACTTAATAATCTTACGAGTTCTACAAGCTCAAGTTGATAATCACTGTGCTGAAGCTGGATAATTTGCTGATTTTTTTGGTCTTCCAGCTTTGGAGAGATCCATAATAATGCATTAAAAAAAAAAAGAGAGAGAGAGAACTGATTACATCTAATTGATGTTTTATAAAAGTATCTGTTATAATAACTTCAACCTGGGTAGGAAACAATACAAGCGTGTTAAATACATTAAAAAGTACAGATGCGGAGTTCCACGGGCAAGATGATCATTCCAAATCAAATGCATTAGCATAACTGCAGAAATCTTAGCTTGCTGCTTGCCTAACCAGTGCCAGATTGGAGTGACTTGTAGCTATCACTCAGAGGCAGAGGAAGGTGTTAAGAACATGTTTAAATGAGAAGATGATGGCAGCTCTACAAATTTTGACAGTCAGTTTATCTGAGGCACAAGTTCCTTGCTCTTTGTTCTTCACCAGTTCCCAAGGGGCTTGATTTTGAGAAGTGCTGAGCACTTGCAGCTTCTATTGACTTCAAGTGGAGTTTTAAGTGTTCTGCACTTGTGAAAATCATGCCCAACTGGATTAACACAAAGAGGTTTTTCTTTCAACATCAGCCAGAAATCTCTGTTCTTCCTACCTGACGTTTTCAGCAAAACACAGTTACTATTTCCTAGTAAGCCAAATTGTGTTATTTTATTATGTATTTCAGTTCCTCAGTGTCTTAGTTAATATGTGTTAGACTTTATTCTGCATTTGTACCATTTCTCACAGAGTCAAAGAAATAAGAGATGGAAAAGTCCTGCTAGGTCAGCTGCTCCATGTCTGCAGTAGTACAGCATTGTTCCTTTCAATAAGTTTTCTTGTGTTTTTTCCTTTCTAAATACAGAACACATCTTTGGGGGTTATTTTGTAGTGACAAGGGCTGCACAAAGGTTTATCTTTCCTTCAAAAATAATACCTGTATTTGTAAAGAAAAGAAAGGAGAGTATATTTAATCTTCCCTGCAAATTGAGAAAGGTATTTCCTTTGATTTGACAGGCAGAGGCAGTTGCTGTCATTATAAATAGGGGTGTAAATGCAGGATGCATTGCAGATTATATTTTGATTAAAAAACCCCAAAACCATGACTGCCTAACAAAGGAGATCTTTGCCTTTCTTAATTTCTGCTCTTTTGCTGTTTCATGGCCTTTGTCTGCCATGATTTCTGGATGCTTCTCCACTTTGGCTTGTGACCAAGGAGGCAAAATACCCAAAGGAATACATTCAACAGTGTATTTTAGTTCCACATTCAAATATATGTCTTTGGCCACTCTCTTCCAGAGAAGTCATTGCAATAAACATAATGGGCCATAATTCTGCCATTAAATCCAGCCTGATGAAAGGAAGAAGTGTAGTCATCCCAGTAATAAAACTGGCTGCCCAGTACAATATAGGCTTTCTCCTTCCCCATCTGCATTAAATAGAATTTTTGGAAGAACAATCTCTGGATGCATTTCAACAAAATACTTTCTCATAGTACTGTTTTCTAGGGCAAAATAATTTGTTGTCTGTGCTAAATGCCCTTATGAGAAAAACTGTCTTGTGAAATTTTTGTTATTTAGAGGGTGAATCTCTCTAAAGTTTTGTGATATGAAGATAATATTCATGTTCCTTAAATTTTCATTGTTATATCTATTTAAGATATAGTATCTAAAGATTTCTGCTTTTATTATTATTATTATTAAAATGACTGACTAAAAACTGAAGGAGGAAGATAACCTTTAATTTATACTCCTTCACAAGAAGAGGTCTTTTTATAGTTACATTCAGGTCATTTTTTTTTTCCTGTGGATCATCTATACTATTAAATGGGGTTTTATTCCGATTCAGGAGACACTTCATCTTTAAACCTGTACTTACATTAACTTTTGTACATGGTTGCCCAGGCAACAATGTAATTGCATGAAACAATGGCATTCTCCTATGTACCATTTATGGCAAGTTTGCATTTGAAAAAACTTCTTGTCTTATCATCAAAGCAGAATTTGTAACCTTCTGACAGCTGAAGGAATGTTCAGCGGCCTTGATTCATATTCATTTTCCCTTGTAATTTTAATGGGTACCATCACCTTTCATTTTCAGGGTATTTCTTTTTTCCCCCCCTATGATAGTTAGTGTTTTAAATGAAAATTCTAGAGCAAGCAAAAGAGACTGTTTAAAAAATAGCTCCCAGAAAAGGCTGCAGGTCCCATTCTTCCAGCCTGTAGCCTGTGAAATTGCCACTGTTTAATTGATCTTCTATAAGCTTATCATTCCAGTGAGATGCACCATTATTGTGCATTAATCAGTGCCTCCAGACATTATCACTGAGGTAACCAAGAGCTAATCAAGCAAGAATGGAGCTGGCAGACGCCAGGATGTCACGGGTGCCTCGCTGTGTACGAAGTCTGTCAGAGTTTCAGCTTCCAGAGGAACCTGTTTTCGCAGAGCTGCAGACTTTGTGTAACCTTGTCATAGCAATGGAAGAAGGGGCAAAGCATCCTGAATATCAAATAGTTGGGCCATGCAGGGAGCCAGAGCTCCTGGAATCCTCTGGATGGCAAAAAACAAAGTTACTCTCCACTAATAACAACAACAACAACAACGATGCTATTTAAGAGCAAACAAAATGTTGACAAGTTGATTCATTTTTAAATAGTTTTCTAGGGAACAGAAACATGCCAAGAAGACTTATGGTGGAAAACATTCAAAATATATTAATTAGTCATTGCCAAGTGCCACTAGAAATTGCATTCCTGCTTTTAATTGATTTTATTTTATACTTGCTCATCTAGAAAAAAAAAAGACCCAAAACAATCAGAAGCCACTGAATTTACCTGATGGTGATTCCTGACAGCTAAATACCATATTACAAAAATAACAGAACAGAAAAACAATGGAGAGGTGTACCAGATTCATTTAATCAATTCAACTAAACTATGGTGATTCTTGCTGAAATGTCTGTGTGATGCTTTTTTGTCAGTTGACAGAATCTGCGATTTGGGATAGGATGGAGCCTAAATTGCGTAGGGAAGCAGCTGAATCTTTGTGCCACAGGTTCTGTCATGTGAGACAAGTTCCAGCTGATGGCATGTCTGTGCTGCTTCTTTCTCGCTGGCGTGTCGATGCCTCCATGGCATCCTTCAAAAACTTCCTTCTTCCTTCTTTCTGGGGGTAGTAGAGAAGCTCCTCCAGAGCTGGCATCAGCACTGGTGCAGGGCTGACATTTGTTTGTGGGATTTACCCCAAAATGTCCAGGGACTTGGGACCACCCAGTGCACCATCATTGTACCCCTTCCTAGCTTCACTAGGAAGCAGACAATGGAGTGAGAACAAGGCTTTCCCTTAAACAGAGGGTAAAAACCAGAGCCTGTGGTTGGTTACACAGAACTTCCAAGCTCCGTGTTTCTGATCCCCTTTTCTGCAGCCTGAAGCAGCAGCCAGGTTTCCTCCCCACACGTTTGTAACTCACTGATTTTCATGCGACTTCCACTTGCATCGGGGGAAGAGAACTATTTTTGGCAGACATAGCAAACAAAGTCACTGCCATACAGTTTGACTTCTGCAGCTTTTTTCCTTCAGGTTTTGAGAAGTCACTATATTTTGCATGCTCTATTTTCTTCCTAGTTCCCAAGAAATTGTAAATTAAAGAAATACAGTGTGAAAGCATTAATAAGCAGATTTTGCATAGTTTTCACTTTGTAATTCCACTGACTTTTGTTGATGTGTTCCAAATATAAACAGGTAACAGATCAAAATTTGCCCACTGAATACATATACAGTAAATGTAAAACACTGAACCAAATTGCCTGCTGGCGTACATCCATTGAAAAAAGGAGTTTTGCCAGAAGGTAGTTTGGCTCATTATAGCTAGTAATTGGAGTATTAATAAGTGGAAAAATATTACTAATCGTTGTTAAGCTTTATTGATGACATTCTCAAATCTCTATTACTTCCCTAAGGTGAACCTGTCAGTGCTGCCTTCCACCTCTCTTGGATTTCAGTGGGGATTGTATATTCTTGTCGGTTTGCAAGGCCAAGGTCATTAATGAAGATGTTTTCTGTTGGGTGGGAGGGAAGGATTGGTTTTGTTTAATTAAAAAACCCCATGAAATAGAAATACTGCAGAGGGATAAATGTTTCCCTTTCTGAATATAAACATCTTGGCATCACCTCACTGTTTATTTTCAAAAACTGCCTAAGTTTTGCTTCCATATTTATCTAACAGCAGGGGATCATTATCCTGTGACAAAGTTCTATTCCACTGACATTATCTCTTAATTAGAATTCATCCTTTCCCAGTTCCACGTAGTCAGCCTGTAGTTCCCACAAGTCTAGTAAAGCAATGTACATTTTTGAAGGCAGAGGGAAGAGGGAAGGTCTCACAGACCATTAAGAGCTGTTTAATAAGCAGCCTGGTGTGGAGAAGGCTGCTTTTATTCTACGTGGGCATAACTATGCAGAATTGCTGATGAGGGCCAGTCTCTGCCTGCCCTTACATCACGCCAAGTGACTTGGAGTGATGTGCCAGGCCAGGAAGGAGGGCACTGCTACCGAGGAGAAAATAAATTGCTTGTCTTCCTTAGGAGACAAGGAGAGGAATCGGCTCAGGGCTGTAATCACGCTGCTCTTGGAAGGTTGTGGTGCTGATGGAGGTAGAGAGCAGTGCTGTAAGGTGCTCTGTAGTGCATTGGGAATGTGCTCCGGGATCATTCCTATTGCCAGGGAAGGTCACACCGATGTCCCACGACTCCTTTTATAGACATCAAGGCACTTGCAGCTCCTAGGGCATCTTTCCCTTCTCTCAGGAAGCATGAGCAGCATTGTTCTGTGAGTCCCTTCACAACAGCAGATAAGCAACCTGACACCAGAACTATGTGTTTGGGTGTGTAAAACAAACAAAAAATTCGATGAAAATATTAATGTAGAGATGTTAAGGCCCTTCCTCCTGCATCGTGACTTGTGGTAATCTATTGCAGTTACTTACAGCACCACTAGAAACATTTCCATGTATGAGCAGAAAGCACTGAGTGAGAATACTAAAGCAGAAATCACAAATAGAAATTCACAGCTCTATTTCCATGCCCCCTGTTTCGGTGGGTAGAGATGTGAGTAGTCCTTCCTACTGGTGTGTGGACACACTGCATCTCCTGAACTAATTAGCATCTCATATCCTGGGTGTGCCTGTATAAGTGAGAGCTGCAGAGCTTGGCAAAGGTGATGGAACACTCGGCAGCTGCTATGCAGTATCTTTACATAGTGCATTGCAACAAAAATCACAGCAAACAGGCAAAAAATCTACAGAAAACAATCGTTATCCACAGGGTGGCAAGAATAGTTCCTGCTACTGGAGTAGCACCGTGAAAAAATCCACTGTGAAACTGTTAGACACCAGGTGTAACAGAGACCAGAAATACAGAACCATTCCCCTAAGATCAGCTCCTTGAATGCTTATAAAGAAAAGCTAGAGTTCTAATTGCCTAACAAGTTTCCCATAATATTAAAGCATATGCTTCAGCATTAAATTATTTCATTTTAGCGGCTGCGAGTAGACCAAAGGGAGTAACCTTACAGCTGTGTGCAGCAAGGCTGTGGGGCTTTTTCACATTTTCTTCCGAAATACAAGCTATTAGACATTGTTAAGGAAGAAACAATGGGGAAGATCGGTCCATGAGATTCATTAATTGTGGCAATTCCTAAGCTGGCATGATTTTTTGAAATGGTTTCCTGATAATGTTTTGCTGTGAAGTAGCTCAAGAGGATAAAAGAAATTTCCCTTAAGAGTCCCTAGTCTGTAAATTAGCCCATGTATGATTTCACTTAATGTTTTAAAGTAATTTTCCCAGTTCTGCTTTTCACATTATTGTCATCTTCACTTAGACCCTGTAAACTTGCTCAGATGTTCAAACTCCCTTTCTGTCCAGAGATGCAAAAAAGAAAAACTACAAAAGATACAAAAGCAAACTCTCCACAAGTTTATTACATCCAGGACTTGGTGTCTAATTGAAAAGTTTCTAAATTTATTTAATGATGTGGTGCTACTGAGAGCTCTTACAACTTCATTGCATTGAATTTTGCAATATGATACTCCATTGTCAAATATTTCCTTTATCCTCATTAAGGCTATGATTCATGATAATATTACATCATTTAGACAAGTTCCTGAAGCAAGGTTTTATTATTATTTGTTAATTTATGAAGCATAGTTTCACTGTATCATCATACTTTATAACAATAAGGAAGGATAGAATATGAAACAACAAAATGCATCAGATACTTAGGGATAAGTCAGTTTATAGGAGACAGCATGTGTGAGGAGACAAAGGAGATGGATTACATGCCGTTCAGGAACATCTGACAGTTTTCCTAAATGGAGTCTCTCCTTTCACATGGGCTCACATTCCTTTCAGCTCTTTGTCAGTGTGTTGCTAGGTGTTTAATGTGAGGGTTTGCATTTGTTGCAGAACCCTTTGATTCTGCAAACTTCAAGGAATCTTCAGCCGTCCTGGCTCTTTTCTGTGGCTTACAGAATCATAGAATAAGAGAACGGTTCGGGTAGGAAGAGCCCTTAAAGCTCAGCTGGTCCAAGCCCCGTGCCACAGGCAGGGATGGCACTCCCTGGGTCAGGGCTCTCAGAGCCTGATCCAGCCTGGCCTGAAAGCCTGAACTCATCTTCTGCTCCCCAGAGGATCTCCTGGACCATCCCAATTACCCCAGTCCTTGGTGTGGCCGGGGCATTTCTCTGTTTGCAGAACGGGCACACAGGAGTGCAGGGTGGGCCTGGCCCCAGGGTGACAGGGTGCAAATGTTGGGTGGGCAGAGGAAGAACAGAGAGATTTGTGGCAGAGGAATTTGGTGTTCCTCCTCTGGTGTGACTGACGTGGCTGGGAAGGGGAGGGCTCTCCAGGTTCCTGGTGGAGACACTCTTGGGGAGCCTAAAGCTCCTCTGCGAATTTGTTATTTCCACTGCTTTGTGGAGGAAAAGGCAATTTGGAGCGCAAAACTATTTAGATAAAGTTTGGTGCCTTTTCTGTGATTCCTGGAGAAAGGTATGAATTTCCTGTCTACAAATAGAGAGGAAGTCACTTGCCCTCCTCTGCATATGTCTTTCTCTGTTTTCTCACTGAATTTAAATCAAGATATATTTTTGAAGAAACATGATTACAGAACAATGTGCAACTTGGTCTTTTTTTTTTTTTAATAAAAATAAAAATTAAAATCTTACAAATAGAAAGAACCAGCTGATTTGAACCTAAATACTTCAGTGTCATAGAAATCTTCATACTAAATTCACAAATTGAAAATATTTATTAAAATAATATATAAAATAGTATGGCAAATAAAGTGGTTCTCACATGTAGAAACTTAATGGATCTTCCAAGAAAAGAGCTGTACTAGCTTCGATCTTGTATGATGCATTTTGTTTTTATTTAAGGGAGGGAAATCTAAGTTTCTCAGCAAGTATCGAGGTCTGTGACTGTGTATTCATCACACAATGCCAAACAGCAAAGTGCTTACAAAAAGTACTGCACTGAACATAGTGATATTTGTCTCCTTTCAAACACTGGCTGCTCCTAAATTCTTCCAATTCCATTTGTTATGAAAGAGAAGTATTAAAAGCCCAGATTTTTTTTTTCTGTTTTCAAGTTCCCCATTAATGGTCATTATTTTCCTGCTTTTGTCCTTTTTTTCCCCCTTGCAATTTTGCTGTGAGTGATTCTCTCTGTCATCTTGCCGTAAATTGATTAATACTGCCCACTGATGCAGTGCACCACATGGCTAATATATCAGTTAAATGGAAACAGCAAACACCACCTGCTCCTTCAGGCAAATGGCACTTTGGAAAATGGAATGTGTAATCAATAGAATTAAACCTTAAGCAAAGCACTGCAAACAAATCCAGGGGCAAGGTCTTCGTAACTCTGTGGTATGAAAGGTTTTTGCTTTTTTACCCCTTTTTTCTTCTTCTTTGTTTTTTTTAATTATCTGTTTGGCTTCCTTTCAGTTTATGAATCCTTGTCCATGTCATATACAGTATTATCGCTATAACTGTTGTCATACACTTTGATACTCCTTGGATCAAAGGTGATTTTTCTTATATGAGAAGTTTCAGATGGGTCTACTTCCCATTGTATGTTGGAGATGCACAGGACCTATTCTTGTCAATAACAGTGATAGGTAATAGGATAAATCCTTCCCATTGATGGTGAGATAAATGCTGCTTGAATTTAACTTTCAAATCTGCTAGAGACTGCTTAGCATTAAGGCATTTTCCTCGTTGTGAGCACTTTAAAGATTAAGGATTTGAAGAGCAGATACAAAAGACACACAGAAGCCTTCAGCTGATGTTGAATGATCTTCCCCTAATAAATATTTTTTAGAAACAGCAGCATGGCTCAGCTTTACTTCCCCAATGGAAGAGTGAAATTTTAAGATGGGTTTTTACAGGGAAGGGCAATAAATACAGAGGACGGAATAAGAACTTGTGCAATTTGCACACAAGGCGAGAAAAGGGTAATCTGTGCCCGAGATCATTTGAAAGTAACGTTCAGCTCCTTTGGGAAGGCGAATCATCACTTGGGAGACTTTAGGCTGCCTAGCAGTGTCTAATAACTGTTTTAGTTCTGCAAGGAAATAAGGAAAGTGAACTCTGCCCTTGTAGGTAGCCTCCCACAGATCAGAGAAGGCTCCCAGCACACCTTCCACATCCAAGTAGTGCCAATGGCTGCAGACACTTCATAAATCTGTAGATGAAAGCTCACGCAAAGCTCCTCTCATACCATATTCCATACCTGTAAATTGCTGCCCTTGACGGATCCGTGTTTGTTTAGAGATGCGTTTTGTCTCAGATAAAGCCTGTCAAAAACGCGAATCAGGCCAATCATTAGCGCACCCCGCCTGACAAACAAGGAGCCAGCTCCAGTCGCACGAAAATAGCCCAGGTCTATCTCACGCCTGCTTCTAACAACTCACAGCAGACTCCATTCTCAGTTTGTGGTGCAGCAGTAATTACGTTCTCGCTGGCAGCGTGTCGGGTTTGGTTGCCAGGGCCCAAGCACCGTGTAGCAAGTGTTTTGGTAATGAATAAAGACGGCAATCAGCAGCAACCTGAGAGCTCACTGAATGAGACAATCTGGCGGGCACCGAGGGGGTCCTGCTGGCTTGCTCAGATGGGCAGCAGGCAGGGATGAGATAATTGATAGGAAAGGGTAATGAAAGGAAAGGAAGTGGGGGGAGCGGGGGGAGGAGAGAACAGATTTAGAAAATAGACAAAGACTTTGACCTTAAAGCTAATAGGCTACTTAGGATATTATTTTATAAAGACCAGGATAAAATGAGCTAGCAGCTGAATGGCAGCATAAAATAATCCTTTGTGTGTGTGTGTGTGCACATGCACATGTGGTGAGCTGGGGAGGCAGGAAATCCCCATGTGCAGATCTCAGATGATTTCTAGGAAATAATAAAAGTGACAGGAATGGTTATCCATAGGATTCGTAGGATTGCAATGTCCTCTTACCTACACAGCCCTGCTGGAACATTTTGAAGTCAGGGAGAAATTCAAGGCGATGGAGAGATATGACCTAGACAAATGCATGTAAATATGGAAGGGTTTCATATTTCAGAAAATTGAGTCCTCATTTGCGACGTATTGCATCCAATAAAAGACTTTCACAGATTTTTAAAGACCTTGAACTATCCCTGCTTTGAAAAAACGTGTGAATATTTGTCTTGCCATCATCAAAATAACGAAAACTCTATAAGAAAACCCAGCACATTTTCAGTTGTATGACCTGGAAAAGGAGAGATTTTAAGAGTAACAAATGAAGTTGTATATACCTTTCTTTGCAAATAAATACTTTTCGTAGGCTGAACTCTTGCAATATAATTATTCATTTAGCCTTCACAGGCACAGAAAAACGATAATAATACCCAGAAAAAATCCATAGTCACAGAAATCAAACTCCTCCCAAGACACAAGAGATAGATTTGTTTTCTGAGAGCTCTTTCCCTGTAATTTTGCATCCTTCTGACATCAGGCATGCTTCCTCCCAGCCTTGTGGGTGTAGGAAAAAATCACATTTTTGCATTGTTGTTTCACTGAAGATAGATAGATAGATAGATATTTATTTTATGAATGGGCACAGAGTTCAAGGAAGACAAGGTAAGAAAATGGCAGTCTGAACCAAGTGGAAATATTTTATACTTGGTAATAGGGCTTTGTTTTCATCCTCTCCTTACTTTAGGCACATATTTTTGCTTAATATCGACAAACCTGTCAGAGCCAGACCCTTGAAGATTTCCTCTTCAGAAATCTGTTTCCTTGTTTTTTTTTTTTTAATGGTTAAACACATTATGGGTTTTAACACAGGTCATCTTTCCTAGATACTCAGGTAAGATTTCAGGTTTCTGATAGTTTACTGACTGTTAAATAATGTAGGAATGTGGGATTTGCTGTGTCACATGGACTGGAATCTCTTCAGGTCTGGTAATTCAGATCATCTTGATCTGAGATAGTGCTTTGATAGGAAACCTCAGCGTAGGACATGGATTTCAAAGGGCATATTCCTGGTGATTCAGTAACTAATGCCCCTCTTCTGAACTTACTCTAAAAAAGTTGTTACAAAGTGCACAGCCGTGCTGGATGTTCTTGGCTTTGGACAGAAGGAAGCAGCACTTCAGGATGTTTGCTATTGAAAATGTACTATGCTGGTGAGAACTTACCCCCAAACACAGCTTTTCCCTGCCCAAATTTCAAACAGAAATGGTATTCCTCACTTTCTGGGATTCTGAAAAATTTCATGCTGTGCTGCTGTGTAGAGTTCATCAGTGCACTGCTTTCTCAGAAATATGGGAATGTGTTAGTGATAAAAGAAATTACTCCATGTAGAGTTTTACAAAGTGCTCTGGGATCCTTTTGATAAAAGGTATTATATCAGACATTATGATAGGTAGTACTTATTATTACCTGTCATATTGTGACTTTCTCAATCACTTTTATTCTGCTCAGAGCAGTCTCAGGAAACTGTGTTTTGCCCAATTTACCATAATTGTGATGTGACCCACATTCTACCCTTCTCCTTCCCAAGACCTTTGGAAATATATTATAGATGCTCTCCATGACCTTTCCTAAAAGCTTTTTAATTGAAATGTTGTAATGCAGCTTCCATATTTAAGGTAATTTCATATTTTGATGGCCTTCAAGCACAAGCTGAAGGAATATTGCAAAGAGGGAGGAGGGTAATGGAGTTGGTTTTTATGTGGGCCCCACTTAAGGCTTTGCTGGACCTGCCAGAATGCTGCGTGGTCTAAGACACAAGGCAGATTCATCTCCAGCTTTTAGTTTGACCAAATAAATACGAAGGTGCATAGACTTCCTGCAAACCCAAATTATACACAGAGAGATGATGACTTGTTGCAATACAGTATCATAAAGTGTATTTGCTTTTACTGCTCCATCTTTTGCTCTTTGGAGTGTAGGAGAGGTTGTGACAGGACTTCTGTATTATTATTTTTGTAACTCTCACCCCGGTTGGCATTTGTGCAGTGCTTAGCATAAAATAGTCCTGTTTTCTTGTTAGGACATTATGGTACTATAAATTATTATTGTTAAAAACTGTAATATTTGTGGCTTGGAAAAATGAGTTCTATGACTTGATTAAAATTATTGTCCAAATGTTTATACCTGGTTGACTGAATGCCTGGGTGGAGGCTTTTGATCTCTACAAACACTTATGTTACAATCTTGTAATCTGTAAGGTAGTTCACATACATTTTCTTAGGAATGTAGATCCAAAAACATTGGCCAGGGCTCTTGATTGGGTAACTCATATTCAAACAAGAGAAGAAAAAGCTACATATTTAGCAGTGGCTTCATTTCAAAATAAACATTCAAGCTGTTTTCCTTTTGTACATAACACATGAGACTATAAAAATCAGCACAATAAGTAGGCAAAAGAGAACTTCCCCCTTTTCTGTAGGCAGGAATTTTTTAGATAGTAAATTTTGATATTGTTCCATCACAAGAAAAGTCAGACCATCACAAAATTCAGAAAAGAATGTTATTTATTGTAGTAGGGAAAAATGCTGTTTTACAGTCCAGAAGTGAATTTATTCATGGTACAGCTTTTGTTGTCTTGGGGTTTCCAGCAGTTTCATCTTATGACCTTCTACAGGTGAAGAACCACAGAATATGCAGACGAGATCAGTCACTGCAGATAAAAAATTCTGCAGTGTTGCTTGGACAAAAGAATTATTCATTGGGCCAGATTCTCTGTTGTGTAGTTTTCCTTAGCTGTATTGAGTTCATTGACTGATTTTTATTGACCTTATTTCTTTGACTTCATCGTGGGTATTCTGATTTACATCAGCTCAGGATCTGGCTCTTGGTGCCTAATTTGCACAGTAAATTTCAGAAAGTCTTTTGAAATGGAATCTGCAGTGTAGTTAATGAGCGCTGGTGCTTAACGTTGGATCCTTTCCCAATAGCCTGTTATGTGGCACTAAACATCATGGGCCAAGTACTGATTTCACATTTCTGCGCCAAATTCCTATTGACCCCAACAGGAGTTTCGTGCGAGAAGCGATAGCAGGGTATATCCTGTTATTTCCTGAGAAGGTCACTGTTCCGATAAAAGTGGATGAAGCTGTCTTTTTCATAGCTGTCAAGCAACTTGGCTTAATGTAGTGATGGAATCTCACCATGATAATCGAAACCTGGCATGCCTGCCTTGGTGCACCACGTTGTAGCTGACCGTGAGTCCTTGTCCTTGCTTCATGGGATGGCTGAAATTCAGACCTTCTGAATGAGATATTAGTTACTGGAAGTGTGAGCAGCTCCAGTCAGAGGAAAATTTATGCCTCTCACGCCAACGTGTGTTAACCATTTATATTTATAGTTGTATTAATTCTTTGCAGAGTTTTTACTCCTGTATTTCGTGTTCTGTGCATGATGAAGGAAACCCTTGAGTAGTTTTTTGGATCTCAGATAATAATAGCATAATAACTACAATTCAGACACTGAGCAGCATTAGCTGACAGAGAAAAATCAATCCATTGCTGGTCACTCAGCATTTTTTCTACCTCTGACAAAGAATAAACAAAATATCCTCTGAATTTGCTACAGCGGTTATTTACCATATTACAATTCTGTGGCACCTCCACTTTCAGTCTGTGTGTTTTGTCTGCCTCTTGATCTCCCAATTTGCTGTCAGTGTGCTTGGATAATGCTCTTTAGACTGTTTTGTGTTACCATGCAAGGAGACTGCTTGTCCCCATAAACCACCAGGGGAGGGTAGAAGAGTATAAAACCAGAGCCATAAAAAGCTTCCGTGCCACTCTCTCCCCTGCAGGGTGGCTCAGTGTGCTGCTCCAAGCTGGAAGAGCATTACCCCCGTCACCTCCAGCTATAGCTTCCTCTCTAGGAACTGAAGCTTGAACTCCTTGGATGTCTCTCTCCTTTCTTCATTCCCAGGCTTCCTATTTTCCCTTCCAGCTGCCAGGCTCTCAGCCCCCGAGCCTGCACTCATTGCTCCTTCCCCCTGCTGCTGTGGATCTGCAGCTTGGCCTCTTGCCTCAGTGGGTAAAGGCTCACGTTTGTCTCCATTTGGTGTCTTTTTGGCCCAGTCTTTATCATGCCTCTGTATAAAAGCCTGGTTGTTTTTCCAAACTACTTTCTTAAGGCACTTTTTCAAGGACTTTGATGCACTTCATATATTCCTTCTAAAGGGGTTTGGTCTTGCTTGAAGCTGAAGTCATTTCTCCTTTCCGCCTTTCCCTTGCATACTAAAAGACAGAAGGATGAGGTGACTTCATAGCATTCCCAGTAGCTGCCCAAATCCTGTTTTGGGCAGAAGATTCAGGTAGTTTTGTCCTGATGGTTCTTATTCTCCTTTAGTTTGTATTTCAGCTTCTAAAATTCTGTCAAGAGAACCCTTCACATGAGCTCTTGGGAGAATGACACACGTGGGAAAAAGGCTGTGGGGTGTCTTCTGTGGTGTTTAAAATTCTTTCCTTCCCTTAGCAAAACTCCACAGGAGTTTGCTGCACTGTATCTTGTTACCCAGCAAGACAGGAAAGGTCGGTAACTATTATTTAATTTATTTTTTTTTAAAGTATGCATTTTGGGACGCCACAGATCACTTCTGGGCAAAAATATCATTAATCTCAGTGTCTCAGTTTGAGAACTGGAGAAGTGATGGCATCGTGTGTTATTGTCTCCTGAACAGAATTGACACTATTTTCTGTTATGTGTGTGAGCAGCTGGCACATGCTATGAGCACAACTTCCCTAATATAAGTTGTGGATGAGGAGCACCATCCTCATCATCAGGGCCTTGGATCAGGCTCATCTTGTCCACTTCACCAACACTACACTGAGGCCAGAGCACTGTATTTTATATACATATATATGCATGACTAGAACATAAATGAATGGAAATGGCTAAAGGGGGAACCTTCCCCTGTTGCCATTGGGGAATGGAAGAAGGCAGGTGAGTTTAGGTCGGTTTTGTCCTGCATTTCCACTGATGATCCAAAGTCCTTTGCATGCTTTGGCTTTCTTCACAGAACAAGGAGTTTTCTTTAGAGAACGCTGGTGTAAAATGGGAGTAGATCTTGTTAGTGAGCTGTGATAGCTGCTGGCTGTCTGGTTTGGATTAAGGTATGGGCCTGCCTCTGCAGATGTCTACTGCCCTAACTGATCCCTTTTTGAGCATTTTGCTGAGATTTGCTCTAAGCTGGGAGCTTGATCTGGGGCTTTCTTGGTAATCAGTGAAGAAAAAGGCACTTCCATAGTGAATTTGATCTTAGGCTGGCTCAAATGCTTTCTGGAGGTGTCTGTCTCTCTCCCTTAGCTGTTTAGGTTGCTTAGGGTGACTTAACTCCTAAATAAGGTGCATCAATTCAGTTAAAAGGAGTGTGACCTCTTTAACCTAATCCAGGGATGAGTGGATCTAAAGCAGTGTAAAAGAGAGGGTGCCAGGTTTTCTTTCCTGGAAAGGAACCCTGCTTTTGGAAAGTACTTCTGAAGTACTCTGGATTTTTTTTCCCCTTTAAGATGTGTGCTCTAAAGCTGTAATGTGTCCCCAGGCTTTCTTAGGAAGAGGGGGATGGCAGGGGTGCTTGAGGAGTGGTCCTGTTCGGATAAGACTTGATTTCTGACAAGCCTCATATTGCTTTATTGTTTTAAAAGAAGGCTGCTGAAGCGAATAGCACAGAGGCTCCTGTTCAAGCTTCCTTTTTGGGAAACAATGATCCCATCAGATTGCCAGTATGACTCATGCTGGGTGTTTGAATCATTTTTATTGCACTGCTGAAGATGGCTTGGAAAAGTCAAGTTTTGGTCATCAATTCATTCTACATCTTTTATATTGACTGACTCTTGTATATCAGAAACATGGTCAGTTAGACATTTTTATGAGTCCAAGGAAAGATGTTCTGTGTAAATAACATATAGTCAAGAATAAAAAGCCAAATGTGCACATAGGACCTGATAATGTGAATGTATGAAGGCTTTAAAGCTGTATTTTGTTTGTAGTATACTAAATCAGAGAACTGGATAAAGAAATCGCTCAGCTGACAGACATAAACATTATGTTAAAGGACTGAAAAGTTTGAATATTACACAGAGCCACCTAGGTTCTGAAAGAACCAAGAACAGACCATTTCAGGGGAAAAAAGTATTAAAAAGCCCACAAAAAACACCCCCAAACCCAAGTAGTAAACCTCTCCTTTCCTCTTCTTTGTTTCTTTTCTGTCCTGAATTATTTTGCAAATATTTCCATCCTGGTTGTACAGAAGGGGTGGAGAGGCAGGCAATCAATTATATTATTTTAAAGTAGGTTTTAACAGCCTAGCAATGGTTATACTGCTTAGGCAGCAGCATAGGTTAGCTGTAGTTTTTCCCAGAATTTATTTTTCACTTTATAGCTCTTTCTTTGCCCATATTGCAACTATTTAACACCTCTCTCTACAAGTCTCCCACCTGAGCTCTTTTATAAGTCCCAGCTACCCTTTACAACTTGCTTTTACTTTACCTTGAAGCCTCGAATGAGAAGGTTTGAGAATACCAGGCAAATATGGGTTTGGGAGCTGACAAAAACCCAAAAAGAGTGATTTTCCTCCAAGTTTTGCAGATGCTGTGTGACCTGTCAGGGATGCATGGCAAAGGGACCTCGGTGTAGGCTGAGCCCCACAGGAACTAATGGGGGGACTGATGAAGTGTCACTTTTCCCATCAGCACTCTGATTTACAACTAATTCTGTTTAGAAGCAGAAAGTAGTTAAATTTGTGGGTTTAGACCTGAAAGATCACATTGCTTCTTTTGCAAAAGGATGCTAAAATATATTCCGTTTAAACACTTCAAATACCTATATATAAATACTATATTTGAGGCTTTTAATCTCAACATAAGCTAAATATCAGAATGTTTGCACTTTCCAATGAAGAAGAGTTTTTTTCCACTTTGGCTGTACTTTAATCACTACATTAGACATTTTAAAACCTCAGTAACAAGCCTCAAGAAATGCTCCAAGAAAACCCTGCAGTAGTCTGAGTGTGTTTATCTCATTTCACATTAGTTAAGGGTAAGGCTTGATGTAGTCCCATTATAATCAGTGGGACTACTCCCATTAGTATGGCAAGCAGGATTTGGCCCTTTGTTTGTGATTACACATTCTCTGCCTGGTCTGTTAGACTGAAGAGTATAATAAAATTAAACTATTGGATTAGAATGGTAATTTCAAAACACAAATCAGCAAGGGAACACGATTACATTTGCTTTTGGAGGATAAAGGGAAACATTCCTATTTCTCTCTTGGTGTATCTAGGCTGCCTAATGGAAGTAATTGTGTGTATCCAGAACAAGAATGTGAAAAACTGCAGAAATATGGAGAGAAAAATGTGCTCCTAAAAAAGAGGAAAAAGATCCCCACAAATTCTTCTGATTCTTCTTGATGTGTAGATCAGCAAACATTTCTAAAAGCTACCAAGATCATTAAGGGCTGCTCCTGAACAGAGTTTATCTGTACAGGGCTAAGAATAGTTTTTCTGTATAAATAGCCCTCTTTATCTAAAAGAAGTCACCTTTTTCTTTTCTTGATGATCTAGGATGGTGACTACCACATGATGTGCTCTGGAAGGGGAAATTACTTCCAGTTTCACTTGGTGTTAGGAACTTAAAGTTCATCCACCCCTGTTTTCTTCCAGAAGGTGATGAGAGCATTGTTTGCAAAACAAATGCCCTCACTGAGCAGTTTGCTGTTAAACCTGGTGCTCAGTGCTAAGAGCTGGCTTCCACAGGGCATCTTGGAAATTATTGAAAATTGCCTTATTGAATTACGAGCATTTTGGATCCATCTCCCAGCAATTTGCATTTGAGCTTCTACAAAATTCTTTGAAACATAATAAATTAAGCTTCTGTGTTTTCTGTCAGGATAAATAGCATAAACCTCATTTAACAGACAAGCAGAACTAAGGCCACAAATGATTCATGCACTTCCATCTGCGCTTGGGTATCCACCACCCTTTCAGCCCTAGGAAAACCATTTTCCCATTGTATTTCTGGTTTCCATTCCTCTCACCACTGGTCCCTGACACTTCAGATTCTTTTGCACTATAATGGACTCCAGTACCCTTTCTCTGTAACCCCCTAAAAACATGTCATATTACATTTTTTGCTCAACTTATCTCTCTTTCTTTTTAAACCTACCATGTAAAGGTGCAATCTGCACATCTTTCAGAGCACATTCACTTTTGCAGAGCAATATAGAAACATCAGAAGGGCCCTGCTGAGGCAGGCAGGGGTCTGTCTAACTCAGGGCACTGTTTCCCACAGTGGCAGCAAGAAATGCTCAATAAAGAGGGTGGATCAGGCTGGCCACTGCCTGCAGTCCCTTCCCTTCTCAACCTCTCAGCAGACACCAGCATTGGATTAGAGGTATTAAAAAATACATCCTCACCTATTCACTTTAGGATCTGTTTGTGGACCTGATGTCCCTGGAGTTCTTTTTAAACTTGCCAGTGCTATCTGTCTCCATGGTCTCCTATGGCTTCAAATTCCAGAAGTTCAGTTCCTTCTATTTAAACACTATAATTTTGTCTGGTTTAACCCTGTGTTTCACCAGTTTCAGTAAGAATGGCACCTGGTTTTAATTGGGAGATTTGGTAAGTAACAACTCTCCTTTCTGATTCCATATTACCCGCAAGCTCCAGGGTTTTGTAAACCTCTATCCCATCTTACAGACTTCTCTACAAGCTGAAAAAAATCAGTATTTTCCAAATTTCCTCATTAGGCAGCTTCTTCCTCATCTTACTCATTTGTAACCCTTCTCTGCACCCTCTCTCCTGCTATGCCGTAGATTCATAGAAATGTAGAATCACAGAATGATTTGGGTTGGAAGGGAGCTTTAGAGGCCATCTATCCCAAACCCCTGCAATGAAAAGGGAAATCTTCAGCTAGATCAGGCTGTTTAGAGCCCTGTCCAACCTCACCTTGATTCTTTCCAGGGATGGGGCACCCATGACCTCTGTGGGCAACTTGTGCCAATGTTTTACCACCCTCACTGCAAAACATGTCATCCTTATGTCTAGTCTGAATTGATTCCTTTTTAGTTATGATCTTTTCCCTTTTGGTTTCCTCCTTGTCCTACTGTTACAGGCTTCCAACAAGTTTGTTCCCATCTTTCTTACAGGCCCCCAGTAAGTAGTGAAAGATCACGACAAATTCTCCCCAGAGCTTTCACTTCTCCGGGCTGACCAACATCGACTCCCTCAGCCTTTCTGATGCCTTAGGATTTTAGCTTTTATGTTTTTCATGTATTTATAATCCTGTAACTCTCTAGTGTACAACTCTAAACCTCATATAGAGCGTTAGCTACTGCTTTCCCGTTTTGGTCAGACACAACAGTTCCTCTCTAGGCCTGGGAATCAAGGACTGTCTCAGGCCTCAAAAATGTAAACAAAAGTGAGTTGGGGGGTGCAAACTTGGGGGAAAATTACTTCATTACCTGAAACTGTAATTGGAAGATTAACCTCCAATATGCAAATGGACCAAACTCATCAAAGTGTGAAAACCCATGGTCCGTCATCCATTTTTGAGTGTAGCCCTTGGGTGGGCTTCATCTGCCCTAAATGTACCTGAAGGCCCTTCAATAAATATAACCACTCTTTATTCCCTTAATTTTGTCTGGCCTCTGTTTTAGGTAAGCCCATCACGGCATCACTTCCTCATAGGAGAGGTGATCCATTCCCCTGATCATCCCTGTGTTCTTCTCAGACTGGTCCACATCCTCCTGGTGTCCAGAGCTGGATGCAGCATTCCACATGTCCTTGCTAGAACGCAGGAACCAAACACAGGATTCAAAACATTCATGCTCACAAGGGTGTCTACAGCAGTAAAATCATCCTGGCTTGTATGTAACAGCTTTCCTGGTGGTTCCCAACATCCTGTCAGGGATTTTTTGGCTGCCATTGTAGCAAATACAAGTGGGCAGTGAATATTTGACATATTTTTTCTTAACACAGAGGGAGAGGAATTGAAAGAAGTAGTTTACTTAAGCTTTAAATTTTTCAGGATGGAGTTTTTAAATAATCATTTGAACACAAGCTACAAACCGAGCCATTTGACATTTTTCTAGTTTTTTTACAGGTCAGGGATTTTCTCTGCTCACAGTTTAAGAAAGCAACAGAAATTTAGTTCCAATGGTGATTAGGATGGTTTATGGTTAATGCCAGAGGTTTATGGGTAGGAATGTCCAATACAGTAGGTTATCTTTAGTCTGCCTAAAGCAGCTTCTGTGTGGTTTATTCTTGTTGTTTTTCAAATTAACTGCTACTGAAATGGGACCAAGATTTAAGAAAGCGAACAGAGAACAGGTAGAAAATGTCTACTCCATTAAAACGATACTCAAATATTTTAAACACTCTGTCATTCTAGTGGCCTATGGAAGGCATATCAAACTCGTTGCAGGCCAAATAAAATGATAAATATCTTCCCTTTGCCTTATCTGCTTGCAGCTGTTGCAGCCTTTTCGTATGATTTACTTACAACACGAGGCGTTTTGTTAAGGCAGAGAGACACAGTGAGGGCTGTAGGATTAACCAGAGACCTGGGTGGGAAAAAGGGGACCCTGCACCAGCCCTTCCCCAGAGCCAGAGTGTCCAGGATGTGCCCCTGGACTCAGGGGCTTGCCTGGAGAGGCAAGAAGAGACCTGAGCTCCCTTGCAGAGAGCTGGCCTTCCCACAGCAAATGAAAATCGGGTTTTGCTTCATCCTCCTGGGAGCCCTGAGTAATTTGCTCATGGTTCTTGCCTGAACTAAGCAAGCAGGATTAGGTGCAGAACAAACACAGATCAAAAAGACAAAATTTTCTCTCTCAGTAGTTTACAGGGCATGTTAAAAGGGATGACCATATTTTTCAGCCTCTCAGATGACCAAAATCAGGATTGCCCAGGGATCCACATTCTACCTTTCTGGAGCTGTACATGTACTAAGGAGGACAGGTAGCCGGGTAGAAAAGAGTATTCCAATCTCTGTTCAAAATTCAGTAAAGTTTATGACAATTTTTTAATATAAAGAATGCTGAAAGTGCATTTCAATAATCTAATATGTTGCTAAGAAAATAAAAGAGGACTATTTAAAAATATATTTCTTCTCATGGCAAGCCCTTTGAAATTGTCAAGTGTCCTCAGGTGAAGATGTATAACAAAGACATAAAATTGTCTCTCCTACTTGCTAACGACTCCCAGTTATATCCATCCTTCAATTTCTTTGTCACTAAGAGAAGTAGGTAGTTAGTAATTAAATACATTGAAAAAAGAAAATGAACAGAAAATATTAATTAAGGATTAGGTAATGCTTGCTTAACTGAACATGTGCAAATACTGTAGGAAGAAAATATGTAGTTGCTATACAGAAAACGACCTACAGAGTTTGCTCTGCTAAAGACTCACAAGGAATCGTGATGAAGGAAATGAACACAGCCTTTAGAAACTGGTGGGGGTTATTCCCATTAGGTCTCTGGAATTTATAGTAATATCTTTTTAAACACACAGTGGTGAACCTTACATTTCCATGCCCTGTGTTAGGTTGGAAAGATATATCATTATTTTCAGAAAATGGAAGAGAGAGCTTGAAAGTCTTTTAAAACCATATTGGGACAACATTTTGGTGTTGTATGAAACAGCAATTCAAGCAAAGGCAACTGATTCAAACAAGACGTAAACCAATCTTACCTTGCTATAACCCACAGAACTCCTCAAGTCCTTCTGGAAAGAGAGCCAGTAGTAAAGGAAATAATTTTCTTTTTATGACACCTGATATAGACAAATTTACAAATCTCACAGTAAAAGCCTATCTGCAACATTCTCAAATTTCATGAAGTTTCAAGGAAGGCAATGCCCTCTGAGCCAGGAGTGGGTGGTTAGTGGCAGGATGAGGCACTACCCAGTGTTCATCTACAGAAAACAATAATTGCTCAGCTCTATCTGACAAACAGACCTGGATATGAAAACTGCCACTGTACTTCAGCCCAGCAAGGCACCAGTGGAGTTAATGCATTTCAGCTGCATAAACTGCAAATATATATAACATGGCATGTATAGAAAGGCCACTGAATCTTTAAAGGGAAACAGGCAGAGCTAATAGGTTTCTTTGAATATAAACATCAGTATATATTTTCGTGACTCAACTCAGCATATTCTATATGGGTTGTAATTTTAAAATTAGTGGTTGAAGGGAGAGATAAGCACCATCAATAAATTAAACTGTAACCCAGCGGTTTAGTCATGAAAGGTTAAAATAAACTTGCTTGATTGATTATGAATTTTAAACAGTTTTTCTTCAATGTAATCAGTGCTCTACCAATGTCATTGCTCATTAAAGAAAAGATTTTCATTCCAACATTTGATTGAGGATGTTTTTTCTCATTTGCATTTTGCTTTCTACGGAGTAAGCATCTTGCCTTCAGAATTATTAGATTTTTTCCCCCCTTGTCTGTCCATAAAAGCCGTAAAGTGGGATGGAGCAGTGATTTAGAGGGATACTACATAAAGATTGAATGAAGATATTGACTACAGGCCCTAATGCAAACAGGACTGTCTGATGGACTGCCTTTGACAGGATGATGGAAGGGAGCCTTGTGGCCTACTTAGCTGCCCTTCTAATTGGCCTTTATGAATATTTAATGAAATCAAGATGAAATTCAATCAGAGCTTTTACCTGCTGAATCTTAGGGAAAAAAGAGGGATATTATTAGATTTTCCTAGCCCTTGTATACAATAAAACTGTACTGAAATGTCTGTGTGTTAGTCAGGTGGCTCAGATATGCTTTTTATCCAGGGACTTGGTTTCTTCCAAAGGAATTAACCTTTTTACCACAAAAAGCAGCACGATTTTCCATTTGCATGCATCACTGGTATTTTATTACTGGCATAGTATAATGTTTAAGCCATGAACAAGCAACAGCTATTCCCTTTGAAAACATACCCTTAGCAAATTCTTAGTCTATGCCAATTTGAAGCCTTTTAGGGAACTTTGAGGTCATATAATAGTTTCAGAACTACATAATGCTGTAGCCTAATATTTTGTGCCACATTGGTTGATTTATGAGAGAAAATTTGCGCGATCTCATTTCTCAAACATAATCTAGGTTGCATCAATAACATTAAATTATAGCAACGAGGTATAAAACAGTCTGACAGGCTCCTGCTGTAGTACACTCTTACATTCATTTAAATGTAGATTTTGTTTTTCTGAGTAGAATGCCAGAAAAGCTTTTCATAGAAGCACAATGGACAGATTAATCTATAAATGGTAAATTCAACAGTGAAGGAGGTTTTCCCCATTTTTAGTTTTGTGAATTTTATCTTTCTCCCCCAAGATAAGCTGTTTATTCAGAGTATGTTGCTTTTATGCATTTTCAGTATCATTTTTTTGGACAGAAAGGAGTTTGGTACTTAGAGATAAACACAGCATGTTAATACTAAGCAATGCATGAGTAAAGCCTTACAGATGCGACTAAAAATTTCAGTATGGTTATTTAAAGGCTTGCTTTCTCTGAATAAAACTAGTTTTGTGGGCATCAGGAATGCTCCCTTGGGTCACTAATGCTGATGTTGCCATGTACAGAACACGTGCTTGAGCAACAGACAGGTGCAGGTGCGTGGATGAACGGATACCTGGCTTCCCTCGCTTTGTAGGTCTTTGTAACTCTCTCTCCCTGAACACATAGACAAATGGTAACGTTTTTAGGATTATTTTTACAGGGCTGTGCGTGAGGACAGTGTGGTAAGCTGACAGGTTCTGTGAGAAGCTTGTAGCATGGTGCTTTTACTTCCACGTGACAGGGCAGCTATCAGGAATAATAGTAAATAATGAAATAACATTCATTCTGGGGGAGACCACAGGCCTCTGCCTCCCAGCTTCTTGCTCCAGCAGTGCCTAGTGGCCAGCACTCAGGGGAGAGTTACCGGAGTGGATCCCTGATCCTACTGAACTTCCACCCCGATCACTCTTCCAGTGTGCCCCATGGGGCAAGGCTTCTTGAGGGCTCTCACAGGCACTCTGTGGGCTGCTGCAGGAGCTACAAATAGTCAGAACATTAAAAACAAACTAGGAAAAAAGAGAGCGATAAATGTTGCAGGAAAAGTGAACGGAAGGGCAACACTGGTGCTCTGTTGGTGTCTCCCTGAGCTGCACCTGGACATGCAAACTCCTGATTTTGGGTTTCCACTGATGCCCTGGGCTGAGCTGACACCAAACATGCCCAGCCACGAGGAAGCAGCTACAAAAGCACAAGGATAACAGAGATGTGCCAGCACTTTCCTGTTCAGCTCTCACACTGATACATTTATCTTCTAATTGCATTTTTTCTTCTCCCTTTCAGTATTTGAGCTGTGGATCTTGGGAGCTGGGAATTCATAAGCAGGATCTGAATTCACACAGAAAAAGCAGTTCTCCCCAAAGCCCCATTCCTTCAGGTAGCTTTTTACCCAGGGGATAGTCATCTAGTGTAAACAGCAGCCCACATCCTGACGACTAAAACCATTTTAGAAGCAAACTAAATGAAGTTATGTCAGCATATTTTCCTTTTTGAGTCTTCTCAGTGTATACAAAAAATTGAAGGATGGATAAGAGGGTGAATGCTTGTGCATGTATCTGCATGCCTGAATGCTGAGCTAAGGAAAATAAACTTGACAGTCTTTCAGAGGCTAAAGACTTTGTATAAAGGCAAGTACAGAACTGGCAATGAGAGTGTAAGGCTCTCCACATCAGCCTTAATTTGGATTTATGTCAGCTGTACACATGGATGGGATATTCAGCCCACTGGCAAGAGTAGTGTGTTCTTTATTGTCCAAAGTCTTCTTTTAATCTCTCCATAAGGAAGGCGTAGGTAGCACACATCCTTTCAAACATCTGAGAAAAGAGAATTCACCAGACACAGTACCTTCTGCAGTGTTTCTCAGTAACCACTCAAATTATTTTGTGAAGCTATGTTTAAATGGACTGTGAATATTCACGTCACAGATTTGCTTTCAGCAGACTGAACACATCAGTTTGTCTTCAGATCAAACAGATATGCAGTGGATTTCCACACAGAGATTGGACTGCTTATTTAAACACAAGTTTTAGTGGTGATAATTAAAAAGAAAATAGTGTTTTGCATAAAGATGGTCAAAACAAAAGAAATTTTGATGCATACACTGAGCAGTGCTTAGAAAGAGAAGTCTGCTTGATTTCTCAGAAACAAGATACCGGTAGCCTTTGGACCATGATAGCCATGACCATGAATGACAATTTTCTGAATGTTTTAGAACTGCCTCTGTTAAATTCAAAATGCACATCTCTTTTTAACATCTCACTAGTCTGCACTTGATGTCTTGAACTTTCATCCAACTTTCTTGATCCCCTGGCAGTGACCTCAGCAGGACTAAGCAGGATATAATTTACCAAGTGAATTATATGGTCTGAGGCGGATAATTAAGTTTATGTTCAAGTCAAATTCAGCTCTTCACAGAGGATGCATTCCTTCCTGATGTTGATCAGAAATGAAACCAGATGCTTTAGATTTGGGGAGGATTGCTGGCAGTAGTGGAAGTGATGTGAAGGTGCTAAAGTACATCAGTACATCCCAAAAAGTCTGAGATGAGTGAAGTGTCCCCTGCTTCCGGCTTAACATAATTCAAATAGAAAATTAATTTGTGGTGTATCTCTATGTATTTCTTTTCTCATTACTTCTGTGCAGAAACTTCTGTTACTTGAGGAAACCACTGGTATCCAGAAATGATGGATTTGATCTGAATCTCTATTCACCCAGGGCAGAAGTTCAAGTTGCTAATTATTTTGTGGCTAGTTACCAGTGTGTGAACAGGCAATGGAAATCAGAAGGGGCATTAACTGGTGTTATAGAAAAATTATTATTTGCTAACGCTTCTGAAATCCTACAGATTTAAAAAGAAATTGGTATCACTCGCTTCTTCAGCTAGAGATTTAGAGACTGGGGAGTTACTTTAGAGGCCTTGGCCAGGCTAGGACTGGATCTGGAGCAAGGAGCAGGGGCTTGCAACTACAGCATTGTTATGGTCCTGTCCAACCCAAACCATTCTGTGATTCTGTGATTGTCCTCTTGCTCTCTGCCCATCACAGGCTTGGGGCAAGATGTTTTAGGGGTCAGGCGAGGTGCAGGAGGGGCCACCAGACAGCCAAGGGCGATGCATGTCCCAGGCCAGGAAGCAGCATCAGCAGTGCAGAGGTTGCAGAAAGTGCATTTCAGTACCCACTGCAGGAACCAGATGTGCTTTAACACCTTGTTTCACTGAATGACCCTAACCCAATTCCAGCACAGCTTCATCTGCAAAATTATTAGAATCTTACTTTGTCTCAGTGTTTAAAATGTGATAAATTTAGGTACTATATGTGCATTCAGTAAATAAATGCCTCATCCTTCCAAAATTAATATGCCTTTTTTCTGTGTTGAAGAGGTCTTTGCTCCTTTATTTACAAAACTGAGAAGTGAGTAGTGTCAACTTCTTAGCTATTGGAGCTAAGATACAGCCGCCTGGGATCTGCTCCCAGTTGCGTCACTGATTCTGTCTGTCACCTCAGGTAAATCACTCTTACCTAACCTCAGCTGTTTGTAAGAGTGACCACACCAGATCAGATCGAAGAGCAACTTCATCCTGTAACCAGTAATGAGCTGTAACAAACACATCATTGAGAGTTCCTAAAGTGGGCAGCCATGGAATTACATATTATGGGCTGATTTCTTCTTAAAGTACCAGAAAATGGTTAAAGCCTTACTCTAAGCAAAGAGCTAATTCCCTTACTTCTTTCTACCCAAAAGTACCCCGAATATTCTCATTAGATGTACAGAAATCAAATAATTCTTAAATCATACTTAATCTTTCTTCACTGGTTTGTGCTAGAGTGTTTCAGAGATTAGCTATGCATATTGTAAGAATTATTCATATAATATTTCAGATGTTCAGCCCTTCTGTTTCATTGAACTGTCCTTGTCTCCTGCCACTTAATAATGGTAATTGTCAGATTAATTCTTTTACACCGTTACTCACTATCTGTGTCCTTTTTTGCCTCTAAATGAGGAGGCCCCAGCCTTTGCTACATGCTCTGAGGTGCACGTCCACAACACTTGTTTCGTCTGCTTCAAAGAGTTAACACTCTTTGAGATACAGTGGCCAGAACTTAATGCAGCAGGTAAAGAAACATTCTGCAGCTCTGGAGTACTAATGCTGTCTGATAATCAGCTCCCATCTTTGCGCTCTACTGAGCTGCTGTGCAGTTCACTCCGTGTAACACATTTTCAGATCATTTGAGGATAGATACTACCCAGAAGCAAAGGACTGCGAGAGTATTATCTGGTGCTTTCTATGTCCAAGAAGCGAATTCCATTCCCTGGATCAGACAGAAATGAAACCAATATCCGAGCCACTGTATTATCTATATACAAATGCAGAATGCTCTGATCTCTCACCCTCAGAACATGACACAAGATCTTTCCTTAACTGTTGTGGTATTAAGTTGATTAGAGATATTTTATCTAAGACTATCTCTAGACTCCAAAGCTCAGCAGTTAGAGCTTTTGCCCAATTTCATTTACTTTAATCCTGCTGTTCCAACAGCAGAACTTCAGGAGAGGATCTTCTCTTTCTCACATTTTGTAGAAAATAGAGCTGAGCTGTAAAACATAATTTTACCCCAGCAATTCAACCCCAGTCCAATTCATTTGATTCTAGTCAGAATTGTATTGAACAGTAATCAGCAAACATTTCTAAAAACCATGCAGTAAGCAGCAAATATAGCATGACGCCAGTGAAGAGGATGCTTTCCCTGTGCATTGGACCAGAGATTTTTACAGAATTAAACTTCGTGGGTAGGTTCTTCACCTACACCTTTCTTCACAGACACCTTTCTTCAGCAAACAAGGAGCGAAAGAAAGAGTATGACAACTGCACAAATGGAGCTGATCAAGTTGAAGAATTATCACAACAGTCTGAGAACTGAAGTGAAGCACAGTTTGAAGTGAGATATGAGACCTTCAGCTGGTATAAATCAGCTAATGCTATAACACCTGAAGAGTTGGCCAAACATCCTTGGACCAGAATACGATAAAAAAATTTGTGCAGAATTTCCAGCAAACTGGATATCTTCACAGCAGCTATTATTATGAAAAGAAAAGGACAATTAAAGGGGAGGAGTGGCATGTTAATGTTAATAATATAATATAGTACAATAAATATAAATTAATCCCAGAATATAGGCTATAAATGTTTCATTGCCATGAATCTAAGAAGTAGGATGCATTTCAACTAGAATGCATAGGAGAAACAATTACACAGATGCATGTGCATTATTGCATTGCAAGGAAGTAAATGAAAACCTTAAATTATCACTAAAGAGCTACAATTCTTTGCCCCCCCTTTTTTTTTGTTTTGTCAGGAATAATGACTATGTTTATGTCCCAGAGGAAGGCAAATATGTATTAGTCAGACTGCTGGTTCAGGACTGAAGCCTATGACAGTATTTTTAATAAAATACAGAGTATTTAATATCCTCTTTTTTGTGTCTGCACAACTTATAATTATTGCCAGCAGGCAAAAAAAGGAACAGTAGGGGAAAAGAAAACAGTGAAAAAATCTTTCCTGATCACTAAAAAATGGTATGAAAAGATAGGCAGGACATACTAGAGACAGTGCTTGCATGCAGCTGACTGGAGTGAATTGTACATGTACTGTGAGACGGTTAAACCTTGAAAAAGACTTACAAAACCAGCATTACCTCACAGGAGATGGAGCATTTGTAAGATCTAAAACCAAAACCAGTTTCAGCCTGCAGGCCCCTTTGGAGCCTGGACTGTGCAATTACAGGTACTGCAGATGGTGGAAAGCTGAAGGCACTATTTATTTTTTGGTGGCAGACCAAAAGTACTGACATGGCTTTAAAAAAAAAGGCACCTCTTATTTGCTTTGGTCTCTGTGTGCCCTCCACAGCACATTCTGTGGTGGCTTGGAAATGGACAGGTTTTCAGAAAACCGACTCCAAGTTCAAGGGCCAAATTCTCTGTTGGCACAACTCCACCAACACTAATGGTGTTAAGCCAGCAGAAAATTTGGCTCCAAATGCTGTCTGATCAACTGGTCTGTCCATAGACTCCAAGAAGCCCAGAAATTTTCAGCACAGTTTAACTCAGTGTAGCTAGAATGGAGTATGGGCTGTGGTTTTCATCATATAATCAAGATCAGAGGTGCTGCAGGGTATGGAGTAGAAAGACATTTATCTGTGTTACTAACCATCCCCTGTTGGAGAACTTGGCTCAGATTTGTAGGAGCTATGGAGTCAGGAGTTTAGTAGCCAAATGCTATTTCTATTCCCTTCAAACTGGCCCCGGAAAATCCCAGGAGCTCCATATTGCACTGTGGAAGTCTCTTCACGTGACATTCCCACTTAGTCAAACCACGGCACACTGACGGTGCTGTGGTAGGGTGGGCAATCTGCAGGAGTGCCCTTTCCACTTCAGGTTCTATTGCCAGACTAGTTTATTTCAGAAATACTGCTTCACTTTTCTCAGGGTTTTTAAGGAAAATGCTTGTTGGCTCTCAGTACTGATAGGTGATTCAACAATTGTTATTTGTCACTTTAGTGCGCATTTTGCTTCCTTTCAGATAGGTTTAATTAGATGGGTTAGCTTCTGTTTTACTTTGATGATCATAAAATGTACTTATTACATAATTAAAATAAGAATTGACAAATCTATTAAAAAATGGCCATTTACAGATTTATAGACAGTAACTGGAACCAGTTTAATTGGCTGGCATTGCCTATTTTAGTTTGCTGGATATGAATGGATGTGAACCTCCTTAATGTAGAGTAAACAAGTCCTCCAATATAATTGACATTAGATATTTACTTGGAGAGACATTCTGATTTCAAAATTATTCTCAACAAATATAGTTGTTTCCAGATAATTGAGACTGAGAGTTGCCACCCATACTGTTTATTTTGTTCTGCCTACAAGTTCCTCATTAAAGAATGTCGCCTATCTAGATTGATAACCTCGTCCCAGACCTTTTAGAGGAAGTGTGTTTCCTTTCGTGGTTTCAGTGCTGTCCAGCTTTTCAGTTCTATCTATCATTTCTATGAAATCTTGGAGCTCAGTTTTCATAGAAGCAGAATAAAGATTTTTTGGTGGTTTAGAGATGGGGGGTTTTTTTGTTTGTTTTTGGGATTTTTTTACTGCTACAACCACAGGCTTAGAACATAATTTATGGAAGTATTGGTAACCCTCTCTCTAACTAAAAGCAGGCACTGCTTCCCTCACAGCGTTCATACCAATGTGGGCATAAACTCCAAAGGCCTCTTTACTAGAAGGACTGATGTGAGAAAAGAAAACTCAGTGGTTTTCACAAGCAAGCCAGAGCTGGCATGCTCCCAACAAATGCTTTCACTGGCACTGGTGCCCCATAAACACTGAATTCGTTTTCTCATACCAGGCTATTTATGATTCTCATGTGAGGCATGACAGCCATTCATCTTTCTCACAGGACAAGCAAACAGGGCAAGACCAGTGCTAACACTGAGCATGTTGTTACCATTACTCACAAGCAGATTTATTGGCATTGTATCTTTCAAAGTAACAGGAGGTAGCTCAAAGCCTTCCTCTACAGCAGCTGTTTAATAAAACTACTCTGCTAGTTGCTTTCATATTTTAATCCCAAATCAACCATAGTAGGGTGAAAGAGGAGAAGCAGCACTACAGGGGATAGAGAGTTGCATGGACAGCAATGAGATGGAGAGCTGATTTCATACCTTTCAGCTGCAGCCAGTTTTGTTGACACTCTGTCTAGCGCTCTAGGGGTCCAATTCTGCATTCCCTCCCTCAGCCAAGGCTGCTCTTTATTTCTGAAACATATCTGTGACTCCAGGAGAACATGCTAATGTGTTGTCTTACTGGGGAGAATTATTCTTGTCTGACCTTGTCAATTAGAGTTGGATTTCTTCAGGAATAGATGAAGACAAAATAAAAAAAGCACATCTACAGGGCACTGTACTCCATCCTGAGCTTGTCATTTACAATAGACGAGACTAACAGACCTTTGGAGGAGCCTGTTTCTCTTATTTTTAGAAAATCCCAGTTGACCAGTTCAGCTTTGATGCATATCCTGTAAAGATAAGTGAGATGGATCCCTCATAGTGTGACTTGACAGACTGCCATTTTCAAAACACGTCTAGAGAGAGGAAGTTCTTCTGCAAACTCAGTGTTTGAGAGAATATATAAGGTCCAGAAATACTGAAAGCCTACTGACTTTAGGAGAGCACAAATCCTCAATTTGTATGGTTTCCCTTCAGGTGTTTATCTAACTTCGCCTCCAGCTACACAAATCACAATTAGTTTTGTGCTGGCATTTGTATTTTACTGATATCTAGTATCTCTGAGCTTGTTTTCCTAATAGTTCTTCTTTTTAGTATAATAACCTAGCAGAAATTAATATTAGTTCCTGCACTAAAACTTCATGATGGAGATACAGAACTTTTTGGGTGAAAATGAGAGAGTTTTTTGCCCAAAATTAGCTGAAACTCTTGTTCAGTACAACAAAGTCACTTCATCCCTGGATTTCTTGCAGGTGCTTAATTTGCAAAGAAGCTTCCCCACCCCAGCCATTATATGGAAAACAAAAATAACATTGTGCCTGTCATTGCTCACGAGCTGCTTCCAAGCAGATTATTTTCTTCATATACAAGTGCAAGCATAACTAACATCAGGCACACCTAATTCTACTAGTTGAGTCATGGTCTGGTTTTTATGTTTCTGGAAGCTGGATATGTATCTGTGTATATATATTTGTTTGGTTTTATGGTGTACCTCTCTCCTGGGTCAATCCTGACTGTTCAGTGTGATGGAGCTGTTTTCTTTTACCTTCTTTGTGCTTGTTCTTGTGAAAGCAGAACATGTGAGGCTCACGTTGAGCATGCATGGACCTGACGCCTGGAAGGTTATAGCTCGTCCTGTCAGAGTTTACTCCTCTCTCTTGTTCTCCACCGTGACTGAATGTTTTCCCCTCAAAGCTGCAGAAGCACCATGACAGATCCACCTTCTTACGTCTTTGTCAAAACTTTTGCTAGTTACTGAGCTTACAAACCTACATTGTGTTTGCAGCACACCTATATTCCAGTACAGTAGCTTGGGTTTTCCTTTTCTTTTGTGGGGAGAATTTTCCCTATTTTTTAAACCATTAACAAATTGTTTGTGCAAGATCTGCTTATGCATCTCAACTTTTTTTCTTGCCTGTGCATGCAAGGAGCACAAATGAGCCCCTAACCCCAATGCTGAGCAGGTGCCACACGACAGAGCCTCAGCAATTGTTAGATGCTGGCGCTAATGAATACAGGTATCTGGCACAGGCAGCAGTGCTGGATTTCAAGCTGCTGGAGGTGATGACTTTAGAGGCACAGAAAGAAGATCAGAAATTACAAAAATACTTCCATTCCGGACTGTTGGGAAGGGCTCTTGTTTCTTTCATGCCTAATTCAAAGAATTTACGCTGTTGGATGTGTGGCAATGTTTGTATCAAGAGTTCTTCCTGTTCCTTCAGGAGTCTCGATCCCTTACATTTCTTCAGATGTGTTCTTCAAGCTTTGTCTTCTCAAATACCTGAAGTTAATTGGATTTCAGAGAATAAACAGAACAAAATGTTCAACCCTTAACCTCCTTTCCTTTTGTCATCTCTCATAGAAGTTACATCCATTAATGCTAACTGGCTTTCTGATTCAGAAAATCAGCCTTCTAGAATGGTATTGTTTACAAGATTATATTTAGTACCATTTGAAATTCATCTGGCTTGTTTTGCTTGTTAGTTCTGCTTATGTAATGTGGTTTAAGTGTTTCAAAACTCCTTCCCCTATTTTTAGATTTTTCTTATTCTATAGCATCTCTTGCTAAAGGGACTTAAACTAGAAATGTAGGTTTCTGCCTCCTTTCTTTACTACTGTATTGAGAATCTTCCTACAAAGATTAAATTTAAAATACCTAATCCAGAGAGAAGCACCAGCAGCTGGACGGCTCAGGGAAGTAGCTGTCCTCATGTGCCTTCCAGTCTTTACAAACTTTAGGGTGAAATTAATTTCATCTGATGACAAACCTTAGTTAGGACCTTGTTTGAGCTGCCAATTTGGGCTCTTTCTAAATTGCTGGTGCGTGCAAGGAAACTCTAAAAGATGATTCACTCTCCCCTAAGACATTTGTCCAAGAGAAGTAAAAAGATTCATCCTACAGATGGGATTTTATCCATCCATTGATATTAAAGAGAGACAAGATAACGAAGTTATATTAGATGATTAGTTTCTAAATATCCAAGGCTGTGAACTTCAGTCAGTCCTATGACACATGGAATATTCACATACAATATTACAAAAGTTGCTCACAACGCAAATATGTGCACCATTATGCAAATTAGTGCACCAAATTGTTTCTGAGCAAGAAATACAGCTAAGCTTCACTTGGGCTGCCTCAATAATACCAGCTTTTCAGTGGCTCTGGCATGGCAGCAACTTTTGAGGGAGAAGTTCAAGTTGTACCCTCATCCCAATCTCAGGAGCTTTGGTCTCCAGCGGACATTTATCACTTGCTGAGCATAGCTTTCCACATGTGTAGAGTTCACGGAAAAAAAATGTTGACTCCTGAACCATGCTGAAAAACCTTGGCACTTACATGTCAAGCTTGTCTGTCGTGCTGAGGTGTCTCAAGAGGCTGATCATGTCAGGATGCCTGCGAGTGCCGAGGGTGGCCCAGGGCAGGGGCCTCACGAGTGTTGGGAACTGCCCCCCAATTGTCCTTCTTTACACTACTGAAAATGGAGACTGGCCAGCGAAAAGGGAGCCCCTAAAGCCAGAGGCTGCCAGAGCAGCAGCACAGCTGGACTCCAGTTCCGGCAGTGACTGGATTCACCATTTTGTGTTTCTGCTCTCACATTGCTCGTAGTTTACTATCTAGGGGTACAAACTTTGAGACTTTGTGGGTCTTGCTTCTAGACACCTTCTGAAGAAGCAGGTCTAGAACCATTTATGTCAAGTGAGTATATCTCATGCAGTCTTTAAAGAAGTATAAGGACAATTTATAAAATGTTTATTAAAAGTAGGTGCCTTTTTTCCTTTTCATGCCCAAGAAAATTCTTATCGTTCAATCTCTTTGAGTAAGTATTTTAAAAATAGCCTGATTGTAATATATTCTATGTGTACTTGGGATCAAATGCAATTTCTTCTTGGAGATTTATATGTAATTATTTTATCCAGGCTCCTTCCCCCTTTAGCAATCTCAACGGTGCCCAAGGTTACTTTAGACCAACATTGATAAAATTCATTCTCTGATTAAAAATAGTCTGATATCAAAACTCTATGTACACTGTAGACTTCCATTGTTATAGAGTCCTTATTGTCTTGGGTTCATAGGCTGCAGTCTTTGGAATATTGAATTACTCTACAGCTTTCTGTATTCTCTTTGCCTCTCTGCATTTTAAAGAGTGTTCATAAACCATCATTTTATTGATGCCATTTGAATACCAAAAAATCTACAAATTCTTCTAAAAGCAGTGGATACCAGGAATGCAGCTATTGCTCAAAGACTTCCTATAAGGTTCCCTGGTTGTTAGCAAAGAAAAAAAAAAAACAAAAAAACCCCTAGTGTTTTAGAATTGCCTCTCCTTTAAAACACTTAAAAATATCCTCCTATCTGTTCTTGCCATTATATTTATTAAGGAAACCATATAATGCCTAGAACAGGTAGAGCACAGTGTGAGGTTAATTCCTTTAGATGGTAAACTAGTAACTGGCTGAAGATTACACAAGAATTTTATGGCAAACCCAATAACAGGTAACTGATATTTTAGACACGGTATCATCTGCTGCTGATATAATGAGCCCAAAGTGTCCTGTGAGAGAAGGATATTGTTCTACAGTGAGAAGAAAGAAAAAGCAAGGACTTTTTCTGTTATTTTATGTCACTAAATCAGGATTCTCTTCAAGCCACATTGTTATTAAATTTGAATGAAACTAATTATGAAAAACTGCAAGATTTTTTTTTTTTTGGAATTTAATGAATCATCACTTAACCAGCCCCACCCACAAAAGAACAGCCACTGTTTTAACAACGTTGGGAAGGAAGCAGTCAAATGATATTACAGATTTAAAGTACAGGATTGAAATTGCAGGTCTGGAATTTTAGCAGACTTCAGCACCACTAATGCATTTACTGGGATTTAAAGTGTGAGCACATTAAAGACAAAATGCACAAAAGAATCATTCTGTCCCAGAGGAAAGGACCAAATAAAAATTATCAAAAAGTTGTTGAATTTCTTAAATGGCCAGTCTGTGCTGAGCTCCCTGTTGAATGGATGAAGTAGGTCATAAAAAATTCCCTTCCTACCACAGTGCTCCTGCCCAGGGAACTGAAAACTTGTGTCCAAGTGTTTTGCTGCGACTGGACAGATCCATGGAGGGGGAATTAAACGTTGAATGCACTGGGAAAGGGACTGAGTGCTCCCACAGCAGTGGGACGCTGCCAGCTGGGCCAGGCACAGCATCTCCGGTTGTGCAGTAGGACCTCCGCGAGCCCCTGGGACCAAAGCTCTTTCTGGGGAATGAGCAGGATGGCAGGGAGGAAGGGCTGCTGGGGAAGCACCGAAAGCAACTTCTAGCAGGCAGAGGGGCTGAGGAAAGCCAGCAGCTATTGTTAGAGAAAGGAGCAGCGGCAGCCAGCAGGAGACTGAGAAGCACTAATCACTGCTAAATCACTGGAAGATGTCCCCACTAAGCAGAATTGCCACCCCTGCTAACCAGCAGCCATTGACATTAAATATTGTGGAGCTGAGCTCAGCTCTCTCAGAGGCATGCTGATTAAAAATGCCCTGATGAAATGGTGTGTACAGTAAGAAGTGGTACTTAGTATTTTGTCTTCATAATGCTTTAAATTGCTCTGTATCCCCACAAGGTATTTTGCCATTCTCCATTAAAAATGGGCAACTGAGTTTCAGAAGCACAGAGCTACTGCAGGACTCCACCGACTTCATTTTGGACTTGAGGATGCTCAGATAATTTTTGAAAGGGCCTGAGTTTCCACTGTTTGATAGGCAATAGTGAATTCTTTTTCTTCATCATACCTGTTTTCAAACTGTGACAGTGTCTCTAAGTTAGTCTTAATACTTCTTGCTTAACATAGATTAGAAGTTATATAAAAAACCAGAATCTGTTCCTCCCACATCAGTGCAAAATATTATGGTTCATTGTTTTGCCCATGCTGATTTATGATTTCACAGCAGTAGCTCCATTAAGCTCTAGAATGGATTTTCACATCATAAAAGCACACTGTTTTAAAATTCTTTGTATTTTAGGACAATTTAATGAAGTAGTTAAAAATTATTCCAGACTGAAAATGTTTTCTGCAATCAAGAAAAAAAAAATCTGGTACCATATAGGAAAGCAATTAAAAAAGAAAAAAAAAAAAAACAAATGAAAAAAGAAATCAAACCAGCTCACTCCTGACCATAGAATGATGCTTCTGAAAAAGAGGAGCTCAGTGGGAGAGTTTTCCTTTTTCTTTCTTAATCTCCCAAATGATTGTGATGTGCCCTGCAGTAATGCCACTTTCTTTGTACGTTGGGGAACTTTTAGGGGAAATTGAAAAATAAATAAATAATGCTCTTTTTATGACTGAAGAAGGTCACATTTTTATTTTGCCTGGCAAATATTTTGAAATAGCGTGGGCCAGGGACAGTCCTTTATCCCGGATATTTCAGGGCTTTTATCTAACATTGCAGTATCCAAAAATCTTTCATGTGAAGTGAATATCTGCAGCAACAGCCATAATTTATTTGAGAGAAATGGAAAATTTCCCTTTTAAGCAACAAGAAGTCTGCCTGGGCTAAGATCCTGGGGAATGGTCTTGCTTGTTTGTTCCTTTTATTTTTACTAATATCTTAGATTTGGAGAAGCTTGTGGAGTCCACATTGTGAAGGGGGCATCCGGATCCTGGTACAAAACTTCTCCTTTGAATGGCCCAAGTAAAACCCCTCAGACCCAAGGCAGTACTGGCAGTCCTAAGGAGGAGCTGTCTCTCTTCAAAACCACCCGTGTTTTGTTTCTCTTGAATCTGTAGAGAACTCCCTGAGGCTTCAAAAGAGAGACAGGGTGGGGGAAAACATCCCTCATCCTCCCCATCATCCCTCATCCTCCCCATCACTTGACTCCCTCACAGTGTTACGGAGAGGCTGCCTCAGGAAGAGCAGTGCTGGAAATCAATATTTGATCAGATCTGCTCGTGTTTATTGACATAAAAGAATATTTCATAGAATCACTGAGGTTGGAAGGGACCTTGGGAGATCATCTAATGGATGCTTAATGTCCATAAGTGTTTTCTAATCCGATTGGTCCTTTTCCATACACAGGAAAGGTAACTCTGGCTGCAGGCAGTGACAGGGCTGCTGAGGAGCCTGTGACAGCTGCTCCCAGTGCTGCTGGCAGAGCAGCACTGGTTGGCAAGCTCAGCACCCACGCTGCCACTGGAATAACTGGGTTTAGAGCTCAGTTTCCTGGATTTTACGTGATATTCCTGTGGGGTGCACAGCGAAATTCTTCTGCTCCAATACCTGGGTTTGTCCTAATGGTCGGCAATGCAGAGAACAATTGTCCATGTGATGAATCGAGGTGAAACACGACATTGTAGCCATGATGAGTGAAACCTTGGTAAAATGAGCATTAATCTTCAAGGTGGTTATTATGGCATTACTTTAGTAAGGCCTCTCTCCAGCTCTGGAATCCTTGTGCAGCTGTTGTCAAATTTCACAGCTTACAAACACCCAGTTCAGTACCTGGACGTTTCAAAAACATACTTCACTCCTGCATAAAACTCTCTTTTCATTATTTATTTATTATTCCTAACTGCAGATCCTGTTCCAAGAAAGAGATGCATATGCCCACCGCACACCACGATTTTGCTATTTTGAGAGCTTGTGGATACGCAGTTTGCAGGTGGCTCAGAAGGTGACTCATGTAGAGTGTTCCTTCTATCTCTAGAATAGGCCAGTGGCTTCTAACCAGCTTTTGGCTGCATCCCTCACACAGCTGCTCAACCCCATTGCTGCTGCAGTATGACCTGAATTCCAGAGTAACCATTTGTTTTTTTTTTTTGTTTTTTTTTTTTCTGGTCTTGCAAACCCAGTCATTACTACTATGCTTCTACTTGGAGCAATGATCTGTATTTTGAGACGATACTTGAGACCATTTGTAAGCAGTAAAGATACATAATTAGATATATTTTTCTTTTTAGGGATTCACAGTGTTTCTTGTGACTGTGTATATATTTGCTTACAAGTAATAATTATAGTAGATAGTAATAGTGCTCCTGTAGTAGTTAGTCATATTCTAGGTATATTTCTATAAGTAAATTACATATTATTGTCTGAATATATCTTCTCTGCAGTCAAAGCTGCATTGCCAACTTGGATAGAAATATCCAGTCTGGCTTCAAACTTTCCTGAGTACATTGGGGGAGTAGCTGGAGCAGAATGGATCTCAGAATGGGCTGGAAAAGTTGCTAATGTCAGGATAGCATTTCCTCCAACAGGTTACAAATTACACTGTTCTGATTCTGTTGAGAATGGGGAATAATTCATCTCTCAGAGCTATCACTGCATATTTGTTATCAAGTATTGCTATAGATAGGTGATTTCCATAACCCTATTCATACCCCACAGAGTCGAAAACGAGTTTATCAAGGCATCTGTAATGAATATGTGAATGCTGTGGGGAGGGGCAAAACAGGACAGTGCTGAAAACAAAGGAAAAAAAGACAAATACTCTAAGCTTTGAATGGTAAAATGCCAAATGATAACAGAATATTACATGTTTTGTTACCAGAGGTTTTCTATGAGTTGCTTAATATCAGGGAAGGGAATAGATAAGTGAAGGAGCAAGGATGAGGAGCAATAAAGCAGAAAATAATAATAAAAAAAGGTTTGAAGAAGGAGAAAGTTGCTTGAAAACTGATGGTATAAAATATGCATAGGCACCTTAAGAGATCAAAATGGCTGTTGAAAGGGAAGCTGCAAACAGGAACCTTTCGGGGAGGTTTTTCCACATGCCCAGATTTCCGTGGCTGTTTCCTCATTCCCGTGCCGTGCCTGGGAAGAGGCTGTTGGGTGTCCGGACACTCAGACAGGGCTGCTGTGCCTGCACAGTAAATCCAAAATGTCTGACGTGCACTGCTCTGACTGCAGGGAAATAACTGTACATTACAGGCTGCTTTGGAGGGTGGGATTGCTTTTTTTCCAATTCATTGAACAAATGTGTTAAAAGGACTAAAATGTGATGCTTTTGTGTTTTACCAAAACTGCAGGGAAATCACATTTTTTTTCCCTTTCTTGTCATCAACATATTTTCTTTATTCATGTAACAGTAGGTGTCATTTTTCTTTAATTATGCCCAGCTATCATATGTTGCTTTTATTTGTTGAGGATGTTAGTTTCAGGGAAAATAATTTAGACAGTTCCATTTTTCAGGCAACAATACACTAAATCCTGTGCTTACAAATTGCAATTAGATAAGAATTCTTCTTTCCACAATCAAATGTGGCAGTTTCTTACTGGAAAGTAATGATGAATCAAACTTATAGCGTAAAATGGGAAGATCAAAGCATTCAACGAAAATGTAATGAAGAAAATACACTTTTATGGCTTGGCATTTTAAATGTCTTCTGTTATATATCATATATATGTATGTGGCAGCATGCAATGGTGGAAGTCTTTCTTCAGGAATGAATACAGATTAACACAGCCCCATTTCCTCTGCCAGAATTTCCTTCCTCTGATGATGGTATTTCTCTTCCCACCAAGTCTCCCCACATACATACCCCTCTCTTCCCACCCTCAGACCTAAAAGTATTTTAAACATGTTTAGCCTGTCAACAAGCCTTTGCTAAAGGTTTTTGTAGCCTTTGGTAATGACTTCTAATTTACGTGACTAATTATCCTGAGATAAATAGAGATGAGGTGCTTTAGGATAAGGCTAATCTGCATGTCTGCTGGAAGCTTGAATAGTACATTTTATAAAGATCCAAAACTCAGCAACTCAATGAAATTAAGGTTGTGACAAAAGGCAGGCAAATTGAAGGCAAACACTTCTCTTCCTGAGCTGCTGCAGTTGGGTGCAAGACAGGCAGTGATGGCATGTAATGAAAAGATGCATCACTCCAGATTCTGGAGGTTATTCAGGTCCATTCTGAAGCCTGGACAGATTTTGCCTATAGTGTTTGTACAGATATATTTTCATACAGAACTGCATCGTGATTTGCCTGTCTTCACCATCCACCTTCTTGCATTTGTGTTGCCTTTATTCCTTAAATCCTGGCGGTTATCCGTCTATGCCCACCTCACTCATACCACAGGATAAACAGGCAGTGATGTATGTAATTGTGTGTATACCTACAGCAAAGGACAATCTGCACAGCAAACTTGGCCTAACACCTCAACATTGCATGGCATTTTCCCAGATAGGACAAACTTATGCTGGTAAAAGAGGGAAAGAACAAAAGAAAGGAAATACAGCAGCCTTTTCGCTGAGCCGAGCATTTCAGTTTTCAGAAGAGCTCTTGAATTTAGAACTTGACCTCCACAACACTATGTAGAGTAATGCATAAGTACTTTAGGTAGTTTAGTCTCATTTTCAGAAGTGATTTTAGGTGTCAGACTTCTTAGGATGCTTTTCAAAGCCAGCTGCAGGCAGGGCTAGCGCAGCTCTGAAGCAGAGGACTGGGTTCAGCACTGCTCTGCACATTCCACAGGTCTCAGCAGCTCCTGCCCAGCCTCAGATTTTACAGCCATGGCGGGTTCTCACCTGCCAGGTTAGAGATGGGCAGGGCTTGATTGTCTCGGATCGTGTGGCCATGCCTTCCACCCTTACTGGCCACCTTGCTGAGCTCCTTGAACCTTCTTAGTCCAGGATGTCAGAAAAGACCAGAATTCCAGGATGTTCCAAATGCAAAAAATAAGACTTGTATTTAGGAACGTACTCAAAATGCTGCCTTGCTTGCTGAAATTGCTTTTGGAAACATGGTGTCTAACTCTTTTAGAAGCCTAAAATGCAGTGCTTAAGACATCCAGAGCTAAGTTGCCCAGAGCAAGGAGAATGACAGATTACTCAATTCCCTTTTCAATTACTTAACCACAAGATCATCATTCTACTTCACTCAAATTGTGGTATATTGATTTCTGTTGTGACTCAAAAGATTTTAATTTTTAATAAAAAGTTAGCATGATATTCTCTTTATGTGTATAAATCCAGAATAATCTGCCTTTTGCACACAGGGTATTTAAATTGAAAGACCCCATAATATCTGTCGTTTATAAGGAGCTCTCCCTGAGTTCACATAACCAGCACCCCCTTGCTTGATTTCCCCACAGGACAGCAGTAACACAAAAGCCTTTGAGGCCTAGATGAGACAATTATAACATAATGAACTTTTAAATTTCTATAACCGTTATCAAAAATTCCTAAAAAGCGCTCATTGTAAAAAATCGGAGTTTCAGAATATCAGGTGATGTAAATTACAGAGAATCAAATGGAAAAAGTTATCTAAAGCCTTTCCTATCTTTTATTTAATATATATATATATATTTATATGCCTATTAGGCCAAATTAATATGAATGAGTCTGGGGTTTTGGTACAATACTAAAGAACTTGCTTTAAATTGTCTGTAGGTTGTGCATACTGTTGCGAATGGATATGAGTGTTTAGCTAAGTCTCTGCCTTTTGCCCAGGCCTCTGGCAGCAGGCAGGAGCTTTATTGGGGTGGCCAGCACATCAAGACCCACTTTTGTTCACAAGTTCTTTAATAATGGCTGATTCGGTCTATTATAGAATGAATTATTTATTCAATAGACACAAAACCAACTGACATAAGACTTAAAACAAACTATATACTACACAGGAATCAGAATAAAAAGAAACTACTAGTAGGTGTATACAGCGCAAGGTTAAAGGTACCATCAATTTTACAGCCAGCGAAGAAATAATATAACTTAGGATCCAATGTATCTTACCATCCAATTGTTGGTGGGGGACACATCGAGATCCTTTCCCTCAATTCCCAGGAAAGTAACCACGGAATCTGCGTCCAAACTCCGAGGAGAAGTCCCCCACACTCTCAGGGTGTGTGTGTAGAAGGCTTCTGCCTCCGTGATAACTCGTGTGTCTTTTATAGTTTGTAAAACAGTGTCTCTCAGTCAAGAATATCTCTGTTATCTCTTTCCACATCTGCTCCAACTGCCAGTGGTAGAGGGGGGGAGGATGTCCTGCCACACGTACTGACCCCAAACTCCGTTTTACTGAGAAATGTGGTGACGGCTCTGGCGAACACATTTTCCTTCTGTGGCCATCCCAGCTGCCAGGTAACTGCGAATTCAGGTGTAGCACCTTGCCAGTGCAGCCCACACTCGGGGCAGGGCCCCTTCCCAAGCCACCAGCAGCCCTTACAAATCCTGTGTCCAGGTACAAAGCTTCTGTACCAGCAATCCCAATAGTCACAAAAAATTTCTAGACGTTTTTCCCTTTGACAGCTTCCAGGGAAAAGCTACACAGTGAAACCTGGCCTGAGGAAACTTCTTGGGGACCTTCTGTACTTTCTGGCACACTTCCCAGGAAGGGACTAATCAGAAAAAGCCATTTTTCACACTTGTTCTTTGGCCTGTCCTCTGTGACCTATTTTCTTGACTAATCCTGTGATTTTTATCCCAGCCCATGCCAAATTGCTTCTGTTTCTGCCTGCTCCTGGCCAGTCCTATAACTCTAAGCTTCCAGCAAGATTTTGCTCCCAGCAAAATGTGGAATTTTGGGTGGTTCCTCTTACTCCAAGTACTCTTCAGAATCAAGGGACAGTAAAAGTAACTCCGAAATTCAAGAGCAGCAGCATTCTCTGAATTGATAAATGAAGACTTTTGGGCAGCTGAGGTCCTGCCCTGAAGTGCAGTCAGGCAAGGCCATGTGTGATGTGAGGTTTGCACTCCTGAAAGCGAAGAACCCCTCGTGAAAAGCTTTTCATGATCATCTGCGAAGCTTTTATTTTGTTGCCAAAAGAGGGAGCCCTCACAGAATTCTCTCGGCTTTAGCAATAGTTTTGCTTTTAGGACCTGCTTTTTGAAAAAAGCTTTGAATTTTGTTGTTCTTACAAAATTTGAGGCCTTTTAGGTTTAGAATAAGTTTATGGCACAGATAACGTGAGCTATGAGTTTTGCCCTCTTCGGTTTCACAATGACCTCAGGATACAAAGAGAAAAAATAAGCTTTTCACTTTTAGAATTATTCAGCTGGCTATCATTAAGTACACAGTGCAGTTTCATTAAATACCATATTTTAGCATTCCAGTGTTAGAAATATTAATCCTGCTACACTGAACAGTGCACAGAACTTATTTTAAATGGTGCCTGATTTTGCGTGTTGTAATTTGGATTCCAGGTTGCCTTCTACTTATGTGAGCTGGAATCTTCAAAACTGGTGCTTGATTCACCTCTTGGCCAATATTTGAATTCCGAAATACTGAATTAATTCTGAAATTCTGAATGTTTGAGACGGGTGAGCAGGATCTCTCCAGCTTGCCTGAAGATATAAAGGGTAAATTAGTGCTGGGTTTATTTGTGATCACTTGTAGAATGTAATCCAATAAATTCTGGAGGGATTTTAAGAATTATGCAATTTGCTACTGATTTTTACCCATGGATTAGGTTCAAAGCCTAAAGAGAAAATACAGGCACTTTTATTAATGTTTATCTGCAGAGGGAAAGCCTTTGTCTCGAGTTCTGCAAGCGACTGCAACAACAAATAATAAGTTTACCAGACAGACTCAGTGAGTGTTGAATCATGGTTCACCCTTACCTCTTTCTGAGCTTGAACTGGTTAAAGGAAACTTTGGCATGAGAAATTGCAAGTATTTTAGCTGATCTCTGCCATCTTTTCTGAACCTGTACTGTTCCCTAGACTGGTTCCCATTTGAAGAATTTATTTTCGATGTAATGGTTCCTCTGACTCTGTGGGTCCAATGCCCCATTTGGCATTTTCTGTTTTGCACAGCAGCTCTCTCTTCCTTTGGGATGTAGTCTGAGTGGATATGACAGTACAGCCTTTCTTACCTCCCCCAAATCAAAGCCAAACTTGCAAAGCAAAGCCAATGACTGTGCAGTAGGATTTTAAAAAAGACTTTTATTTGATGATTTGAGATATTTTGCCCTGCTATTTTTTAATGCAAAATCAGAGGCTCCAATCTGGCCTGTTTTAGTGAGATTTTGATGCTTAGAATCACTCTCAAAAACACATTACTGCCTAAAAATTATTTGGGTGCCTAATTCACTCTTAGGTCAGCTTTTCTTGAAAAATGTCACATCCTTTCTCTTGGCAAGACCTGGAGCATGATATAGCAGGATTGTTAAATCAGAGCAAAACCCCATTTTAAATGCATATTTCTGATTTGTTGTTAATCAGTATTGTGATAGGGTTACTGTGGGATTATCGAACCCTAATAGCGGTGAGATTCAGAATAAGTGTAAGTAGTAGACTGGCTGAGATAGAAGGATCACATTTAGATGATCACTTCTTTTCCTCTTTTCCATTGTGTTCTTGTTGTTGTTTTGAACACTATTAGCATTCCCAGTGCTGTAAAGAAACACAGGGGACACCTAGGGCGGGAGATAAGTTGATTGCAATCAAACTACATGATAAAACAAAAAAATAAACCCAGAAATAATTTTAGGCATTTTATTTTTTAAAAAAAAAGAGCATTCAGAGTTAAGACTGAGATGGCCAAAATGGGTGTTTCTGACATTTTATGGATGTTCTGCATAGGTAGTGTGCCTCCAAATATTGGATGCTCTGATATACCATATGTGCTGCAATTCCTAAGCAATACAGCAGATGTTTTAGGTGATCAATTCAGAACTCACTGGCTTTGTTTAGCTCTCCTCATTCCCAATTTTATATGATGCGAATGTGCCTGTCATCATAAGTAGAGGAACAGTTCCATATTTAAAAATCCGTGCATAATTCAAAGTTGACACAGTAGCAATACTAAAACACTCCCCAGCCTAGAAAATCTCATGTTCCTCAGAGTCCAAAACACCCAGGTAGGGAAAGCCTTGGCCAGCAAAAATTAGCTTTGTGTGGCTTGAATCAAAACTTAACTATTCTTTTGAGTTTAGGTTTATTGTACGAGGCAGATGAAAGCTGACAGTTCTGATTTCTTTGCTGATCAGAGGGCTGGGGGAGCTGGTTTGTTTGCTTATTTGGTTTTAAGAAAAATTTTGTCTTATTTCTATGTAATCTGTGCCAAAGCCATCTTCCTAATGGCACCTTTTTATCTTCAGTTCTCTTAACACTTTCTTCTCTACTGCCCCTTGCTTTGCCAGTTCCTTTTCTGCCCTAAGATCAGTTTCTCTCCTTTTTTTCTTTTTCTTTTTTCAAGGAGCTTTTTAACAGTAATCCCCAATGATTTTACTTAGTTTTCTGCTCATGTGGACTGGAAATCTATTCAGGCTTCATTAAAAAGCTCATTTGAAAATACTGATTCTATTGTATTGTCTGAACCGTTTAGTTTATTTTTTTGGGGGTATAAAAGACGTGAACTCTCCTATTTTTTCCAGCTGTAAATTAGCACAGATATATTTCTGGTGGCTGACACAGCAGAGGGGCTTTCTTCTGGAGTGGTCTGTTGGGAATAAACTTTCCTCTGGGGAGACTGGGACTGGAGAGGGCAAAGCTGAGCTGGGCTCCTGCGTCTCCTCCCTAACCCAAACCCACAGGACCGTGGCGAGGGGAGCCACATTTCAGAAGGAAAAATGGTCTCTGTCTTCAGTGCCCAGAAGAAAAATTTAAGCTCACTGAGAACAAGAATGAATCTGACACCTAATTTTGCCACTATAAATTGGAACATTTACATTCGAGTTGGTCTTTCAAAAGAAAAAAAAGAAAAAAAAAAAGAAATTTTAAAAACCCCTGAAATATCGCTGTGTGACACAATGGAGCTCAGGCTAAGAACAAGGATAAATTTTCCTGGCATTTTCACCTGTGGAAACTTTGTTCACCTTTCCTGCAACTGTGAAATTGGTTTGAAATGATGGACTGATGCTTCCTCCTGAGTTATTCTTGTCATAAAACAGCTTTTTTGCTAACTGAAAAATAGGTACTCTTTGGGGAAGCAAATTGCTTTTCCTAACACAGTGTGTAAATGTTGTTGTAAACATCTAGATAATTAATTTTTAAGGTTAATGCTGAATGGATGTTGGGAAACCTCTTGAATTTCTTCTCAAAAACAAAGAACATAAATAAGGGCAATGGTAGCAATTAAAATACAGAACTATCTATTTCTAAAAAAAACGGAAACTTCACAAATCATAAGTAAACATCCACATTTCAAATTGCCTGGAGAAACATATTTTCAGTGCAGCCCAAAGGACAACTGCTTTGCCGTATCTCAGGACAGAGTTGGCACACCCTTGGTTAAATGTTTGTTACAGGTGAGCAAATCTCAGCTTCTGTCTTGTGGGGCTCTGGTTCTGAGGGGCACAGTCCTCCTTCAGTGACAGTCCCACAGGGTAACAGGAAACTCAGCCTTGGCTGGGCTGAACCCTGAAGCACTTCCACATTTGTGTTGCAAACAACTATCAGTTTCATAGAAAAATTGGTCAACAGGACATTTGGTTCCCTTCTCTCTTCCACTGGGTCCTCATGCTCAAAATAGTCTCCAGTTTGCCAGTCACCAGATTTTTCACAAGAGTGTGCTCTGGGTTTTTTAACCACCATTAGATATACATCAGGTAGCAGGTCTCCAATGAATTGCTTATAGAACAACTGTAAAAGAGAGATAATTTGAACCAGTTAGCAACAAGGCTAATGAAAAGAGGGCTTCAGACCTCTTATCTCTGTTCAGCTGACAGGACAAATGTTGTCTGCTATTTTATTAGTCGGAATAACCTGACATGGACTGAGGAGAGGAGCAAACTTGTAATATCTGGATGGCCTCATTTTCTTACACAGGTCTCCATTCGAGGCTGCTTTCAGGCAAACTAACTCAGCTCGGTGATTTTGATGAACCAAACTTTTATTTTCTCCTTTAATATAATGTAGCATATTATTTACAGCATATATAACTCCCTTCAACTGCTGTGAATAAAAATTCCCCTGGAATGCTTTTCACGGTTTAAAGCACCTGGGTGAAGGACTTGGGCTGAAGTGCCAAATTTAAAAACTAAGATAAAACTGTCCCAATTGAGATGCATAGAGTAAAATGCTGCCTTGGCTCCAGTAGCCTCCTTGACTTTTTTATTAACAATTCTAGAGACATCACTCATAGATTAAACATGAATTACACTAGATAGTGTACAGAGGCAGAGCGACCCTGGGAGTGGCTGTAAAGAGTCCCAGAGCTGTCCTGCTAGTCCTTAGGAATTTTGATAGCAGTTGCAGCCTGAATGTACTTTGTTCCACAAGTTCTGTGGCTCAGGACAGTCAGCTGCAGGGATTTAGTAATGATTTTAGCACATTTCATGGGAAAGTACAATGGCATTACTTCAGAACCAAATGAGAAAGTGATGGGTCTGTTTGGAAAGTCAGATTGTTCCTTTTACCTTCAGAACAGCCCAGGCTCATTTGTGCCATTTGACTTCTCCAGACAGTGCTGTAATTAAATAGGCAGGTTTGGGGAGAATAGAGATTGGGATGCTCTGAATCATTTGTTGAAGTGAATATGACAAGCAGTGGTCTGGTTTGGAAAAAAAAAAATTAAAATTGAGCAATAGAAAAACAAACTCACTGCCATGGATTGTGAAAGGAAACAGACTCAAACTGAAATTAGATGAAAAGCTTGAAATTAGATGAGACCAAAATAGTTGGGCATATAAATTCATGTATTTGTCCATACATAATAGATTCTAATTTGACTTTTTGCTGCAATTTTTATCATGTTGCCTTGACTTATATACAGTAATTAAGAGACATTACACAACGTGTGGGGGTCGGGGAGGAATTTTAAATAATCCTCCTGATTTAAATGTGAAAACAGAGTTATTCCCCCTTCCCTCCTGCCTGTCCCTATTGCAAAAAAGTCTTTAGCTGTAGTGGTGCTGTGACAGCCTGAGCAGAGGTAGGGAGGGCTGGAGTCAGCCACTCTTCCAGGGAAAAATTCTCATGTTTCAGAAATTCTCCCAACATCTTCAGAATCCTAGGTGGTTTTTCTTTCCTCTTCTCCTAGAATTCCCTTTTTTTCCAAACCAGTAATGTCTTTGAACCCAAGTCAGTCTTCTCCCCACTAGTCCCTGGCTATTCTGGCATGATGAAAGTTAAACTTAGTATTAGTTGATGTGGAGAGAATAGAAAACTGCTACTAGCTGGTAGCTAAACTGCTTAGGCAAGACATGAATTTTGGAACTTAAGTCCCAATTTGAATAAATATTTAATTATAGACAACAAAAGAAGGTTTGAGAGAAATGATCTGCTGGTTCAGGGCTCAGTCTCAAGGTCCAGATGGGTCAGAGCAGGGACATGAACCCCTGAATTTGTGTCTCCCTTATGATGTAATCACAGGCTCCTATAACTGCATGTTTAGTTTAAAAATTGGCTGTGGTGGGGGTTAATCTGTCTGTTATCTAAACCAGCCCATAAACAATGGCTGGTCAGTCAATATCCCATTACTGGTATAGGTAGATATGCTTTGTTTCTAATTAAACATTCATTGAACACTGTTGCTTCTCTCCCCTCATCTCCCAAAAATGGTGAACTTTCAAAGTTCATAATTCCTTTCAAAAATGCTGCTCCTTTCCTTGGTAAAACTTAATGTAAGACAGGAATCACAACTAAAGAATGGCAAGGCAGTGCCTAAAGGGATCTGTGTCATGGATAGATTTTGGTTTGGCATTCTGTGGGGTCCCCACAGTTTTTCCTGCCCTTGTTTACTCTATTTTTCAAAATAAATAAATTTTAAAGAGAAGATTTTATTAGCTCCTGCTGCTTACTATGTACTTTAAAACATAATCTGTTGTTTGTGGCATTACAAGAATCTCTATAGGCATTAAGTAATTGATGTCACAAGCACGGGATTATAACCACAGCTCTGCAATTTACATAGTAATACAAGAAACTATGAAAAACCTGCATGGCAGTGTTTCACCAAAACAAACCCCTTAGAGTGCTGAGTTAAATTGTGGAATGAGTAGATCCTGAACCCTTGCTGTGTAAGTACATTTAAAACATGCACAAGCCACCTTTTTTTTAGTGCAGCTAAGAAAAGGCTTGATCCCAAACTGGATGTGGGGCCAGACCATGGAGAAATGGGCCTCTTCTCTTCCTTCATTTCTTGCAGGCCCAGAGCTTTTGGGAAAGAGCAGAACAAAGGTTTTGGCTGTATCATCCCTTCTCTTGCCTCAGTCAAGAGGCTTTCTGTTGTCATACCTTTTATTGGCAAAGTTAAGGACCACTTCATTCTGAAGCAGTTCATTCCTCCTCCCTTTCTTTCCAGAGATGAGATAGCCTTAACAACTTTTTGTTGTGATTGTTAATATTTTTAGTGAACAGAGGGGTGCCTTTTTTTTTTTTTTTGATTCCTAGTTGTTCACAAAGAATCTGGTTACTACTTTATGAGTGCTGCACACGTAAATAGGGAAACCTGTAGGTGAAGCACGAGTAGATGTCACTCAAGAATATGTGGAGGAGAGCATGAAATTGTGGGGCCCATAAAGCTGAGAGTGTCCATTGCCAGTGGCCTCACCGTGCAGCCACTGAGGGAGCTCAGCCTCCCATGGCTTGGGCAATGATCTACAGCTTTTGGTAGGAACCTGCTCACCACGGGGCTGCAACCTTCTACTGCTGCCACAGGTACTTGAGTGTGTTTGTATGTGTGCTACAAAGCTGGCTTTTCCAGCTTTCCTCAGCCTTTGCATTAATGTTCATTCTATACAGCTTTGGAGCACAACAAGGCTGTGAGAACCTCACGTGTGAATCTTCTGGTCCTGAGACAAATAGTTCAAGGGGGAAGAAGGAGAGGTCTCAGCTACTTGTTTGGCAGTGCTTTGGGAGAATAGGAAGGTACCATCATTGGTTTTGGGAAAGAAATAGGCAAGTGCCAGACATTAAGTAGGAGAGTATGTGCACTGGAAGAATGAGGAAAGTAGCTTAAAGGTTTGGCACTGTCTTTCATTACTCGGACTTGGTTTTGATTCTAAACCAGAATCGAGTTACCACATATTGCAGCGATCAAATATCTGCAGAGGTCACTGTCAAAATGGTTTAAAACGTTCATTATAGTTCTTAGCATGAGCGATAACATATCCCAAACCACTTTATAAATGTTCTTCCACACCTATATTATCAATAATTGATTCCACAGGGTAGGCTACAGCAGATGCAATTTGCTAAAATCCCAGTCAAGTGTCAACAAGCTGACTGGTTCATTTCATCATTATACCAGGAAACTTTAGCAGCTAATCATAAAGGAAGTACAAAATGTGAGATCTTGTTTCATTATGTGAACAAAAGCCTGTGATTTCATAATGGAAAGAAGAGATTATTGCTCAGCATAATGTGGGAAAAAAAAAAGCAGCTTTAAATCATTGAATTATCCATTTTTACAGGATTTGAATTGATAGCTTTTGGGGATCATTACTTAAATCAAGAGTTTCTTTTTGGAGGTAACTCTTGCACTCTGAAGACAAGGAGGTACAAATAGTGAAACTTTCATTTGAGGAATTAGGAACCAGGCAGATGTGAAATGCTCACTTTTTTCCCAACACCTTCCTTCATCTAAGCCTTCCTTAGAAAATTTGTCCCGAAGTTGATCGGCCCTGAATATTTCTTAACCTGTCCAACAACAGGTGGCAACAAGGAAGGATGGGATACAGCCTTTAATCTCCCCCTCCTGCACGTTTTCCCTCCCCTCTGCTGTAAATCCCTCCAGTGCAAAACCATGGTGGTGCCTGTGGGCAGTCACATTGTGCCACCCAACCGTGCCAGCCTCCACACTTGGCATCTCTTTGATCTTTTTCTGAACCCTGGTTCTTTCATGCCATAATGTGAGAGGACAGATTTCCAAAGCGTTGATTTTACAGTCTGTGGCAATAATAAAGGCCACAAAAATGTGAAATGCACCCTTCAGTACATCCTCAGCTTTATTTTGTGATAAGATACGCTGGTTTCAATTACTCTTGTGTCAACACAGTTTACAGAAAAGAAACACTAGTTTTGAAGTAAAAAAAAAAAAAAAGGCACTGTTAGTGACAACTTGTGGCAAATTTTCCAGGAAAAAAAAGTAACATCATGCACTTCATTTCAATCTTAAACCCCCTGCACAGTAAATTGGAGGGGGTGAGGGACAGACACATGTTCAAAACACACTCAAACTAGGGGGAAGAAATCAATGGCAGCGACCAGGCTAGGTAAAATACATTTTGGGAGACAAAGTCCTTGTGAGGTCCCAGAGAGTCAATTCCAGCTTCTGTGAGGGGGCTGAGGCAGGAGCTGTTTGTGAGTAGGCAGCCTGGTTTTGGGTTCACAGCTGCAGCAAAAACTGCCCAAAACTGCCCACAGAGTGAAGGCAATGAAAGGGGACAAACCTGACTGGAGCTTTCTAAAGCCGAAGTTGATCTCAGATCTGGGCTTAGGAATTTTATACTGAGACTCAGAGCAAGGTAGGAAGAGATGGCCTCGGTGTTTGGAAAAACCTCTGCTGGTTCCTGGGATGTGGATGGCTGGGAAGCTGAAGAAGCTTCCAGCATCGTGTGTGCAAGAGATCCCTAAATGGCTGCTGCCTGCTCTATCCCCACTCACCTGCACTGCTGGGTGCTGGGGGCTTGGAGATGATGTGCTGGGACAGAAGGCAGGGATAAGGATATTTTTTGGATCATGGCTGGAGAAGGAGTAGGAAGATGACTCTATAATTGCTTTTTTATCACTCTTTCTGACTATATTGACTTTATACTTGACACAGCTTTGGCTGGCAAGTAAGGCCCAGATACATTCAGAATTAGATATGACGAGGCTCATTCTTACATGAGAAGAAAATCATCGGTTGCTACAGAAACAGCTCCATATCAGTCTCGTGGGGCATCTTTGCATCTGGCTTTTTTTCCTTCTCTTTTGCTAATCTGTAGATAAGAGTCAAAGCAAGTGCAGCACATCCCACATCTATATAAAAGGTTGGAGGAACTCTGCAGAGAGCAAAGTGTGAAAGAACATCTCATAGATAAGCTAAACTTAAATGAATGAGTTAATTTACACTCCCCCTGCATTTTTTCCCCTAGTTTTGCAACTCTTGCTAAGTTAATTGAGGTGAAAATTAAATGACACCAGTCAGCAAATATTTTAAAGACCTCCAAAACCAAGGAAGAGAAAGGAGGTGCTTAGAAAAGGAGTTACTAAGAAACAGGAAAAAATCTGAGGGGCGAGTTAGAATCTGTGCCAAGAAAATTGCATCTTGCAATGGAATAATAATCCAGACTCAGTTTCAGGCAAGTTGTTTAACTTGATAAATTAAGGAATTAGTTAAAAGTAAGTGTATATTATGGGTGAACAGGGACCATTCTGCACACTGCAGACCAGCTCACCAGCGACGTTCTTCAACTGGTTTTCTAAAATGTAATGAATTCTTGATGCTTAGTAGATTAATATTTATTGAGTGAATCAATGCTTAATTTATTAAAAAATTGCCTTCCTTGTATTTTAATGTGATTTATTACTCATCAGCACTTATTGCATTAATTAAAGATTGTGTTAATTTTGTGGAAGCGAACACGATCTGCTGCAGGTTTGCTCCGAGCCCTGGCGCTCTGTAGGGACTGTGCCTCTGGGCAGTGCCAGTGGTGGAAACTGCTCCAGGTGGGAAGCGGAATGAATCACCAGTGGCCTCTCCCTGCCCTTGGCTGGGAAAGAGGATGCTGCTCCTCAAGGGCAGGACAGGATTACAGCAACAGCGATACTGTGATGATGCAGGAAATATTTCTGTTTGCCTCTTATAAATTCTGGCTGATGCTGTGGGGATCATTTTCGTGTTCCTCATGGAATGGCTCTTTGTCAACGTAGCTGAAATCCAGCCTTAGAGACATGGGAAGCTGTCACCACTTTCCCAAGCACGGACGACAGTCATTGCATTTCAGTGCTCAGATCGTAAGAAATTCTTGGGACAGTAGGTTGCCTGAAGATTGGGATGGTCCCAAGCATCTCAGCAGGGGCAGGTGTTTGAGAAGTGGAAAATTCCTAAAGGCAGAACAAAAAAAGCCAGACATCTTGTGAGCTGAGTCTTTCAAGAAATCTGTCAAAACAGGGAGAGGGTGATCATGCTGGAGGGGGGGCCACAGCTGCAATTTGCATCCTTCAGCACCGAAGAAAGAAGCAAATATATAAAGCCCCACAGCCATGATTCTTCTGATGAAATTATTTTATTAATGGGTGTGACATTTGTAATGTCTCTCTCTTTAAATTCAAATACTGCTGTTTTTATAGCTACTCATAAGTGAGTCTGTCTGGGTTTTTTTTTTTTTTTTAAATCCATCTAGTTACTAGGCTGCTTGCATCCAGCTGAGCCCTGGAAACGGCAGAGAGCTAGCCCTGAGATCTGAGAGCAGGCTGGAATTTCCGGAAAGTGATTGCGTCCATAATTAGGGCATTTTTGCATGTTCAAATGCACGATTCTGGAATGCACTTTGCTGTTTGCTTCTCTCCAGGGCTGGGGTGAGTGTACACAAACTTCCCTTGACAAGCTAAATCAGAGAAGCCTCTTCAAGGTCCAGTGAAGGTCAGAGCTGAGAATTTTTTCCTCCCTCTGTCACCAGGCAGGCAGGAACCACCGAGCTCCAGCCTGGAGCATTTGGGTGGAGCCAGTGCCAAGAACCTGGTGGCATTTCAAATCCCTTGCAGCAGTTAGGTGTTAGATGCAAAAGATCAGTGCTGCTCCACTTGAAGTCAGAGAATAACTTCAGCTTAAAGTTCAACATATACACAAAGATTTCCTGGATCTGGAGTTAATTTGTTTTTTCCAAGGTCAGCTTGAACTGGAAAAAAGTTACAAACTGAATATTTGACTTTTAATAATTTTATTTTATTTCCCACTTGTTTAACCTGTCTTATATTCTTTTGTTTTCCTGATGTATCAAGCTAAGCTATTTTGGTTTTTATTTAATGTTTATTTTTACTCCATTTAATAGACTCAAGTCAGGACTGGGGGCCAGTTGGGCTGCATGCCTTTCTCTCTATTCCATATCTTTATGTTTTCCAGCTTTCTTTGATGCAGGATATTTATATTCCACCTTTTTTCCTAGTAGAGAGGCTTTCACGGAGTATAGGCTTTGGAGATATATTTTCTGCTCTAGCTGTTCATTAGATATACAGCATTTGGAGTTCCAGTTGTGCTGAGAAATGTAAGCAAAGCTTTTGGCCCAGTGGGGGCTAAGCTCTGGCATTTCACAGCTTTGTACATATGAATCAGGATTAAGGTGCAGGATCTATATAAAATTTAGCTCATTAGGAGATGTTTGGTCTCACAGCTCCCACTGGGAAGGTGGGTCCTGTGCTTACACACAGGATTTCTTACTCTGCTCTGCTGCTCCCTGGGAAAGGAAGGGACACAAGGCAGCAGCAGGATATCCTGCTCCCTTTTACCCTGGCACACCTGGAAAAAGGTTTGGTATACACTGGCCCCAGTATTTTAAACCAAAGCAAATGTGCTCGAGCACACTGCTAAGGTCATGCTAGGAATGACTTAGCAGAGTTAAGAGAACACGGAGTACCTCTGGAAAAAGACAGATAGGAATTTTCTCTCACAAAAAATATATATTTTGTGTGGTGCCAGAGGTGAGGAACTGAAGGCCAGGAAGGTTTCAGAAAACGTGTTTTTTCCAGCCTGGCACCCCACTTGGCTTCCCAGCAGCCCAAATTCTCTGTTGTGCCCAACATAGCTCAAACTCAACGGATGACCAACTGTGTCCATGCACTTCAGCCAGTGAAGCTTTACCACAGGGTAATGATGAGTTTGGAAAGGAGCTTCATCAGTCATGATTTCCAAGGAAGAGCGCTCAGGGTAGGGAATACCAAGTCAATGTTTCCTCCTCAAGGACTTTCAGCTGTCACACAGGGAATACAGTGAGTGCAGTGATGAGAATTAGATTAGAAGAAGATCAATAGGGCTGACAATAAATGAAAGTAACACAGACATTATTGAGCAAATTAGGAGAGAGAAATTAAACCGGACAGTATAATCTTCAATACCTGCTAGACACACTGATGTTGGGCAAAGTTAGGGAGAAGACAGTAAGTTAGAAAGTGCTGTGATGAAGGGGCAGTGACAGTCTGTCCGTGAGATGGGGAAAGCCCTGCTTGTGATGGAAAGCTCTCAGCCCACAGAAAGGTAGAAAAAGACAATAATGGTCCAGAAGCACATGGATTTAAGTGACAGGCTATGGAGAGACAATGGTGGAGAGATCGTGTGAGACTGGGAACATGGAGCAGGCAACAGCGCTGGCTACATGCTACGGGAAAAGGGAACCTCAGATACGCCCTACCATCACAAAGGCTTTGGTGGGATAGCTTGTTCCAGGCCATAAATTTTCCTAACTTTCTCATAGTACAGGTTTGTTTACCCTGTGAAGGTTTGCAGCCATTTCAGAAACCTGTCCTCTCTCTAAACTTGATTATTTGCCATAATAACTCCCTGTATTCCACTATCTGTACACACATCCACTGATGATCAAGTCTGGCAAGCTTTTGGGGTGACGGATATCTGGTGGCAATGAGATCCGTGGGCTGACTGCGCTCAGCATGAAAAGAAACTTTCCTTTTATCAGTCTTGAGTTGTCTAGATCCTCTTACATGTCTTTGAAAGGTTCACCCCAAGGCGATATAATTGTGTTTGATCACATCCAGGCATTGAGTCAGTGATTGATATGAATAAAGAACTTAGAGCTGCTTGTCCTGGTTCCATGTCTTCTTCCCTGTGGAATCAGAAATCACTTTTATAAATATATCGGTCCATCTGTGCTTCCAGCTATCCATTTCAAGTATATGTTCCAAAAAAGAAATAGTAACACTTTATAAGCACAAATAAAAACACATTAAAAGGACTGAGGAAGGGGTTTTTTCTTCCTCATAAAGTACATATGGATCCCTTCCAAAAGAGTTACTGTGAGCCATGTAACTTGTAATTAATTCTGCTATAAATGTCAGAACACTTACTTTGCAGGTCTAAGCTGACCCACAAAAATTAGTCCCCTTTTAACAATTCCTTTTATAATTCGTTTTTCAGCAGAAACGACGGCTTGACCTCCTGACAATAACCAGCCCTGGTAAGTGAGCTCTGCCACGCTGTTCTCTTCTCTTTTCTTAAAGAGATGGTTGTCTAAATGTGTTTTTTTCCCCCGTCTCTGACATGCAAAATGAAAAACACTGTTCCCCGGAAAATCTTTCACCTAATAACAAGTGACAGCTATATTGTGCTTGGCAAAGCCCCGGGCAGTTATCCGTTCACAGAGCTGCCTCTTCAGACCTTTACTCTATGAATTGGAGTGCTGATATTTCTTTAAGCCTCCTGGGGTTACAGTTAGTGGTATATCTGCAGGGCAGATGCCCTCAAATTCACAAAGTGTGTTCAAGTATCACAGAAATTCAAGCTTGACTTTCCTCGGTGGCAAACGGGAGCAGTTTGGGGAGTTGGGAGATGATGATGCTCTACGCGTGTGGAGGGAGACACAAGGTCTAGGCTCAGGGCTGAGAACCCTAAAGTGGTCAGAAAACGTTTAGGTAGAAGTAAAATGCCTTAAACTGTCTGCTTCATGATGGCTTTCATCATTTTCCTGTTGCGGAGATAAACCAAAATCTGTTCTTATTGGGAAAGTCTGGGGCTCTTTGGCAAGAGTGAGTTTTGAAGGTGTCAGCACCGTGGTTGAAATGCAGGTTGGTTCAGTTGTGCTCCTCTGTGATCTCAGCCCTTAAGGCTGGGTGGCTTTTAATTTATTTCTGTTTGCCTGGCTCACTTTCTTTCCACTAGCTGCTACAGAGGCTTGCTGCCCACCAGCTTCAGACAAAGCCCTGCTCAAAGAGTGCCATATTTCAGTTAACTTTGTTCATTTTTCAGATGTGTGTATGAATTAAGCTTTCAGGTGGGCTTTAACTGGGACTAATGAATTCTGGCCTTAACTGGTGATAATGTGTTAGCAGAGTGAACAGGTGTTATGGGAAGTGAACAAAATGTGGCACACATTTGCGTGGATAACAATTTTGCATCAATAATTGTTCTGACACTCTAAATGCAGATATAATCTGTGACATGGTTTCTCCTTCACTAACCTTGTTAAAATAATAAGAATTAAAAGAAGGAGGAGGAGCACTTTGTTGGGACAGATGTTTGAGGCTATTGGCAATTGCATCACATTTTTGCATGTTCACTTTTCACGCAGTTTGCAATTATGTTAATGTATGCTCAGGGCACTTGCTGATAAAAGCAACAATACAGTGTGATACAGCCATTGTCACTATTCTAACTGTAACTTCAAGGACAAACATGGCACATTTTTGATTTTCCATATCTTCAGCATTCCCTGTTTCTAGAGGAAAAAGGAAAAAAAAAGATCTGTGAAGGTCTTTATCATAGCACGAAAGTCCACAGACACTTTTTCAATATGAGAAAAAGAGGGTTGGGGACCAGAATGACTTAATAGGAGACTTTTCTGTAAAACAAACTTATGATACTTTCCTCATAATTTCTGGTACAGTATTCACTGTGAAGGGGTTGATTGGGTTGAGTTTGTGCATAGATGTGCTCACAGTAAGTAGCTGTAGCTTCAGACCTCTGTTTAATAAAGCAATCTACTAAATGAACACAGTAATTAATTAGAAGGATCTTCAGTAACTGTGTAGGTAGGCATACTGCACTAAAGGGGAGGAAAAGCTTTCTATAATGCGTACCTTTTCTGAAATGCAAGTTTTACCCTTTGATATTTAAGAAATCTACCATAACTGGTTACATAGCAAAAAAGATAATACCTGTTCATGATTGCATAATAAAGTGCCTATAGTTTTGCCTTTAGTAGAGTCATTTTCAAAAGAAGCTTGGTGCTGGATCAGGCCAAACTTACCAAAGAGCCTAAAGCCGGGATTTTTCAAAGGGGTTGAAAAAGTTAGGCACTCAATTCCTAGTAGAATTGGAAAATGTCAGCCTGTGGATTAAAGGGTCTACTTTCAGCCCTACAAATACAAAAATAAAATAAAATAAATCATAGCCTTGGGGCTTTTATCTGTCTTCGGAGACTGCTATTTTAAAATATTTAATTCTTTGAGTCCTAGCTCTAAGATCTGACATTGACAGTCTGCTTTTACAAAGTCGTGATATCGGTTATGATGGCTGAGATCAGCCATAATCACTGTCAACCCTTAATTTACTGATTCAAATGAGGGGCTGAGCTGTTTAGTTGCACCTGCCAATCCTCTGGGACCTGTTTCTGTTCTCCACCTTGCCGCAGGCAGGCAGCCTTTGCTTCTGGCAGAGGTCACACAGCTCTAGTTAGAGTTGTGAGAGTCCTGTGTCCCACGAGGGGTGTCGGCCACCAAAACCCTATTGCTTAATTGTAAGAATAGACAAAGGGCTTCAAAAGGAAAGGTGACCTCTGTGATTCGCACCTCTGTCCCCATGAATATCGTCCCTCTTTCTTGTGTGTGTGTGGGAAGCTCTTGAACCAGTTTTTCTACCTTTAGTCAAGAATCAATGGTGATCCCTTGCAGGCAGGACAACAGCTCTTCCCCATGTGCTACTAGAACAATTTCCAAAAACTGATCAGCCAATTAATGAGATTAATTGCAAGGTAAAATAATGCCATTAACGCAAGTGAAGTGTTGTTGAGACTCATGCCAAAACATTCAAAAGAGAGTTTGTGGAATTACAGAAACCATACCGTTATCTCATGGCAGTCACACTGCTCCCCATGGCCATGGCTGTTGCATGATTCCCCAGGAATCACTGAAGGGTCATAATTTGTGCCTGTTTCTTGTTCCCTGAACCTCTCCCCTGCCCGTGCTGTGCTGGACTCAAGCGCTGCCTCTTGCCCTGCTCCACATGGCTTCCAACCCCCAAGCAATGCATGCACAGCTTCCTGAAACCCGGCTGAACAGGTTCTGGGCTTAAAAGCACACCTGTATGTTAAACTGAACAGGTATAGGCCACTAAACTGTACCCTGGACTGAGAGAAGTCTAGGCAAAAACGAAAAAAATAAAAGAAACTGGAAGAAATACAGATGGTTGGAGCTGCAGCTCCAACTACACAGTTTGTAGGCAACATGCAGGGCTCACCTCTTCCAGCACCCTAATAAAGCAGCTATGGAAAGCTCCACACTGCGCCCCAAACTGGAGGAAGTCTTTGCTTTACTGTGGATCTCCAGAAACAGCCAGACACAAATGATGCATAAGCTGGGAGCAAGCCAGACTCCCTCGTGCTCAAATATATTCCTTTGAAGTAACTGACACCCCTTGTAAAATGTGGAGGGGAGTTCACCGCTCTGCCTTGCTGCTGAGTAGCTGGAGGAATGTTAAGTTAAATTTATCAATGCTCTCGCCACGCTCCTTTCTTCTTGCCCCTTGACATGTGAGGTACAATTAGAGTGCAGCTGTACAGTTCAGGGTGCCCGAGTCGGAGCTGATGTGCGCAGTGGGGTGGGGGAAGGACGTTAAAAATTCATTAGGAGCTGGCAGGGACATGCTGGCAGGGAGTGGGACATAATGAGATTTAAGTTTTGGTAATTTAAATTTTCTTTAAACCTAGCTTTACCTCTGAATTGGATCCAAAACATTTCCTTAACGCTATTCTAGTTGTCTTTGAGGTTTAGGACCAAAGCTTGAGGTAGTTTAATTTGGCCTTGTTGCACAAAGGAGATGAGGATCTGCCCTTCATTTCTCTGTGATCATGTTTTAGTAGCACTTTGAACACGCACATGCAATCACATCACATTTTGTGGTAACCACTCAATAGCTGCAAATAAGATACCCCTGTTTCCATAGCTTTTCCATGGAGACCCAGCTTTTTGCATCTCCTGTGTTTACGATAATAATACAGCCTTCCAATTTCTGTTCTCAGTAAGGTAAGTTCCTCTCCCACTGAAGTATTTTTTAATTATTGATACCATAAATGGAAGTGTGTTGGAAACGATTGGCTTTGAAAATAGCTAACATGTGATATTATCCAAGAACCATCAGGAAAATTCTTTTGAAATTCTCTTTGATTCAGCCATCCTCAGGGCTTTATCCTTCTCTACCAGTCTCTCTACTGCCAATTTAAAATAACATTCTCTTGAAATCAGTGCAATGTCAGGAGAAATTCATCAGCACCGTAGGTGCATGTTTCCCAGATGTATATAAACCTACTACATTTGGCAGCAGTAAATTGATTGCATTTAAAAAACCTGGGGTAGTCGAATATTCTGTAGTGTCCAGTTTGGCTACAGCATGGAATATAAAGTAATTTTTTTAAGTTTCTTTCAGCTCTGTTTTAGGTGAAAAAAAGTAAGTGCTGACTCTATAATTCCTGCCGTTTGATTTACTCAGATTTTCCTAATGTGTAAACCACATCAGAGCTTTACAGTCAGGAATAGAGTAAGATAATCCTAATCTCCATTGAGATTTGATCAGAAATGTAAATGATTTGTGCGTGCTTCCTCCTAATAGTCAAGCTCTTACACTTTTAAACAGGGGAGAAAAGCTTGATTTTAAAAGTATTTATCAGTCTGATCTATGTGGTGAAATATTCTCCCCCCCTTTAATATCATCAGTGCTGCATGCTCTAAAAATGTCTCCATTTCATTAATTTGTGATATACTGCTACCCTGAATTCTTTTAAGGTGGCTTTAGCTTCTGCCATACATATTTTACTGCTTTAAATTATAGATATAGGACTGTTGCCTAGTTAATTTCCTCTGGTTAGGAAAATATATTTCTGCTCTCCTGGCATTGCATAAAGTGATATGTGGGATTTGCTATATTTTTTAGCTGATTAAGTTTTGCATTTCTACATATTACTGCTTATGAGACCTCAAGTAAAAGTACGTAAAGGAAGGAGAAGTTTTATAGTATATTTCAAAGTTTCATTTAACTGTAAATTCCACCACTAAGCCCTGCTACAAGACTTTTCCATTACCTTCCTGGATAGTCTGGCTATCAACTTCTTTCTAATTGAAGCATGAAAATAATATGAACTCAAAGTCATGAAGCTATAAGACAGGTAATAGTAAAAATGATATAGACTAATAAAATGTGACAGAAAGTTGTTTGCTGCTAAAACTCGGGGACTTTATATTTTGCAAGTCCTTATTAATTAATAGCACATTGATTTTGGTCTAAGTATGTGTCAAAGGATGGCACTGAAGATTTTAAACAGTCTAACATAACCACTGTTCATGTTTGTTAGTGAAGCTTCACACGCTGTTTCACTTGCAAAGCTGGCGGAGGAAAGAAATTACTTAGAATTCCAGTAATAATTGAGTCTTTTAATGCTCGGTGAATTATTTCCCATATCACTGAGACACTGGGCATTAATCCACCCATTTGCCCACAATAATGTGAGATAACTGGGGGAGTCAGAACCTCATTGCTCAGCAAGGCAATAGACCCCAAATGGTTTGTCTGAACCCACAGTACAAGAATTTCCCTACCATAAAAATAAAATAGAAATGCTAAAATCTCAGCTCAAAGTGAAATCCCTGTGTTGTCTGTCTTAGCTGAACCATAAAGCTACAGGAAGAAGTTTGTTCCAGACTTGATGAAACTTTAGCAAGATGATTGTGCTAACAGAGAGCAGACGGAAGATGTGGACTCTTTTTCCTTTTTTTGTGATATTAGGTTGGCTTCAGCTGTCCTGAGGCTAATTAGGAAGTTTTAGTATATCCAATTTCTCATCTTTACAGGATCTGAAGAGCTGTAAGAATTTCCATTTGCTGTGATAAGGAGAAATAACATTGTTGCTTGTAATTACTCATTCATGCAGATCAGTACCTTCCTAATTCTCAGTTATACCTCTGCATTTGCCAGAATAATAATTGCAGAGATGCCTCGTACTCCACTGTCTTTTCCCTTCTCTCACACCACGTCCCAAGAGAATAAGTCCTCCCTGATCTTTCTGCCTGTCCCCTGACCTTTCCCCACCTGTGTCCCCAAACATCACCCACATCCATCTCAAATATCCCAGTTTTGAGTTCTACTGAAATGACACCTTTTTGATTCAATAATGAAACCAGAACTTTATCCCCATTTGGTTGTAGAATGTTTACTTTTAGTAAGGCTGTTTCATCCCCGCCTTTGCATTTAAAAAAGTGACCTTTTTTTGGATACATGTAGAAGAAGTGATATTTGCGAAGTCAAAATAAGACTGCAGAGAAGATATTCTAAAGGCTAATCCATTACTTTTGAAGAAAAATATCAAGCTTTTCCACAATCCCTTATTATTATTCTGGGTCACCATGGTGTTTCCATGCACCTTGGCATGTCCCTTTAATTGGATCCTTACATGGGAAGGTCCGGCATAGCTGCATTGAAAGCTGACATTTCTAACTAACTGACCTTTTCAGGCCCAGTGACACTCCTATAATGATTATCCTCTAGCATTGTTTGGACACAATACCACATACTTCACAGCACATAAAGAATATGTTCTTTGAGAACTATTCAAAATGCCCAATCTCAAGTTAGCAAAATGAGAAAATTGGGTGCAAACATTCATCAGAGTGTTATTGTGCAGGTATCGATTTGAATGCCCTTTCATTTCTCTGGGAAAAAGTGTTGTATTATAGAGCTCTAAATTAACTTCTGTTCTGTTTTTTTCCCCCAGTAAGTATAAAAAGGTCAAATTCATTCATAAGGCTGAATAGGTTTGCAGGATATAAGCAATAAGATAGCAATCAACCTTCAAATAACCTTTAAAGAGACAGTATCTTTTCTTATGAACAGTAATTGATCTGCTCATTAAGTCACTGGGTACTCTTTGGGGCTCACCTGGGCAAAAATGTGTAAGACTTGTGACAAAAGGATGTCAGCTACAGCAAAACAGGAACAAATCTCTATGTGGAAATCTAAATATTTTACAGATTTCAAGGGGTGTAAAGTTGATGGGAGGCCTGATATTGCAACATGAATTCCTTGACTTTACGGTTCTAAGGGTGAGTGGAAAAGACGTAGAAATAACCTCAAAGTGTGAATTTGGTACTTGTGAGGATGACAATCGTAGCATGTTCATAACCTGCCTGAAACCTGGATACATCTTCAACTCCCCTTTTGGATGTAGTGGCTGGTGTGGGAGGGTGACCACTGCCCCTGGGCAGTGCGTGTATAGGGGCTGCACCCGTGGGGGACCCATGGGATACGGCCGGGCACGGTTCTTCTGTTAAATTCAGTCAGACTGCCAAATAATGGCTTTCTGTGCACCCTGAGGGCTCTGGGGATGTGAGAGGGGGTTAATCATCTCTGCCTGCTCAGACATAAAACCTGTGTCCAGGCTGCTGCAGCACCGACTCCCTGGGTGCTGCCTCCTGTCACCTCCAGCCTTGGGCTGTGGCTCTGCAGATCCTCTCGTGGATGCAGGAGATGCTGAAAGGCTGCTGGAAATTTCTTCAAGGGAACAGTATTTAGCCAGAGACTCACTCAAAATGCCGGGATTGCCAATTTAAGATAGCAATCAGAAGATTAGTGTTCTGACCATGTCCATATTTAATTTCTGCATGTAAATCCACGATACGTTTTTAGTATTATTTTTATGAATTGCACATAAACTGAGGACTATCTGTGCATAATTGATTACAGTGAGTTGTCTTGGTTCTTATCTTTGATCAGAATTTTCAGAAGCAGCAAGTATCCCAGGTGACGAGGCTTTTTATGCTGTAAATGTTTGCACATGATGCTTTCTGTTTTACTTCACAATGTGCAGAATGAGCATCTCGCTCATTTGGAGGGACTGAAAGTGAGCAAGTCTGTGCACAGGTGTATTGTGCTCCTCTTTTTCTGTAAGCTCAGGGAAAACTTAAATTAGTAACTTTTTTTTTCTCATAAACCCCTTATTTCTTCACTATCAGATGTTTTTAGGATGGAAAGCGTTCTTCCTTTTTAATGAAATTTTAATTTTCAAGGTCACCTGCCACTCTTCAATTACGCACATTTCTTCTTGCTGAGTGACCTGAACAAGACTAAGTGGGAATCAGTGTATTAAATATCTAGAAGGCAGCAGAGGATTATACTGAGACTACAAAACAGAACACGGTGCAGAAATGCATGAGCCAGCAGTGCCCTGAACAGCAGAGCTGTGCTGCAGACTCACCGGTGTGGGGGCAGGTGCCTCCAAGCCCCGTTACTTGGATGCTGTGCCAGAGACAGATAAGCCCCAAGTCCTTCTTTTCACTGGCTTTAGGTGCTGTCATTCCAGTGCACCTGAATTGCACCTGGGCCTGGATCTTAGCTCGTGACTTCTTTTTAACTTAGCCAGGCACATACAGCAACTGTGCTTCACTTCTATTTCAGCAGCACCCATGTAGCCCAGTCCACAGGGATGTCATCCTGCAGGATGCAGTGACACCAGGCTGCTTCTGAATAGTTGGCAACTTAACTAGACAAAGGTCAGGGCAATGGATGGGAAACATGGAAAGAGAATGTCAAAAATAAAATGCCATTTTCATAGAACCGTGTCTCTTTGCTTCCCCTTTCCTCCAGTCTCTGATGTAACAGAAAATGGCAAAAACAGCAGTGATTATACAGCAACAATGAGTGGGACTGAGGAAGAGGGGAGCTGGAACTGCACAAAGGGCTTTTCCTAAGCTCATTTGTTTCTAAGGATTGCCAGTGTGCTCGTTTTTTTTGTATACAGAACATATCTGTTAGAGCAGTCAGCCAAGGTCACAGGGAAACCCACAGGAAAGGATAACCAAGAGCCCTTATTACTATTTTGAGCTTGTAACAAAGGAATTTTTAGTAGAGATTTGAATGGGGAAGGTGTGCTGGTTCTGTGAATTTAGACTGTAAGTGCAGCATAAGCCATGGTGAAAAGTGACTTGTTCATCACACAGCTCGGTGCAGTATTGGAGGGAGTCATTTGAGCTGCTGCTAAATGAGATAACGTGAGGACCGTTAGGCAGTAGCAGCACTGCAGTGTCCTTAAGAAGCGGGTTAAAGGAAGGTGAAATACTGTTTTAACACCACGGTCTGCTCCTGACGTTGCAGGAGGTGTGGTGTCTGCACAAGGCCCTGCACTGCAAAGATGCTGTGAGTGCCAGGACAGAGAGTGCTGCCAGAGGAGCCAGGCAGAGGAGGGCAAGGGGCACAAGGCTGAGGGGATAACTGGGGAGGCAACATAAACCAGAGAATTGCATTTCCGGGCCATATGAATCAAAATTAAAATAACTGCTTTCAAAATACCTAGGAGGTAGCAGGAGATTGTGTTATTCTTTATGCTCTATTCTATTACCTGCCCTGTTGCACAGCTGTATCCCTTGTCCTTATCCTCTGGGGATTACTGGAAGGAAGGAAGCAAGGATTATCTGTAGAGACCCAGATTTTCCTGCCCATCCTCCAGGGAGTCTCACAGTGATGCAAGCTTCTGTTGTGCTGCTGCCCATCCCGTGTCTGAACCCACCTTCCTTCCAGGGACTGTGAGGGTGAAGGGCCTGTGGCTGGATGCAAAAAGAACCTTCACTTAGACCTGCTGCACATTTGCTTTAGAATCTGATCCAGAGTACTTAAATTGCAGCTGACTTGGAGCAAACCCATAATTCTTGTCCAAGGTTGGACAAACCTGACAGTGAGAGCGACTTCACGCTGAACCCGACCTGAACCCCCTCATTCCAGCAGATGGGCTTGAGTTTTATCTGAGCATTCAAATATCTTTCTGTATACTGGAAAACTTTCCTGGGTGGTCTCGTCTGGGCTCTGGGCTGGACTGCCAGCAGCAGCACTGTGGAGAGTTGCCGGGATGAACCACACGTACTCATAGAGTTATTGGTGGAACTCCCTTTATTGATTATTATAGGCCTGGTTATATACAATAGTCAGCTTGTTCACGAGCCACTTAGCAACTTATGATTGGATAATAGCTATTATCACGCGTATAATAATACGGATTGGCTATAGCTAAACAATCATGCTTTTTCTCTATTCTTTTCTTGTGGTTACATGCTTCTGTTTTCCCATCCTGTCTTCCTATCTTGTTACTTTCCTACCAGTGACTTTGCTTCTTCTTTTTTGCTTGTTAAGGATAATCAAGGTTGCTGAGGCCTAGGTTGTGCATATTCCAATGAGCAGCTCGCGTGAGAAACTGCTCCCAGTATCCATTTTCTCTGAGAAACTGTTTAACAATTACTGAAACCTGGGTTGTGCACGTAGCTTAGCTCTGTATGTCCTTGTTCAGAGAGCCATTCTTCTACACAGCACAGCCAAGCAAGGCATTCCCACCTCCGGGGACAGCTCTGCCACAGCGCTGCTTTTCTCACCGGCTGCGTGGCCACCTGTTGTTGTGGTGACTGAACCAACCACAGGAACGCCCAGGGGGCCACAGAGCCCAGATAAAGAGGTTTGGTGGGCTGGCTCCAAAGGTTAAATGCCCCTCTGTGAGAATGGCTTCTCCCTTTGCATCCCTGTGACCTGATGTATCTTTGGTCTGTCTGATTGACAGTGGACAGACCCCCCTTGTATCTCCTAAGGGAAGGCAGCCAAACCTGCCCTGCCCTGCCCTTCTTCCTATAGGTCATTGCTATGGCATCCGTGCCTCCTCCTCTGTACCCCTTTAAATGCACCCTGACTGGAAGTTCCTTCCTCTCCGTGTCTGGACCCCTTCAAGGGAATTTCTGCAATAAACCCTTGGAATACCGGCCGAAGGAGCCGCCTCACTCATTGATCTCTGGCTATGCTTGGGCAATCCATAAGCCCCGGGCGCGCGTGGCTCCGTGCCTTCCACCGCACGGGCGAGGGAGCTGCCAGCGAGGCACACAGTGCCACGGAGTGTCCTCCTCTCTGTTGGGCACCCCTGGACAAGCTGCAGCTCTCCTGGCCCGGGCAGCACGCCGGCGTACTCATATAACTTGTGGCATCCCAACAAATGGCCGAGCAGAGCTGCCAGGTTGCAGTGCTGCTGCTGATAAATACAAACCGTGGAGGTGTCGGGCTGTGCTGGGAGCGAGCTCTCCCCACAGCCCGGGCGGCTCAGCCGCCGCGCTCAGGAATTAACTGCGCGGGTATTACTCTCTTAAGGCTCCGTCTTATAGTTCTGTTTTCTTCACCTTTAACCCCGCCATGGATTATGACCATACTTTCTCTTATAACTAAATGCTCCTCTGTCCTTTGACAAAACAGATTTGTGTCTTTTCATAGCTTTCTGTAGAGGGCTAATAATACATGGGAAAGCTTTACTGCCCACAGGAGACTTTGCCTGGCTGTAATAATAAGAAATGCTCTTGAAAAGTCATGATCAATGTTAATTCAGTTATTTTTCATTTTCTCTTTTTTTATAATGAAATCTTCTACTTTATGCATTTTATCCAGTCCTACCCTATGAATTGCTTGTTGGAGAGAGGGGTCATTGGTTATAAAAATGAGTTCTTGCTGTTTGTCCTCATACGAAAATAACAGCAATATTTCGAAATGATTAATTTAAGGGAGAAAAAAAAAATGGAATCTTCGATGTACAAAAGATGTAAATATTGTTTTCCAGGTTTTATGGTTCCCAGATGCCTCCTCTAATTGCACAGCTAACCCTGAGTTTATTAAGTTATTTTCCAGAGTCAAACTCATTTGTAAACATGTCAGAATAAAAACTAAATTTAAAAAACAAAACCTTTGGATTAGAATTCTGGAGTGATAAACAAACTAATTTAGAATGTATTTGCATGTAATTTACATGTGCCAAAATGGGATTGCATGTGGTTTGTAAATACAGGTCTTGAATCTATTTAACATTACAGAATAGCACAGAAGAAATTAATTGTAGCTCAAAAAAAAAAGGTTAAAATAATAAAAAGATGGCTTAAAATGGCCCATGTTTGAATGTGATTCAACGTGCAGAAACTGGTGAGGAGAGATAAGCACGCAGGGAAGGCTGTAAATTCTAGAAGCAACATCTGTAGTAGTTAGAATACTATGTTTTATAGCAATTCCTTACCTCCCCCCACGGACATTACTATGGCACGCAGCATATTTATTATCCACTTTCTGCAAGAGATGTTTGCCTAGCACAGCCTTAAAAATAAAGTCTGTTTCCTTTCTTTTAATGTTCACTTACTCAAAGATGATGTGAACTTCTATTTGAAGCATCTCGGCCAGTTTGACCTGTAGGCTTTGGCTCAAGGTAATAATTTATAATTATCTGGGTTATTGCAGTGCTACCATCAGCAGGTAAATCCTTTCCTGGGTGCAGTCTCCATCTGGAAAAGACCTGAATCCTCCATGTTTTTCCACCGGAAATACATCATGGAATCGTAGAATGGCTTGCACTGGAAGGGACAGTAAAAATCATCATGTTCCACCCCTTGCCGTGTGCAGGGAGGCCACCCCTTCCCTAGATCAGGCTCCTCAGGGCCCCAGATTTGTCAAAAGTCAGGGCGGAGCACATGGTACCACCCCATCTCTGCCTGCTGTTTCCAAAATATGCAGGCTAGAGGGAAACAGCGTCTGTGGAGACCTGAGGCAGAGGGAGTGACAGCAGCCTTGAGACTTAACAGGTCCTGCTTTGGCTCCTTGGCCTCTGCTCCTGCTGGCAGTGCTGAAATGTATTTGTATTCTGGGCCTTGGGATTAAAGCAGCCGTGTTTGGAGGGAAGAGGAAATGCTCTCTGGATAGGAAGGGATTGAGTAAACGCAAATGTAAGCACTGAGTTTAGTAGTACTGGATTGCATTGCTGGAGTTATGGGGGGAAGAATGCTTTATTTACTATAAAAAATATATGTAATGCATGTTTCCAGGCTTGTCTTGAAGCGCCATGGAATATCCCTTTCTATATTCGCAACATAGCAGCCTGGAGTTTAAAAGTGGCAGCAAAGTGGTGCTGCAGTCTTTGCTGTAAGAGGGTCTGTAAAGCTGGTCAGTGTTCAACCTCACCTTTTTCCAGAATTTGCTGAGAAAAAGTACAACTGTAAGGATTTCTCCTCTGAATCCTCGGATATTTTTTTCTCCATTGGCTTAATTTCATAAATTTTATTTAAATTTTAGACAAAGGGGAGGGAAAAAAAAAGAGTAAGGAAAAGCAGACTTCATGGCATAGGAGGCAGAGCTTTGTAGTGTATTTGTTATTCAGCATTTTGTTTGAGCACCATGGAAGAATATTATGAAGGAGGACCAGATGTCAAGAACCTTTCCATACATTTTTTAGGTCATAATACTCCTATTTCAACGTGCAGATAAATGTTTCTAAATATTTTCTTGTACTTCTTAGCATTTCATCTCTAGAAGAAATTAATTGTAGCTTGAAAAAAAAGGGGTTTATTTCCCACTTGGCTATGAGCCATTTTGTATATCTGCTTCAAATGTTAATTATTAATTAGGATATCATCTATTTAAATCTATTTAGCTGTCCATTTCTTCCAAAGAAGGCAGCTGGATGAAACAAGAAACATGCATCATTATAGAGATGATAAATTAGCCTCTTATCCCAGGAGAAGACAGCTCCTCAACACCAAGGCTGAGATATACCAGGGGCTGGCCTGGAGGAGCCTCCCAGCCTCGTCCACTGGTGCTGGATACAGAGAGCGAGGACACCAAGATGGATTTTATCATCGAATTATTGGTAGTAAGGGAACATCCTTCCTGTAACATTCCTCCTGACGGAGTTATTGTTGCTGGGGAATGGACTTAGTGGGAGGGTGAGTGTTTTTCAGTTGTGCTGGAAAGTGAGGAGCTGGAAAAACAATAGCAAGTGATTTAAAAAAAAAAGAAAAATCCAACAAGTAATTAAAAGCTTTTGCATGTATCCCGAGTGAGGCAGATCCCTTACATGAGCATCAGTGAAGCTGCAGCACTTGTATGTCTTGCAAAATCTGAACAAATTCTTTATTTTGGGAGGGTGAAGTTGGGATATGTATCTTTATATACACGAATGGCTTCTTGATAGAAAACATGTCATGGCTGCCTTTATCAGCTGAGTCCTGTAGAGGAAATGTGAGGCTGGCAATTAGCACCAATGACCAGCTGTGAAAACAGGAGTTTCTCTCGTTTCTTTTAATTATATTTTTGTTCAAATATTTACATATTTTATCTCTTATTTATTGCAAACTTTATATCAACAGCAAGGGAGACACTTTGGATTAAATTTTGTATATTTGTGTATTTAGGTATTTCTTTATTTGCCAACTTAAATGCTAAACAGAGCCCTTGTTTATATGAACAGTATCGATATGGACTTATCTATATGAACAGTTGAAAAGCTGGGCACTAGATTGCACAGCTCGTCAGCGTAGCTTCAAACCTTTCCCAGCAAACAGCTGAAGGACTTTGGAAATCTGCAGCGTGTTCCTGAAACTTTAAACGATACCATTGTGTTACCTGAGGCAGCTCTGTGGGTCACAGATCAGTGGCTGGGAAAGCCAGAACGTTTTCTCCTGTATTTTATCTGTACCCATTGTTCATAGATGTTCAGTTCCAGAAAGAAACGCCCTGTCCATGCTGGTATTACCTTCAAAAAACTGCCCCACTGGAGCACAGATGCACAGCCCGGCTCAGATGCACGTGCAGATGCTGTAGAGTTACAAATACTAGTACTGACAATAACATGGCTTTTTAAAATTTTTATTTTATTTTATTGTAACTGAAACTGTTGTGGGCTCTTGTGACACAGAGAAGACAGACACAACTGAACTTTTGTTCCGTCCAGGACTCGGGCAGGCAGCTCAGGCAGATGGTCCATTTAGGATCCAGAGCCAGAATACTGGCATATTCCTGATTTCCTCAAAATGTAGCTGGCAAAGAGGAACATTCAGCTGTGATGGACTTACCTTGGACAAGGAAGTCCAGAAAGGCACTCCCTGCTCACAGGATCGCATTTCATGATGTAGAAGCTAAAAGCACCTTAAGATAAAATGGGTGCTGTGCCCCAAATTTCTGTGCAGTCGTCTTGACCTGAGCACCTTCACCCCTCGGCAGGGACATCCCAGAGCCTCTGCAACTGCCTGCTCAGAGCACAAAAGCAGTCAAAAACACAGAGTGTTTGATATCAGCAAAACTAAAGAATAAATTAGATGTAACAATGCACGGCTCACAAAATAGGTGGCAGAGCTAGCAGAGGTACTCTGAAAGACAATGAGGATGATCAGTAAAATGACTTCATCTGAAAAGAAATCAAGTGTGATTTTTTTTTTTTTCCCTGTAGGATCTGCCACTATGGAATGAAGCTTGAACTGAGTTTCTAAAGTTTATGTTGGTTATTTTTTCTTAGTTAAAGATGCTTCATCCACTGCTGCATAACTGTGTTTTGAGCCAGATGATGGTGGATAAATACAGCAATAAATGCAAATTACTACTGGCCCAAGGATCATAGCAAGTTTATATTCATTAAGGGAGAAGAGAATGCTGTCCTATGGTATGCTTAAGAAGGACTAAATTCCCACAGCTGTAGAAATTTCTTAGCAAATATTTGAACTGAAAATATTTTTCTGTTCTTTTACTATGTGGGGTTTTTTGTGTTTTTTTTTGGTTTTGGTTTTTTTGTGTAAGAAAATGTATTAATTGTATATCTCCAAAGCCACATCCCTTGACATGAAAGAAAACAAATTTAGCTAAAAATCCGTTCTGGTTCAGTGATACAATGAAGAAAGCATTTAAAATTATTAGCAAATGTTTAGCCTTAATGGGAATAGGAGACATAAATAGCTTTCAAGTATAAATAGGAGAAGGGGAAGAAAAGAAGGGGGGAAAAAAGAAAAGACATGAAGGAAAAATCCATATAGGCAAAACTAAAAGTTCTAGTTTAGTATATTTTCTGCAATCTCTTTGATTCTAAATAAACTAAAACTCAGGTTTTAGTTCATAATGCATTTGCTCAAAAGGCAGATGTGCCTGGTAAGAGTTTCTTTTAGTTTCTGTCATCTTGGGGTAAAATGCTTTCAAGCCCAGCAATAACAGAGAGGGGTTTTGTTAGGGAAAAACACTCTTAAATCAGGAGTACAGGAGTCCTAGAGGAGCTGGGATCACCTCAGACCCAATGCTCTTGTAAATGAACATCTCTTGGAAAGGGGAGGATGCCATTTTACTGGGCAAATACTCAGAAAGGCAGCTCGTGTGAGTCAGGTTAGCACAGACTGATATTTTGACAACAACCTCCAGGAAACTGATTAAAAGATTGATGGAGGTTTAGTTAGCAAAAGTTAAATACTAATGAAAGGCAGTCAGTGTTTCATGAGGGAAAGGATTTGTCAAACAATTCATTTTGGCCTTTCAGTATATCACATATATGGTTGATGAAGCTGCATAAACTTTTTAAGGTGTTTGATTTAGTGCCTTACAACTTTTTAAAAATATAGAATGCATTAAATAGGTTAAAGCTCAGTCAGCTGACACATCTCACACATCACTCATCGTGGGGGAACCTCACTTGAATGGGGCTCTCTTTAATGGGTTCCTTTCATGGTAGTGGGCCCAATGCAGCCTCTAATGATGATTTGTTGGTGATTAAAACATCACTGTTGAGTGGTAAAGAAAGATGTAGAAAGGTTTGCACAGTGCAACCTTGATCTCTTGATTGGCTGGATCCTTCACACAATATAATGCATTTCAGCATAGAAAAGACCCCTAGATTTCTGCTTCGTAAAGCCAGGAATGCAGCCAAAGTCTGTTTGATGGAGCAGTATTGACTAAAAGAATTTGAGATTGTGTTTGTCCAGTAATTAAGTTGGATGAAGCCCGAAAAGATATATATTCAAACCCTTTTTTTTTTTTAATGGAATATACACAGGGACATAGAATGGATCAGAATGTCAGAACTGTATCTCACAATATTTTATACCTCAACACGTGCTGTTCTGGTTTCCACATACAAAGAAAAGGCACTGAAGTATTGGAATTTGAGAAACCAGTTTAAATTATAAGGCATTAAACTCAGTTTGGGTCATCAAAAGTGAGACAGGGAGATGGTGTGATACATATTTGAAGGTAGGCTCTGAGCCTACTGATGTGTACTTGTTTTTTAAAACAGACAGTTTCCAAATTACATATGTAATCTCTTCTGCAGAGCAGCCTTTCATGCACATGTGTGTTTGTGCCACACAAATGAGAGAGCTGCACTCCAAGGTTTTAATGGGTGTCCTGTCCCTGGGCACACACACAGTAACAGATCAATGTACAAGCAATAACATATTTACACCAAAGAACTGTCAAAAGATATTTTGTGTATCTCTTACAATCAGGACCAGAATCCCATGGCAACAGGCACAGATCTTTTGTACAGCCTGATATGGACTTTAAAGCACCGTATTTACAGTAATATTAACTGCACTGGGTGGTGCATGAGCTGGACTGCTGTGCTCCAAGCCTGCCTGAAATTCTATGGACTTGCTGTGGGGGGATGAAATCATTGCTTGCCTGGGTTTAGAATCAAGTAGGTAAATAATTTACAGCTTTGTTTTGCTCAGAATCTCCCTATAGTGCTCAGACAGTGTGGAAACGGGCAGAGCATCAGAGATGGATTTCTGGGAAGATCTGCCCTTTAGTCAGAGGAGATAAACACGTCCAAGTGCTACCAGGGTGTGATCACAGCGAAGAGCTGAGCCAGTGGAGAGCACTAGAGGTAGAAAAGCTACCAAGGAGAAGTGGTAACAGTCAGAGTTTAATAGAATATGTGAAGTTTTAGAATAGAGTCTGCGTGGTTTCAACACAAGAGCAGTGCTCACAAGTCAGCTCTCAAACACTCAGTGCACTTTTTCCTGACTTCAAGGTAACCAATTACACCAGGAAAACCGGTTAAAATATTTCATGCTGTGCTAAGCAAGAAAGACAGAGACAAGAGAATATGGCAGTAAAGCACAATAATTCATCTGCTGAAGTACGCTGAAGTTAATAGATCTACATGGACAAATGAGATGATGCTTAGAAACCCCCCAAAATGGCTGGATCAGGCATAGCATTGAGCAGTCTACCAAAAAAGACATTTCTGTTGTACTTCCCTCCTCTTCCTCTCTGAGTATCCAATGTGATGGATACCCTACCACCCTAATACCCCTGGAAATCTTTGGGCTAATTTGCAATGTCCCAGGAAAGAAAAAGCTGTTGGAAGCACGGAGAATAAGGAGGGAACAGTGTAGATCTGCTTCTGAAAGAAAAGCCATATTATTCTTATTTCAGATGTGGAACTCTGACAGCATCTCACAAAAGTCAAAGATCAAACTGGAAGTGCAGAGCTCTCGTTGCTAAAATAATAACATGGAAGAAAATCACTTGCATGAGGTGGAACGTTACTTTGCCACTTACCTTTCTGTTCGGGTGGTTGGAAGTTTGTGTTTCCCCTTAACAAGGCAAAGAATTTAATGGCTTTATATTGTTTGGAGTGGAGTGAGTGCCTGCAGGCTTGCTTGATGAGGAAAGTGACATCCTGAGGAAACGTACAGCAAATTGCAAACAAAATCCTTATTAGTAGTGGCAGTTACCTCCTGGAGAAGGATTGATTTGAAATCCCTGTAAGGATAGTGCTCTCCTCGCTCTGCCAGCTTGACAAATAAAGAGCATTTCTTAGGAGTTCATATTCAAGTTGTGGTGGAAGTAATAGAATTTAACTTTCAGATTCAAAACAATTAAAGCAATGTACTGAACATCACTGTGCCTGAGAGATTTGTTTTAAGAGTTACACATACAGCCCTTTTCTATTGCAAATGCAATAAAAAAGCTGAATTTTTTCTGCACATCCTTAGGGTGGTTATGAAGAGCAACTGGAGATTCAAAGATTGGGGATGCTCCTAAAGAACAAGAGCATTCATTGTGGGAATCCATGTTTTTTCTCAGCTCAGAAACCCAGAAAATCATTTTAATCCATCCTCTGCCATACTCTGGAATGTGACAGGAAGAATTTCTGTATTGAGATAGTCTGGACCATTTGACAACAGCAATGTGAAGCAGCAGACATGTTATTTAGCAAAGTGTTTTAAAAAAAAAAAAAAAAGTCATATGCGAACAGTGTAATAACAGCCTTGACAGGAATCAAAACAATCTGCAGTATTTGTTTTATTTCCCATCAGCCACTACTTATGTCACTGCAACAAGAAGTGAAAAGTACCAAAATGTTCATTCCTCCTTGCCCCATGCAACTGAATTATCTGAAAACATTTACTTTGAGCATGCAAAGAAACTCTGGAGTGGAGACAATTGAGATAAATACTTGGAGTAAATCCCAACTCCGGTTGCTCAAGCTGTGTTTAGATTACCAAATTGTATGGACTTACAGAGTTGGATTTTTGGAGCAGAATGTTTGGCAGCGAATACATGACCATACCTATTCTGTGCATTCCTGAGGTTTTCCCATTGGATCAGCTCTAATCTGCTCCTGTGGCTGGAATGCCTGTTGATGATTGGAGCACATCTTCTAATTAAATTTCATCCAAGAGGAATCCATTTTGTGTGCTCCAGGACTGCTCTGTGGTGAACCAAAGCATGAGATGCACAGATACTCAGAAGACAGGCTTCAAAACTTAAAATGCTTAGGATGTCATACAGAGGAAATAAATGTTTCATTAACTTACTAGCTGTCAAACATGTTTCTCCCAAATTATTTTTAACTCACGGCACCACCAAAATGCACTCAAATTGGTTTGGGTATTGTTTAACTTAGTGAGAGAAAAATTGCTGTTAACAAAGTAAAATAGCAGCTGTTATTGTAATGCATCATGTGGAAAGACAAGGCAAGCATCTAAGTATTTGCTGGTTTATGTTTTGAACAATATGCAGTAGTTGTTATCTTTACTGCTGGAAGGTTGGACTTCTGCATTTGATAAGCAAAATGATGTTGCCATTGAATGTGAAACCATTCTGAAATGCCAATTAATACTTCTCTCAATGAAATATGTGCTCATGTCCTGAATTCTTTTACCTGGAAGTATATTTCATTATTTTGAAAGGGCCAATAATAATCAGAACAGACAAATCTCGTGAGAACAACAAGCTCACTAGCCTTCTAAGAATTTACACGTTGCTACTCTGCAATTTGGCTGCAAGCCTTGAAAGATGCATGCAATATTTAAGGCTTCAGTCTGCCATGAGATCTGTATGGTAATAGTCTGTTGTGGGTGGACCCTTGAGCATCCAGAAGCAGTCTCTCCTCTTAAAACTGGCAAAACAAGATTCTAAGTTGTTGGGGTTTTTTCAGTTTTCTGATTTGAATTAATATCACACTTTTATATGCTATATTTGCTATAGCCTAGTATGAAAACCATGAAGAATTGTCATATTTCGTGCACCAGGGCTTGATACACAGTGTCGCTGCATCCTACAGCTCTCCATTGCCAAAGGCATTTTTCCCCTTTGGAAAGGATTGACATGGGTTGGTGCTGGAAATGAGGCAGTAGGTGGGGTCTGTTCTGGAATGTTAATGTTTTGTTTTTGTGGAACTCACAGTAATCAATTGATCTCACTTCAAGAACAATTTGATAACTATCCTTGATACTATCTCGGCTTATTCTCTGTGAATTACTTTTAGAGCTTTCCCTTTCATGAAGCACTTTTTTCTCTTCTCCCCCTGAACTTGTACGAATTCTTATTGAACAGTGAGAAGCCATTTTTTTGTTTTGCCTGCAGTGGGAGGAATGGTCAAAAATTTGTCCAAGGAGTGGATCACGTACAATGAAAAGTGGAGGTTTTTACTCTGTGTTATTCATTCATCTGTTTAGTTTTGATTCCCTAAATGGTCTGTAAGGAGAGCATCTAGTTGACAGGAGCCTGAAGGAAAGCCAAATGAGAGATTGATTCACCCCAGAAATACTGCTCTGTTTAGCAGATTTGTTTGTATGACTTCTCACTCGGTAGCAGTCTTTTGCTAGTTGGTATAAACAAGGTCCAACTTCTAGGGTTACTCTGTGTTTGTATAAGGGCTCTAGGCTTTTACACACTGGATATCAGCTTTTAGAGTGTTGTCGTGGGTTGGACGCTGTTTTTGGTACAAAACCACCACAAGTGTGAAAACCTTATTCAATGACACACCAAAGTCACTGTCTTCTGAAAAAGCTGGTACACTAAAAATCCCCGAGAACATTTCTTCAGTTTCATCACAGCATTGGTCTTTTCTTCTCAGTGGCAGACTAGAAAAATTTGACAGGGTAACCTAACACTTCCAGCACGGTGTTAGAAGAAAGATGCTCCTGTGCATAAGAAATAGAAATAACATTACATAAACCATACTTCTTATCCATAATTCTTCAGGGGTCTGGGTTATTCTTTGAATTTTAATGGAGAGTATGCTGAATGCTGACAAACAATTAAATTATGGCTACCTTGGTTATGTCTCTTCTGGGCTCTGTTTGTAAAATACGCCCTCTGGTTTTTCTCTTATTATTGACTGGATTTGCTGAAAGCCAGGCAGTCCAGAAATTTCCAGCAGTGGAGTTTGATGTGCTCATGCCCAGAACAGACACAACGAGGCCCTGGCAGGCCAAGCATGTCCCAATGAGGCTCCACTCCTCCGTGAAGGAGACAAGCTGGAAGAGGAAGAGGACAATCCAGCCTTTGTGCCCATTCAGCCCCTGGCCTTTTCCCCCAAGGCTGTCAGCAAGGGTGTTAATTAGCGTCAATTGTGACAGTCAGGAATAGGACTTGTGCCACAAAAGCATTTGCTAAACTACTCTGCCAGCAAACAGCCCACAGATGGACATGACTTTCATTCACCACCAACTTGGGCTCTGAAGTCATGGCACACCTGAAAAAGTTGTCTAATTTATTGATATTCCCCATGGACTCTGCACCCCTCCTATATTCTTTTGTTTTAGAAGAAATACTGGAAGGCTGAAGTCCAAATGTTTCATTTTCCAGTCTCAGTCCTTTCCCTCCCCGTGGCAGACTGCTCTGTAAGTGCTTCAGTATTGATGAGGATATTTTCTCAAAGGCGTCTGAGGCTTCTCTCTTTCAGGGATCAAAGGAAGGAATAATCTGGATTTTTGCAAATGGATACATGACAACATCGATGTCATATCATCAGTGAATTGCAGAGTTAATGTTCTTCATCTGCTTCAGAGACTATTCTAATACTAATGTGCTTTTATGCCTTAAAAAAGTCCATGACCTAAATACAAATAGGAAATACAGTATGATTTTGCTATTTTGTTGTTGAGAGATGCGAGGTTTTCTGGCCTACCCTGGATTTTCATGTCCTAGTTTAGCTTCACTCTTGTCTGTTTTTTTTCCTCTTTACCGTGTTCTGCAATCTCTGGCACTATCATTTCAATCCATCGATTCTTTGGGATCACCATATACTGAGGTCTCATTTGTACCCCTCTCCACCTGTTTGAATGGCAATCAGAGACCCCAGCTGCCAAGCTCTGCAATATTCCGCTCAGTTGAGGATTGTGGTTGGCATCAACGCAGATTTCATTTAGTTGTGCTGGCAGCTTTCACACTACCACAGGGCTTGCTATAGGTGCAGACACAAGTGTTTTGGTCATTTATTCCTTTTACAGAGTCTAAAAACACGAAAAAAATGTGCCCAGGCAAGTTGTTCCTCCATCCAAATTTCCTTTATTAAAAAGGCATGCCATTTCAAGGTGGAGGCGTGCAATCCTGCTCCTCACTTGGCATCACGTCCTCGTGCTGGCGGAGATGTTTGTGCTGCCCTTGGCATTCCTCAGCTCTGTTTTTCTCTATCACTCTTGGGGTGGCTTTGGCAGCTGCAGGGGCCAGATGCAAAGCTCTCGCCTCTTTTCCAGCAGAGGCATGTGAGGTCTGTGTAAAAAGCTTTCTGGCAGAGGCTCTGCATTTTGCCTGGCTCTGCTTTGCTTCCCCAAGATTTGCTCCTCACTCTCTCTACGTGTACCATCTTCTGACCCACAAACAAGTGTGAGGGGTTCAGCTGCACGGGGTGGGGGTTTGGAGAGAAAGCAGCTCACCTAAGGCACACAAAGAGCCCTATTAGTGCCCGTGTCTGCTCCATTTCTGATGTATAAACAGTTACTTTGACATTTAATGAATTTGTCATCTTATATCTTGGAAGCACAGCAGCACCATGCACTCCTTTAGAATAAGCAGTTCTCTTAGCAGAAAGATTAATAATGCCTGCTTGCAACTACGGGTTTCCTGGTCTTTAATAAGTAGTGAGCTCATACTACAAATTTTCCCCTGATGAAGACACTTTAATAGTCTCTTTCTCCTTGAATGGTCTGCCCGTTTTCATTAAAAGTGAAGGAACCTCTGATTTTGCAGGCTACTACCCTTTGTCTAAGAGCTTGAAATTGTTAAATAGGTTCAAGAGTTGCTGTAAGCATGCATACTCCAGGCAAAAAAAAAACCAACCTAATAGGAAATACAGTTTTCGTTAATCTGTCAAAATAGTCGGGAAAAATTGAAACAGGAATGCTGTTTCTGACCTCTGCCAAGCTGACACTGTCCTGGAACATTTGTGCTGGCAAAGACAATACCTTTCAACAATTTCTCTCCAATGCTAGTTATTGCTAAATGTTCCTCTTGTTAACAAATAATGAAGATCCACCTTCAGAAGATTTTGACAAAGTTAGTGAATTTGGTAGCCTAACACTTTATTTTAGGATATTTTATTTAAATAACCATGGAAAGTGCTGTCTTCACTCACTGTACCTGTGAAACTTTATGCTCCCACTAGAATTCAGGACTTAAAAGTTCATTTATAAAGCCATGCTGTAGTGGCAAAGGAGACGCAGCTGGCTAGCTGATCCTCTAGTATTTTACGGGGAGAGCATTTGGAAAAGTGGGGAATTTTCTGCAAGCCTGATGGTTGTTTCTCTTTTGAGCATAAGAAAGGCTTGCTGGTTGCTCTTTTCTGTCTGTAAAATGACTTCTTGTTTTGACACTTGGGATTTGGGTTGTTGGAAATCTTTTCACGTTTAAGTTGGTTATTCACAAATGCTAACGGTGGTAATATTAGCAGTATAGTTTGTAGCTTGTCACTTCATGATCTCAGTCTTTATGTAAGAATCAGGGATTTTTCATCTCTTGTGATTAACTGGCAGAGACACACGCCTCCCACGATGTCACTCAGTGTCACGTTCAGGAACAGGCTGTGGGAGTCGTGGCCTCTGTCCCAGACCTCTACCCAGCAAATTGTGCCACAGGAGTACGTTTCTGCTCTTTCCATTTCCATTTTTGTAAAGATTTTTGCCCCGCCTTACCTGCTGCATTATTGTAGTTGCAGACATTTATAAGCCCATCACAGAAGCATTCAAGTGTCACAGCATTAAATGCAAGGCAAAACCTTAACTGTAAATAAATAGTGCATACTCAGCACCATCTGCTTTACTGTTAGAATTGCGTCTTGTGCTAAAGTTTTGGTGAAAAACTGACTTTTATCAAGAAGATTCCTGGCGGGATCAAAATTGCTGTCACAGAAAGGTCAGATCCTGGATGCCTCACCTAAGGGTGCTGGTCAGGAAGATGGCCTGGGGGACCATTAGGTGAAGCAGTGTGTCCAGAGACCTTCACCAGTTGCATCAGAAGGCTGCCACGGGGGATGCTGGGCAGTTGGGTTGGATGGTGATCAAGAAACATTTCATTTAGGACTGTGGTTTTACCACACATAAAGATCACAAGAAAATCGAGCCACCGTGTTTGACGTTCTGAGGTCACTGAGTTGCTGCATCACCAAGGACTTCATAGTTAATAACCAGCACTTCAGCTTGCACCTGGAATGAGACTGGCAGCCAGCAGGAGCCCAAGAGCAGGTGCAATATGCTCTTGTCCATTTACTCATCCTCTGTGGCAGGCAGCCACCTCCTGCACCAGCTGAAGCTGCCAGATGTCCTTGGGGTCAGTCCCACATCACACGCATTGCAGCAGTCAAGAGTTTTACTTGCCGCTTGCTTTTGTTGACTGTTCCTGCCAGGGTCACTACCTGAGCCTGTCACTAAAAAACTCCCAGTATAACTCTGTGTGCCTTCTAGGGAATGCCCTCAGGATTTTGAGGTTGAAGTCTCCTATTGCACGTTAAGTTTTTAATTTTCTCCATCTGATGAGACTGCACATTAGCTATCATTGACATCTTTTTAGATTATTATCTTTAGTGAATCATTTGCTCATCCTGCATTTTATCCATAGGAACAGTAAACTGCCCTTCATCAAGAAGGGAATTTCCCTTAAGTCCCTTCAAAATGATACGTTACATTCTGTAATTATTAACGTCTTCCCTTTGTCTTAACCACCGAGCCCAGCAGTGCTCCCTTTCCAGCTGAATTGGCAGAACTCGCAGTGTGGCACTTTATTGTCATTCAGCTCAGGTGTTTTCTCTAATGGCAGCAGTAAGCTCAGGTAACATTCCAGCCCGAGCTGCCTGCACTCACAGGTTATAAGTTTCTGAGATGACCTCAGATTGTGGTGATTGCCCGCTTCAGGAGACAGTGAAGAACATCAAACATGTCTTCATAAACATCATAAATTTTTATTTGCAATTCTAAATGAGCTACATGTTTAAATGTTTTGTGGGCAGGAAGCAGTATTGATCACTGGTTGACATTTTTAAGAAACACTATTACCGCAAGTTGAAATTGGCCACTCTCCTTACACCGAGCAAATTGGAATAATGTCTGTTTATGAGAAACAAAGGAAAGAATGGAGACTATTAAGTGACCAATTTTGTATTAATATTTTATGGTGTTTGCATTATTTTTCACAGTAATCCTGCATATCCTGATTTCTAACAATTTTCCTCTTTTATTTTGACTCTTTTTCAAATTGTTGTTGAAAGTGTAGAGCTAAGGTTTCCTTGTGTGCTGTGTGATTCTCTACTAGCTCCTAGCCTTAATTTGTGTTTTTCTGGCCTTATAGTACTTGATTTTGCAGTGAAGTTTTGTTTAATTTGGTTTTTTTTTTGTGTCCTTTAATTGTTTGGAGGTTTGTTTTGGTTTTTTTTAATAGCTGTGCAAATTGTTGCACGGTTTATTTGCCCTCAAACTCTCTAACTCCACTTTTTTTTTCTCTGTGATAATATGAAGTGTTTTCTCTGATGGCAACAATGCCCCTTTTCGTGTAGTCTCAGGTTTAAAGTGTATCAGGCTTGAGTGTATTTGTTTGTACTTTAATCATATGCACATCCCCTCTGTGCCAATGCTGCTGTTTCCCTGATGGTAACCAAGAGCGCCGTGAAATCTCATTCACCAACCCTTCTCTCCTCTTAAATGTCACAGCTGTCAGCAAAGGAGTGATGTAAAAAATATTAGAACAACATTTTCTAGATTCTTCTGTGATCTACTGCTACTTTCTCTCACGCAGCAAGTGATGGGAATCATTCAGCGGGGACAGCTTAGAAAATGATAACAGCTGAGTAAATCTGACTCGTAGAACTAAATATCATGGATCAAATGGGCTTGTGCCAAACTTTCCCACTGGATTTACTGTAAGACTCTGACCCTTGTAGTATTACAAAAGTGGGTCAAATTTTCTGTGCTTGTACAGTAGGTCTTTTGACATTTTGCCAATGCCAGTATGCACTATCAAAGGTTTTATCATCAGTTGCCAAAGAGATAACTACAAGTTTTGAATTCCAATAAGGAGTGTAATTGAATGTCCTGCGCCTCAAGAAAATAACAGGGGGGAGTGGATCACAGTGCATGTTACACCTCTATGCTGCCATGAGGAAGCCTGGCACTGAGACTCGCCTGGAATCTAGATGGAAAAGGCAAAAACATCCAAGACAAGAGAATTTTATCCTTGTGGATTAGGAGATATTTCAGTGCCCTCTCAGACCTCTGTACCGCTAGTCTGAGGCCGTGCTGTGTGTCCAGGAGGTGCAGGTGGGCTGCACTGGAAACATGGGATGTGGCTCAAAAGGGAGCTTTTTTTCTCTCTTTTCTCCCCTCAGGTACTAGTGGCCTAGTCCTGATCTTGGCCATTCACCTCTCACTCTTACTCCCCTAATTTTAATTACAGAGATTTTGTGATCCTTGTGTTTCTTTCCTTTTTTATTGGTTGGTTGCAGTTCCCAGCCCTAAAGATCCAACACCCATTTTCCTAAAAGTAGTAATGGTTCTCTTCTCTGCAGCCCCTCTAGTGAGGCACACCTGCTGAAATTTGTATTGCCACAGCCTGGCTTTCACCTGGCTATGGGCCTGTATCTTTCCATCTTTTCCATCTTGTCCACTCTGCTCTGTCTCAGAGGTTCCACAAGTTTGAGAACCTGGAGTTCTCAGCACAGTCACTTTTCCCCCTTTCGATATTAGTGGCATGACAGCTTGTCATCACAGAAGTACTTACAGTGTTGTGAACTGCTTCACAGCCTCAGGTAGGGGACAGGAAAACCAAGAGCTAAAGATAAACCAGTGCTGGGCGTCCATCATCCACTGCAGGTCTCAGTTCATCCAAGGCAACGGTCAAGCCATGCCAGAGCTACAGGGCAGCTTAATGGTGTGACAGCCAATGTTGCAATTGTAGAAGCTTGACTTTTTTCCAAAATGAAACAAAATCGAGTCTTCTAAAATGGCGATAATCCTCCTTGTATTACCAGGGTGATACTGGAGGGATCGTTTATCTGCGAGCGTGCTGTGTAACCTCAGACTGGTTGCGCGCCAGACCCAGCCTCCCTTCCAGTTCTTATAACTCTTAATTCTGGCAGCACAGAAGTTAATAGTTTAGGAAAATTTTGCTTTTTTAATAATTAAGTCTGTAGAAGGTAGAAATCAACAGTACAGTGCGTTTTCCCAGCAGAGACCGTAAATTAATTAGGAGCAATTTGCTGTCAGAAACAATTTCCATAATTTTAAGTAAAAAAGCAGAAAACCTGTTTTTTTCCTGAAGTGATTTAACTCCTGTGATGATGAATTATGTGAAATTGCGATTTACCTGCTCCTGGCTCCTGGTACCCAGAGTGAGGTGGGTGAGAATCAGGTGGTGGTTTCTACTGCTGGGGCAGAATTTCTGAGAGTGATGTCCTCTCTCCCCCCCGTTCAGATCTTGACCTTTTCATAACAGAATTGTCTTTGACACTTGCAAATTCCTGTCAGGAGATAATGAACAAATTGCAGTGCTAATCGAACACAGGCCTTTTGTAGGCTTTTGCCTGATAGTCACGCGCCAAAGGTCACAGTCTAACTAATGAGGGCTTTGGGTGATACCTACACAATATGTGGGCTTTTCTGAAAGGCCAAAATTTATGGGTGCCACTTGGGGACAATTCAGCTATCACAAGCATCTTAGAAGTACAGGAAGGGATGATCCATCCATCACTAAAACCCCATTATTGGACTTAAACACTCAGCCTAATATGCATAATTGCCAGACCTTGGGCTCCTCAAAAAGGCCTCGGTGTCATTATGATAGATCCTCCTCCCTGTTTACCAGGAAGAATGAACATGAGATGGTCCATTGTGGCATTTAGTATTTCAGGCCATCAGGATTTTAGGGTGATTTGCAGATATCAAGTCACTGGGATGCTGATTTAAATGAACATTTGCAGAATCATAAATTTGTCCTGAGAAGTCCATTATGTGGATGCCTTTCTGCAGCTGATAAGCATTAAAAAATTTACTGCCTCACAATTGCATTTTCTCCCCCTCCTTTTTTTTTCTTTTTTTTTGGTGGCCTTTTCAGGTGCAAATACTTTTATTAGTCCTTTCGTTCTTTGCTGATGTACAATTAAAGCAGTCTGACCTCTAGCTGCCAAAGGTTTCACCAAAATACATCATGGAAACTGTGCCTTCCAGTGCAATGGAATCTGCCTTATCATTAGTTCTTGCTTTCAAGTGACATGTGCACTTGATTACAACTGCTCCAAAATATGCAGGAATTATAGGCTAGAGATTAAAAGGCACTGGAAGATAAATTAGGGTACTATCCTCAAAATCTGCAAGTTACCTGCAGAATTTTAAGGTGGCCTGGAGCATGTTAACTCAGCAATGCTGCCCAGCCCCTTCCCCAGGGTGCTGGCACCAGATCTCAGCCTCAGCAATGGCATTTGGGCTGGTGTCCCTCCGCTGCCATGGCACACAGCTTGGTGCCATTGCCTGTCACACAGAGGTCTGGGGCATTGCCACGTGCGGCTCCGCAGCTGCTGCATTTCGGCGCTGGCTGAAGTGATCCCCGCACAGAGTTGATCTCTCAGTTTGGCTTGCAGTCTGGGATTCTGTGGGATGGAAGGTGCGACAGAAATGGATGCTGTATAAATATTTTTGAGCTCTAGAAATACACGCTACAGAAAAAGCTCCGCTCAGAACTGACAGCGTAATCAGAATCTGCATTTCACACCACAGCGACGGCGCCTTGTGCGACCCAGTCTGCTTAGCACTACCCAGCACCACTGTACCCTTCCAGATCTTCAAAGGAACCATGAGATATGAGGTTTGTTAGTCTGTGTATTCATGTTCTTTCATATTTACTAAAAAATTGCTCTTCTTTCCCCCCATTAAATAATTACCTTGAAATTGTTTGCCTACTGATTCAAATCCCCACCAGATGAGAATTTCTGTTTCAGCACTGCAATTCTTGCTAAATGTCTGGGAAGCTCATAGAACTGCTGAAAGGCATTGAAGACACCCTCTCCTGGTCATCCACTGAATGCACTAATTTATTTTTAAATGAGCTTGCAAGTCCTATTTGTGTTATGTGTGTGTTTATTTAAGGATACAATTGGAAATTAGTGCTCATTTGAAGTTAGAGTCTGAGACAGTGACGTGAGACATCTCTTTCAAATTATCTCAGCACGTGCATCAGATGCCAGGTCCAGGTAAGCTGTGCTGGATATGATAAGTTTGGACACATTGGTCCATGCAGTGAGAAACATCTTGTGTTACAGGCTTTGCACATTGCCACCAAGATCAAAAGCTGAATGACTCCAGGGCCTGTCTGTCCTTAAAGCTTTGGTTTGGGTTGGGATTTTTTGTCATGCAGTCTGTCAGTGAGTTTTTGTTCTGAGTCACTTTGCAATCTCCCCTCCAAGTAAATCCTGCAGCCACTGCTCGTCCTGCTCACAGTGACAGCACCTGGAAGACCAGATGTGAGATGTGTTGAATAACGGGCATGACTCAGTTGCAGCAGGAGGCATGAGAAAAAAATCAGAGATATTTTTGCACTTTGCTTCACATCTTCTGCTTTGTGGAACCTTGCACTTTTGAGGGAAATTGCCTGCTATGAACTATACAGCCCATTTCAAAACACAGTGTCAGCTCTTTCTCATATAATATCCAGCATAAACCCTTAGAATTCCCATTGTGTGTATAACTTGAGTCAAAGAAAATCAACTGCTATTTTGTCAAGGTGTGCACTGGCCAGGGCATGATCTTGTTTCAAAATAAATAAATAAAACCAACATGCAGTCAGGAAGAATCTGTACGTCTCTGACACACAGCATGGGTGCATTACATATGATAAAACCTCTGAGAGAATATAAACACTATTAAAAATAAATGTACATAGTGTTGGGCACATCATACATTGATGATTATAGTTTGGACCACTTGGGCATTGTTTAGATATAATCTCTCTTGAAAGCATTCAACTGGTCTGACTCCTTATGGTGTTCTTTGCTATTGAAAGTCATGAAAAAAAGAATTTAACGGGAAAGTCTGTCTCTTTTGCATCCACTCTCCTCTTCAAGGTCTTCCTTTCAGTCTTCCAAGTGGATGTGCTACACCAGAGCTGTTGTTAGATTAACAACTTCTGGGTTTAATCTAAATTTCCAGTTAGAGGTTTCTTTAGCCAGAATGGGTTGAGCTGCTAGATCAGTAGGTGACTTAGGGTAGAAAGTTTGATTGCTTTTTGCCAGAATTAGGCCAGGATTTGGAGAGTTCCTTGCAGTCCAGACCTGTCCTCTGTTTCCTCCTCCTTGTCTTGCTCCTGGTCCTGGACGTAAGGATGGCTGCACCACTGGCCTTCTCTGGGCTGCTTTTCCTTGAGTTGAGCACAACACTTCAGAGCTACACCTCATCTGCTACACCAAATGCTTCTCTTACCTGCAAGCACAGATTCCTGTATTTATTCCACATGAACAATGACTTCTTTGCGGGGGATGTTTTGATGCATCCTAATCTGGATACAGTCTTGACATAACGTTCCTGGCAGCCTTTTAGTAAACAACTGCTAAAGTATTTCAGAAGAAACTTTTAGGTTTGTCAGGGCACGATCCTGAGCCTGCTGATGAACAGTAGGTAATCACTGCTAAAATTCCTCAATGACAAACCAAGATAATAATAAACACATCGTCTTCACAGTTGTTAATTCTCTTTCTGGAAGGTGGGGGTTTTGTTGGGGTTTTTTGTTTGTTTTGTTTGTTACCTTCTTCTTCGTAAGTCTTACTTGCTATTAAGCATCTGAAAATATTGTTGCCATGGGATAGGAGACAGCTTCACACCTCAGGCCACCAGGAACACACTGATCTCTGATGCAGATGTACAGGAGGAAATGTGTGAACTCTCGCAACGTGAAGGTGTTAAACTTTATCAAATGGACTCTCCTGTAACCTCTTGGAGACCTGCTGCTATCCATCATTACAGAAATAATTTCCATCTGATTTTTCAAGTGGTTGCTCCAGTGGGATTTAAACAGGAGGGCCCTGTGATGGTTCCACCTGAATCTGCCTTGAAACACCAGATGGGTGCTGGTTTCCTATATGGACTGTGCTGTTGTGCACAGCAACGTTAAATATAAAGTGTTCATAGCCTTGTCACATAACTAAGAATGGAATTTAGTTAAAATAATTCCCTGACTGGGAAGATCATTGGAACTAGCACTTTTGTGGCCGGGAGAGAGACTCGTTGAAGGCGAATCATGAACTTAGCAGTGTCCTATTTATTAAACGTTTTGTAAAAGATTGGAGCTAGGGGAACAAATAATCCAAGTAAATGAGTAAAATTCCTTGTGTTGCTTGGGCGGGGGGAGGAGATATTGTTTGGCTTGGATCCAAGAAACTGTTTAAAAGCATGTTAAACTTTAATGAGGTAAATAGTCTCATCTCTGTGGTGCAGAACGTTTAGGCTTAATTTTAGGCACATGCTTAAATTCTTTGCCAAATTGGGGTCTAAAAAAGAGTTATGCTTTTGCATTTGAGAAGCAGGGATAATATCACATGACTTCTATATTTAATCACAACTACTGAAGGCAGCTGGGATTTTGAATACAGAATACTTAAAGCAAACTGTTCTTGATCAATCCATAGAGAAATACTCAGAGGGAGAAAAAATATATACAGTAAATTTGAATAATGAACAGTTTTGAGGAAATTGCAATCTGCTTGCAGACATTTGGAGAGCAGAAAAGAAGCTAAATTTGTTGAGTAAGTTACTTGCTGTGATCTATTCTCTTGGCTCTAATTAGAGAGAAGTGAGCAGTAAGGGAACCCAGAAAATGAGACTGCTGTGGACTGAAGTGCCCAAAGAGAAGAGTTTAAGTTGGAAGGGTTTTTTTAAGTGGATTATTTTCCCCCAAGTATTCTTTAAATAGGAGGGGAAACTGTATAAACAATCAGCTTTGATGCTTGACAAATATGACAGAAAACATTTGTGTTTTCTCTGGAATTCAAATCTTTAAGATTACTATAGGAGTTAACTATGTCGGTTAGCAGCTGACAACTTTGCAATTTTTTAGTGTTACAGTGCATTATGATATCACTAAAATATCTTCATTGGCTACTTCAGCTCAGATTTATTAGCAGCATTTGGTCACAATGCAGCAAATCATTCTGTCTTTGAAGACCTTACATAACTGATGGCTGCTCTGTGAAACACTAAAATATAACAACTGTCACTATTTTTTCTTCCAAACAAAGCTTCCAAACATCAGATGGCAGGTCATATCTGGAAACTTTAAATTCAAACACTTCCCTGATCAGGCTGCCCCTCACTTTGTAGCAGCTCCACAGTGACAGTCTCTCCACACAACAAAACTCACTCTTTGTAGTGACAGGAAAACTCATTTGTGGAGGGCAGAACTTTCTCAGGCTGGTGGTGAAATGAATCCATAGGAGCGCAAGACGATCACATCTCTGTCTGCTCCAAGCTCAGGTCACATTTCTTTGCCCCTATTTTCTTTAGTACAAAATATAGAGTGGCAGTGTTTGTTTATAAAAAAAACCCCAAACAACAAAACTCCCCAAAACCCCAAACCAGTCACTCTGTGAAGTAATTAAGGGAGTAAATGGAACCTCTTCTCTCTTCTCACCAGTATTGTGGGGGTTGGAACTAGATGATCATTAAGGTCCTTTCCATGCTAACATTCTATGATTAGCAACCTATTGTAACCCATGGAAAGTCAGCTTTTGGATCATTTTGTCATGTCTCTTGTACTGGGGAGGAGAGTTAGGAGCTCCTACTTTGAAAATGGGATGTGCTTGTTGCATTTCACTTCTTAAAAAACAAAAAATATTTTTTCCATATTTTTAATCTTTCCTGTGCACTTGAAGCATACGTGGCAGGCTGTCTGTGTGCTGTTTAACCATGTCTGCTTTTAAATATCGCTTCCATTTCAAATTTCCATAGTTTGTAGTCTTTCTTTTTGTGATTACTGCATCACCATTTCAAATTCTCATACTGAAGTTCTTATAAACAATTAATTGGATATGATTGCATTATATGTGTCTTAATACTGCAGCTGGGTAAAAATACGCCTGAAACAGTTTCTCCCCCATGCATTTATAACACAAAAATCCTCTGCCTGGAATTCCTAGAGTTCCTTCAGACTTGTCACAAGCAGAACTGATAGACTTTAGTTCAATAGTTTTTGTTAGTCAGCTTCTAGCAGAGGAAGTGGTGTCCACTCTAGATTGAACAGTCTTAAGCAGTGAATGCCAGCACCTCATTCCTTCCTATTTTCTGTCTCTACCAATGACATTCTTGTTCATGCCACTCTGATCCATGTTTTTTCCCCTTGATTTCATTCATTCTATTGTAACCTTGCAGGATTGTTCTCAGGGTACAACAGCTTGTTGAAAGGTGTTTATAATAACAATTACACCTATTCCAATCACTAAAGTGTAATCTTTATCTTAATCAAAAAAAAAAAAAAAAAAAGGACAGAGGAGGGCAGAAGAAAAAAATATTCCAAAGTTCTGCTTGAGTTATTTTTCAATTACAGCAGGTGAAGCAGAATGAAATTGTTACAGCCATTTATTGATTGTGTTACTATCCATTAAGGTACAACAGAAGAAGTCCATCATATTGTGTAACAACTTAACTATTTAAAATAACAAAGGCTGCCTATTGTTTCCCTTTTTGGCCATTATCCTGACAAATACATTCTACTTCCATGCTGGAAATCAAATTCAGGAATCATAATGAAGAAATTCTGTAGTCAAGGTGACATTATTTCTTCTCCTAGCTATTGAAATTCTTCAGCTTTTTCATTGAAAAATAACTGAAGCAGAACAAAGGTAATGAAATATATTAATTATATTAATGATGTTTTACTGAAACTGGCTGCTTCCTAAAGAGAGGGCATATATAACTGTAAGGAGAGATTCTATCAGTGGGTAGACGATTAACAGGTAATGCTGCCACAGGAGCAATTTTAGCCGCTATGAACTATTCAGCCACCTGAATGACAAACCCTTCTGAAGTTCCTGGTGAAGAGCAAAGTTCATCATCTCTTCTAAGGTGAGTGGCTGCTCTGTGCTGTGGAGGGAGCCAGTGGAGTTGTGCAACGAAGGGCAGATTTCGTGAGTGATATTGTAGATGTTGGGGAGAACTGGCTGGACGTGGGCTCTCTATTGATGTGTTATTGCAGCTAAAATGCAGTAGCTGATATCCAGTGTCTGATGAAGAAACACGCGGTCTTGAGCAGCTAAAATTTCCCTCTAAAGAGTCTCTGTCTGTGTTTAATAATCTCTGCATCTTATTGGCAACCCAGTGGGAAAGGTTTTCTGGGCCTCTTTGGGATTGTGGTAAAAATGGAACAGCCCAGAGAAGGGAAGTTATTCACGTGCCAAGGAGAAATCCTGCCCTTGGCAATGCCAGCTGGCACTGCTCGGGAGAGGGACAGGAGAGCAGGGCTGTGCCCAGCGTTGCTTCTCCTTGTAGGCTCTAGCAGCGTGTGCTGCACAGGATCAAACCACAGACATGTGGGGTGTTCAGTTTGTTCCATGTTTATTCTCAGGAGTTCTTGCTTTCACCCACATACCAGCTTAAATTTCCTACTCATAAGAGAAACAAAACCTTAGGAAAATGGAGATGACAGATAAGATCCCTTTCTGCTTCCACCAATGCTAGCAAAGAAATTACTGTGACAGGAGCCAGAGCCCTTTTCTCCATAGTATTGACCATGCCTTAACCTTGCTGCCACTTCTCTTCCCATTTTCAGTTGTCAGATCACTGTTCCCCAGCACTGATAATCTCGTGGTGTTGCAACAACTGCTAACATGAAACACCCACTGCCTGTTGCTGTAACCACAACTTCTCTCTTTGGACCTATTCACTACACATAAACTTCAAGTTTCTTGTAGCTTCCTTCAAGTAAATTAGACCTTCTATTTCAAATGCCCACTTAAAGACAAAGCAAGGCTGGCATTCGTGGCTTTCTTGTAGAGTTATTTCTATCCTAAAATCCCTCGAAGTGTTTTTGTAGGGGAGTGCTCCTGCCCTCGTGCAGTCTGGTCGAGGGTGCACTCAACAAAAAAGTAGCTGCACATCAGGACTGGGTTAACATTCACTGCCCTTTGTGCTTTTAGATGCCTGGGGTATTTCCTTTCTGAGCACTAAAGAGGTTGAAAATAAATATAAAACACCTTAAAACATTACTGTGCGCATATGTTATTTCTTAACATACCTCTAGAGCTGTTAGGCAAAAAGGGCACCTGTAGAGGATCTTTGGGTCTCCCATAAGTGCAGTGCAAGTATTTCTGATATCTGGTGAGGAAGCAATAGGCCATGGATTTCCTCACTTCACTGAAGAAGCAGCTACCACCCGAGTGTGTTGTGTGGTTGCACGTCAGGGGTTAATTTTGTTCTCCAAGCACATTTGGGAGTGTGTTCAGGCAGCACACAAAGTGAAGGCTGGGAATCAAAGCAAGCAGGCTATCTCCTCCCACAGATCTCGCAGCAGAATTTAGGAGCTGAACGATGCAACATGTGCATAAAAGCTTGATAATGTTTTTAAAACATATCACTTGAAATATGTTAACGCATATGTTCCGTCATTTAGAACTCTTTCATAATACATAATTTGGCCCTTTAGCTTTACACCCAGCTCATTATGGCTCATGTGCAAAGAGAAACATTCTCAAAAATTTCTCCTGGTCTTTCCCCAACACTAGCATGACCTTTCTTTCCCACCTTGTGCAGTCCCTTTTTTCTCTTGGCATCTCACTTTCCAGCTCTTTCTGAGCCATTTCCAGTCTGGTGGCAGTTTATCCCACCAGTGTTTCAAGTGTGGCTGAAAGCTGAAGGCTGCCTACAGGAGGATTCAGCTCACTCTCATTTCAAAAGTTTAAAGGTTTCCCACAGTTCAAATTTGCCTGATTGTCTGTCTGTGAATAATTGGTTCTTTTGAAGCATCAGGTTATTTTTGGTTTTTTTTTAATTTATTTGTATAAAGATTAGATAAACAGGATAACAGAACTTCATTGTTACAGAAATCGTTGCGAAACAGGCAAATTTCACGTTAGTTTCACAAAAAGATTAAAATTCAGGTAAGAGTGTACATGCACATGCACAAGACCTATGTGTCATTTTAATTTCTCGGTCCTGGTAAGATAATAAGCCAATAGGCAGAATGGCATTTTCGTTTAAATACTGCAGGAGAAGCAGACAAATCACTGAACAGAAGTTCCTTGGATAAGGCAAGGTAATGCTTTTCGTACCATATTTTCAGTTAAATAAAATATGTCCTTTACACAGGGCTGTAAATTGGCCCTGAGCACACCTCCAGGTGGAATTCCCTCCTCTTCCCAAGGATCCCACACTGTAGGCTGCCACCGAACCCTTTGTGTGGCACACATATTACAGTGCTGATTTTGCAATGGTGCCAGTTACTCAGATGCATGGATTCCTCAAATCAGGCTCTTTCCCCACTTCTGCATTTCCTACAGTTTTGCTCTCAGTTGTTCCCTTTCAAGGTCAAAAGCAATTTCTGCCTTCTAGGAATGTTCTACCTGCAGGAATTTTTGATGTTCCTCCAGTTCATGATTTTTACTAGAAATTCATTTGTCTCAGCAGATGGGGGGTGATCAGATGATGCTCAGCAATACCCACAGGGAGCTGCCTTTCTGATCTGTCTCGTTTTGTGCAAAGTGGGGTAGAAACTTCTGTTTTAGTCATGACTGACTTCCCTCTGCACAAGGGTCCTGAAGCCTGAGTGAGGAGATTTTGAAATACCAGCTGCTGATCATGGGGAGAAGAAGTGAGGTGCTCACTTACTCTCTTGAACATCTGAGAGTTGCCTGTTGTTGTTACCTGGTACAGAAATATGAGAATCCAGGGAAGAAAGAACAGTGGTACCCCTATGGAATGAACTGGTAGCATTGAAAAGCTGAAAATTGGATTGAAATAGCAAACAAGCTTCCACATGAAGCCTTTGTTTTCTTGTGGTTAGCAGTCTGTTTTCAGAGTTTGGACCTTTCTGGGTTTGCCTTTCATTTTGTTTCCAGATCAACAATATGGATGTGTCTGATTTTTAAAAATTTATTTATATTTCCCTTTCCCCATTTTCCTTTCTTGCTCCCCACCTTTAGTTGCTGAATATTCTAAGGGTATGTGAACAGCCAGAAAATGCAAATGGAACTAACTACAGCCTGGTGAACTTTTTAGAAGTAAAAGTTTTATGTTTAAATAGCTCAAAAATCTGCCTCACAGTATCTTCTCTATTCTGTTTAAAGTAAAATATAGAAAATACCTCAATTCTTGAAGTAAATTAAGTCTATGTTTTGGTAAGCCAGTAAGCACATCAGCTTATTCTTTTTTTCCCCCACAACATATGGGGCTTTCTGTTTATTGTCTTTCCCTAATTTTCAGTATTTTCCTTTGAGCTTTTGTCAGTAAAGGCATACGCTCCCCTCTGTGGCTTGTACTTCTTCAGAAAAACAGTAGGCGAATTTGAGTAATTTCCTCTTGCGAGAATGTATTCGGTTTGAGAGTTCAGGTGAATTATATTCTGCTGATTAGCGAGGCAAGTGCTGTGCTCCATCTGCTAGAGAATGGGAATGGGGTATTTATAACGTGATGGATGTCACTGCCGGGTGGGTTCGCCGTGCTCCAGCCTGACGGAGCGACTCGCTCGGGCTGCGGGCTGCTCCCCTCGGTTTGTCTCAAGGAGGACGTGCTGCCCTGGGGACAGGGAGTGCTGCTGCAGGGCTGGGGCTTTGTGCAAGAACCACGGTTAATGCACTCAGCAACAGCGGCAAACTCAAGGCACGCTGCCCCCTTCAACAGGAAATTCAGCAAAAGAAATGATGCCTCAGTTACATGGGACTATTCAATGTTAGGTTATTATTTTTTTCCCCCCTCAGAGCAATTAGAGAAGGTGCATATGAAATGTCTTCTGCGCTCATTATGCCGTGTCTAACAGAACGTTCCTATTGTCCTAGTTTGCTCTGAATTGCGCATCTATATTTGTATAAATCCTCTAGATTTTACACCTTTCCCCATCCCAGGAGTGGGTAGGTGTTTCAGTGCTGCAGAAATGCTCAGTGCTGTTGTTAGGGTGCCTTTACCAAATGCATTCCTTTATTTCAATAAGTGAAATGAACACTTGAAAACACTACTGTTCAGTGCTTAACACACTTTTCCTCCCAAAATGACCAGAGCAACTACTTTTTAGCTCCCAGAGATGACATTGTTAAAATAAACTAAGAAGCCTCAAAAAGCCCCCCAAACTCAGAACTAATTACAGTGGAATTGCACAAGGATGTCTTAGTACTGAACCATGTTGAAATCTGCTGCTCTTTAAAAGTCAAAGAGATGTATCCTGCTCTGAAGTAAGGCACTTGTTTTTCTTAAGGTCATGCAAAACAAAGCATATTATTTGAACAAATGTCAGAATAATGTCTGTAATGAAATATACTATTTACTCGCCTTCAGCATTTGAACTGTGACAAATCTGGAAAGGAAATCAACAGTTACTGCTCTTGTTAAATAGTCTTTTTAATATTACAAGTAAGTTTACATTGCTGGGCCCATGTGTACTTTAATGATTCCTGGAAGTATGATGACTTGGCCCAAAGGAAAGCACAAACCTAATACTTTATTTTGTGTGAATTAAATGCAGCTAATTAAAGCATAGGAAAATTAAAAAGAATTAGGCAAAATAAAAGCACCACTGTAAAGCTTGTATTAAACACTTACACAGCGAATAAAGAATGTGCAAGAAAAAATGAGCCACTGATTCATTTCTGAGAGCTGCTGACTGCAGCCTGCTGGCTGGGGAGTGAGGCACCATCCCTCATGGCTTACCTGTCCCTGAGTCAGAGCTCACACAGGTTTGGCCCCCTGGGCATTCAGAAAGGCGTTGTGTAGGAAATGATCCAACCTGAAAATGGGATTCCACTTGTCACACGACAGAATGACCCCCTGCACAGGTGGAACAAGTTACCTACTGACAGTGTTATGGGTAACACACATGCTCTGCCGCTTTGGCTGATGCTAAATGAACATTTGCTCCCTTCTCAGTGGAAGTTAAGATCTCATAACCCACCCAGATGCCACTGAGGTGAGTGGAAACAGGAACAGCTCCTACATGGGAATAATAAAGATACACAATGCCAGAGAGTTTCATGATGATTAAATTTCCAAGCAGAAGAGGTTACAGTTCACTCACTCTGAATTTTCAAAACATGTTTGCCTTCGTCGTTTATTTCTCTGGACTAATACTGATGTGCTTTCTCGGAAAAGTATTTTTAAGAAGTTATTTGCATGAAGGATGTGTGGGTATAGTTATGCTCAGATTAAGGGCTGGCAAGGAGCTGATGGACGGATGTGCCTGGGGTCTAAAACACCTGGAAAACAGTGACCTCCTGGATTAGAGCAGCACATTGGGTGCTTTGCTGGGAGTCAAACATCCCAGTTTGATTTGGATGTCAAGGAACTTCATCCAGAAGTCAGGTGTTCCCTAATAACCAGGACAGGTTTTTATTTCCATGGAGGTGTGGGAGTACAAGCTCGGAGGAGACAGTACCTGGGCAAAGTCGAGGTAAAGAACTTTGCTATTGAAGGTTTTGTGGCATTTCAGATGGACAGCTGCTTTCAGAGTAGTTACTGGGAAAGATGGAGGGGAAAAATGCATTAAAATTTTCTACTATCTGTTACTCTGAGAAATGGAAAAAGGAAAAGTGAGACACACAACAGAATCTTAGGAAACTATATATTAAACAAAGCAAATAAATAGGGGAAGAGGAGTTAAAGTATATGAAGCCAAAGCTGACTTGATGAAGTTGAGAGAAAATGTGGAATGATGCTAAGTTTGAAATTTTTTTTTAATGATATAAGACCTAAAAATTTCAGTGTTTGAAAACAAAATCTGGTATTATTGTCCTCAGGACACTTCACTTTTAACTTCTTTAATTTTTTTTTCCCCTCATTTTTTTGTTGCGTCTCGGGAATAAAATTCTTGTGATGCTATGGGAATCCTGGACGGCATCCAGCTTTTGCTGCTTTTATTGTGCCGTGGATCCCACAGAAGGGCTATATTGCTCTTCCAGCACAGTATGGGTTTTATGAACAAAAATTCCATCTCCTGGCTTTGTTAGTGAGTCGGGAGTTTTCCCTAAGTGTGTGGCTGTTTTGTACACACCCAGCAGAACTCTGGGTTGCTTGTGATGAGGATGACCACTCTGAAGGGGGCTAATGCCAGGGATAACAACGTCCAAGAGTGGGCTTGGTGCTCACGGTGAAACACACACCGGGAAATATCACACAATGCACTAGTTTTATAGATTTGGGTTCATTTTCTGTTCTTGCTTATGCCTTCATATCTCTTATTTTCAGGTCATTTAAATAAGAGACATGTGGTGGGACTCTATCATTTAAGCAAAATTGGTATTCTGCCATCCATGAAATTGCATGGACACCTTCAACTTATCCCAAAGTGCAAATTATGTGTATTTCTCTCCCTTAAAAAGTCAATGTGAATAAATACTTAAAAATATGGGTCACAAAAAAAACATTAAAAAGGTTCTTTTTTTTTTTTCCCCCTCTCTGGAGTTCATTTTGATTTTGCCAGCTTTTCTCTCCCTCCTTCACAGCAAATATACTGAGTTGGACTGTTGTTGACTAAATAAAAGGAATAGTTGACACATCTGACAGCAATTTATTGTTTCAGTCCATATGCTTACACCGCTCCTGTTTGCTCCTGCTGGAGCAGCCTCTCTCATATGAGGCACCTGCACTTCCCACGGGAGCAAGGCCGGGATGCATTCCCAGCCCGTCACTGGTGTGACCACACTGCTGAGCACTCTTTGACTCCACTGCCAGGGGTGTCCAGAGCAGCCCGTTTAACTCCTCTGCCCCAAGGTTCTGTGACACTACCCTCCCACGGCCCCGTGGCACAGCGATGCATTGGGGCTTGCTGCAGGCAAAATGCAGGAACAAACATCCCTCTGTCGTACTCCTGCTCTGCCCTGGAATGCCAGGTGCCTGGGCTCAGGAATACACAGAGTAATTCTGGAATTTCGCAAGAAGAGTGTAGCTGGAAGTTGTTTCCTTTGGGTTAGCACCCTTATGTTATCCCAACCAGAGATTGTGCCACAGTTGTCCCAGGAGATTCCTGGATTGTCACCTGGCCCAACCCCAGCCAAGGAAACACCCACCGTGCTTGAGGGACGATTCTGCAGCCTCGAGGGACAGAGAGTCCCCATCCCCACCCTGCACTCTCAGGTCTGAGCAGTCTGCTTATGTCTGAAATAAACTGGCCCTGCTGAACTAAGTCCATTGCTTCTACCCCTTCCACAACACGTTCCTTTCCTTTTCCACAACAGATTCTTAAATACCTGAAGTTTGCTTTTTTTAAGACCAAACAACCTCACTCCTTCAGCCATCTCCCATGTGCCACCTCTGTACAAGTCCCTGCTCTGCTCAGAACTCCCTGCACAACAATTTCTTCACTGCTCCAGCTAAGGCTGTACAAAAGCCAAACAGAGTGGGCAGATCAAATCCTATATTTCATATTTGCCCCATTTGTGAAGTCTGATGCTGTTGACTTGGGTTGAGTTTCTGATTTAAGATATGTCACAGTTTCTTGCAAAATCTCTCTCTCAGGTCGTCTTGTAGCTTCTATTTGTTCAGTTAGGTATTCCTTATGTATAACCTTGTCCTTATTGATCTGTCACCATTTTTTCATCAGGCTCTTTCTCCAATTTGTCATGCTCATTCTGAATTTTAATCCTGTCCTACAATATTTTTTCTTGTGGTATTTTCAGGTCAATACCAGTGAAAGAATCCCTGAAAATGATGAAGGGGGAGGAACAGAACACTCAGTCTAGATAACTTATTTCCTAATTCTGTAATTTATTATGAATTGTTTGGTCTCTGTGAAAGGCTGTTAGTAAGCTGGTGCCTATACTATCAATAAGATGTATGTGTACCTATTATTTCCTAAGGTACATTGTTTATGAAATATTGAACTGTTATGAAAAATTTTAAAACATTGAAGCTGAAGATGGCAAAAAGTTGGCAATATACCAGTATGGATAGACATTCTGAGTTCAGCAGTCTGAGCAATCAGAATAACACTGTCTGTTTGCAGGCCTGGAGAGCAGAGAGAGCAGTTAGAGCTTACAGGAAGGTTAGTCCCAACTTCCAATTTACATTTCTATTTGAAAGATGGTGAACATTTGCATTTTAATCTGGAGTAACAGCAACTTGGCTCCCCAAGATAAGAAGATAGTGATTCAATTAGTTAATGTGTGTGCCTCCACTTAGAAATACTAGCCTAGCTTTTAATGATGTAACACCTTCCTTCATTTCTTCATGTAAGGTGACTTGCAGACTTGTTTCTTCCTGCAGGGTTAAGATGTAAAATGGGATCTTTTAATAATCCCAAAAGGCAGGACCTGCCTGCTCTATGCCATTCAGGAAAGCTTGATTTGCTCTTCTGGGCCTGCTCCAGGTCTTGAAGATGGTGCAAGTTGGATTGGATTTTAACAAGGTAGAATAAGATGAATACATAACAAGACCCGATCCCGTCCTTATGTCGATTGAATGTGCTGTAGTTGTTCCAAGCCTCCTTGCTTCACCAGCTTTTCAAACTGCTGTTCACATACTATTGGCTAAAAATGAACGAGGAAAAATACATTTCCTTACTGGTTGTGCCTGAATTTATGACTATTGAGCCTCCAACTTCCAGTTATGATCTGTCTCATGTAGGTAATGACACATTTTCTGCAGGTGATGAGGTTGCTGTAACTTGTGATGAAGTGCAGGCAGCAGTTTGGTTTATTTTGTAATGCTTCTTTGTGTGTACCTGAAAATGGGTCATTTTTCTCCTGCAAGAATCACAACAGGTATCTCTGCAGGGGGACAGGCAGCAGCTGAACTGCACGGGGAAGGAGGGATGCTGCCGTTAGCTTTACTCCGATTAAACTATTGCTGCAGCTGGAACAAACCTACCCAGATGCAGGCTCTAGGCTCACCAGGTGGAAATTGTTCCCAGGAATAAATAAAAATGGTGATGATGAAGATTGCCTCTTTAACACACACAGAGGGGGAATGGAAATTTGTCACTTATGGGTTCTGCTTTGGAGATGGCAGAGATTGTTTCCTTGCATGACCTTTATAACAAGAAGTGTCAGACTTCATCCTGTATGTATCAGACTAGTGTGACATTGGATATTAATCCTGATGGAAAAGGATTATGTGATTTTCACAGGCACTCAGATAGATTATCCTTTCTGGCCTGGCTGGAAGGTAGCAAGAGTCCCTTTCTGCAGATGCTGGCTGGGAGCAGAGTGTTCCCTGGAGAGCAGTACCAGAATAACCAAGCATGAGCAGAAGCTCTGGCTGCTGAACTTTCTTTTCCCTTTCCATTCTTTTCTGTTGTTCAAATGTGTTGCTTTGAGGACTTGCCCCTTTGAGCAGGGGCAGTGGCGTGGATGGAAATGGTGCAGACTTTGAGAAGTCTCTCTGTTAACAAGCTCTTTGAAACACTGAGTAAAAATACCTGAAGGAACTCCTGGAGTAACATTGCATTTAAAAAGATGTCCTTTTGTTTCTGGCTGCCCATTCTTACATTGAAGTTTTCCCCAATATTTTGACAAATAATATTTTGTCCTTAGGTCTGGACACAACTGCTAATTTTGATGTTTCACAGTATCATGTTAAGCTCTGAAATCTCTGCTGGGTTTCACACTGGATAATAAGAGAACCAGTCATGTTTTAGCTGGTTTGGTACTCACTTCCCACTGCATCTCTCCTAGGGACCATGTCCCAGCCTTTCACCCCTCCAAGTTACCTCGCTGAACTTCCCTGTGTTGTGCCACAGAAAATGTTCCTTGCAGGAAGGGGAAGGAATGTCTGCTCCTGCTTGCAAGAAAAATATCAGGTTGCTTCTGCTATAAGGTGTTATGGCACTATTGCCTCTGAGGCTGAGGGGTCTTGACCACCTGTGTGAAAGGTGTGTGCTGTATGAGAGCTGCTCCCCAGCTTCTCCAGGGAAAAAGCAGGGGTTTGGGTAAGGGATTCAAGGGTTGGACCCTGCTCAGCAGCTGCACCAGGCTGTACTGGAGCAGTGATACAGGACAGAACTGCATGGGGCAAACTGGTGTCACTTCGGCCCCTTCCTGGGGCATCAATTTGCAGTAGCAGAATCATCTGAAACACAAATCTATTTGGGCTCGTTCTTTTGTTTTGTTTTAAATTACAATAAAAGCTGCAGTGGTACAAAAAGCCTTTTGGGGAAGTGGCTAAAGCCATAGGCTTGCACTGGGACACTGCAGCCTGCGACCGCTTGCTGAAGCCCATATAATTTACATCACTTTCTTTTTCTTCTTTGGTGTTTATAGACTCAAGCATTAAAAAAAATACATGAGCAAATTTATATTTTAAGCTCTTCTATATTTGCCTCCTGACTTCTGAGAAATTTCATACTGAGAGTGTTTTCCCAGACCTTCCAGAATCATACTCTTACTCTTTCCTGAAGTAGGTAAGGTCAGCTTCTCCTCAGAAATATACATTTTTCCCTGATGCCTTGGCAGGAACCTCACAGACTGGACACTTGGCTTTCAGACAAGCCAAGGAAAGAAAAATGAGAAAAAAAATCCCTCTCTCTCTGATGTGAAAGCAGAACCATTTGCACGCTGTGTCAGTAGCTTCTGCTCATTAGACCTGCAAACTTTCCAGTGAAAAATGATCTGAAAATAAATGTGCAGTGAGTCATTTTTTTTCCTTCCCTGAATTATACCTTTAATTAATCTCAATCAGTTTACAAAATCCATTTTTACTCAGATTTAAAAAGCATGCACTCTGACAAATAAATCTTGTACCAAGTGTACAGTGTTTGTGATTGTTCTTGCTCAAGACCTGTCAGCAAATGTATCATTACTAATTGCCCAAGTTTTAACAAATCAAAACACCCTAGTTTTATGTTAAGGAAGGAGTTGAGCCCTTAAATTACTGGATCAGCTTTAAATTGCTTTAGTGCATCACATGGGGGCATGTCAGCTTCAAATCAGAAGTAATAATCCAAAGAGTTGTCAATAATTGAGGACAGTATATATAGGCGTATTTCTTTTAATCCAGTTAGGCTTGTTCTTTTGATTTGGTTCGGTTTTATTTTTTCCTTTATTCTCAAATCCCTTTTGGGCCTAAGAGACCAGTATATAAGCAGCAGGTGAAGGTCATTTAAAAAATTAATCTATTTACTTCAATGAAATGCAGGCTCAACTCAGGATATTTCATGTAAATTACGAGCAAAACCAAAAAACAACCTGATGATAGAAATGTGAATCAGATCATGAGATTTATTACAAAAAGTGCAACCATTCCACCTCCCTTGTCTCTGCAGGAGGGCTTTATATTTCATGATCCAGGCTTGGTGTGAGCACTCCTCATTTGCAGCCTTGTTGTGTTCTGACCTATTGCCAGTCCTGAGTTTGTACGTGTCACCCCATGTTTATGGACGTTCATGTTGCTGCAAAGTGAAGAGTAATAACCCTTTGGCTGCAGTGTTACAACTATTCTGGTCTACCTTGAGATCTCTTTCTTGTTTGGTTTATTCTTTAAAAAGCAAAATTGAGAACAAGCGTTCGCTCCTTCTCTTACAAGGGACATCTTTGTGGCTTCAAGTTGTATTTTGCAGTAAGTTAAAAATATTTTTATCTTCGTTGCGTTTACGTCTTTGCTAGCCATACTTCTCCTTGGTGTGTCATCCCAAAGTTGCTGTGCATAGACTGTGTAATCCCAAAGACCTCCATCTCTCCTGTACTAATAGCCTTTAAAAAAACCACGTTGGGAAGTATAGGATTTTCAGAATAATGGCACCAATATTTACACAGCCTGCGATTGAAGGTATATTTTTAGTACTCAACAGGCAAGAATTCTGGAAAACTAAGTTAAAGCCAGCCCTGTGTGGTGTCACACTGTTGGGAAGGCTCTCATTCCCACTGGGCATACCAAGAGCCTTAAAACAAACCTGAGAATAGTCAGCAGCCCCTTTCTCAGTTACACTGTGCTGTAAAAATAGTCACCCAGACCAGCAACCAGAAATTTGACCTTATAATGCTCTACACTAAAGCTAATCATTGTTACACTAATCTTGCTTTCTTGCTTTATTCTGTCCCTGGATCGTTGCATGCTAATGGTGATTTTTTAGGGAGATTTTTATTGCATGTGGGAGGACATGGATTGGCCAACACCAGGCACTGTAGCAAGAGCTCTCCCTAAGCTCAGGCCTTTACTAATAGGGGGGCATAGGAAGAGAGAGAATTGCTTTGTTTTGGGTGCATATGAAAAGAGATTGATTTTAACACTAGGGATGTTTATCAGCAGAAATTATTTTTACTGTGTCTTAGAATTCTTACCTGTGCATGATGTAGAATGGACATAAAGTAAATAAAAGGTAATAAATATTCAGGCCATGCTATTGCTGAGTGACAGTTGATGCTTTCAGTGGATTTTATGTATCCATCAGTGATAACCTGCAAATAATTCATTACAGTGTGCCTTCTGAAATGATGAGACTTTGTTAAGCAACATTCAGCTAATGAAATAGCACACCTTAGGCAAAACACCTCCAACATGTGCCACTCATCGCTGCCAAAGACTAAAATCACTCTCTGCAAATGAGACAAGTGAAAGGCAGTTACATGTTGTGCCAGGGAACAGCATATTCCTTTCAATTCAAGGGCATTCCATCTCAGGGTGCTCACTACATGAGCTACTTTTATATGGTATTTGTAAAGTTGCTTCATTGCATGACTCACACCACAGACTCACTTGCCAAACCGGCACAAGATCAGGAACCTGACTCTTTGCTGTAATCAGGGAGTTTTACGAGACTTTTTTGTGGATGTCACTTGCTGTATGCTGCCTTTGGAGCAACATCTACTCCAAAGTGCAATGGATTGGCTAAGAATCACTTCTGCTGCTGCTCACAACTAAGCCTCTTGCTCTTTGAATCCTTTTATTGCTTCCCCATCTTTTCGATATTAGCGCTGAGCCTTCTGTCCCTGCTGGCTAAATCTCACCTAATCCAAATCTTGTCTTTAGTACATCTCTGCCATTATCTCCTGTATCCCTTCTACGTCATGTACCCCTCCCATCTCAACTTCATCATCATTTCAACAGAAATACCTGATGCCTTCCTGACACACCTTCCCAAATTTTGTTTTCCTTCTTTAAGCTTATTTCTGAGGGCACCCACTACATGTTCTTGCACCTCTTACCTGCGTCATCTCACAGCCAGCCTGCTGTCCCGGACTGATTCTCAAGTCTGAAAGCATCAACCCTCTAAACCTCAGTCTGCAAAAGCATAATCAGATAGAAAATGTTGTGGTCTGAATATCTTTGTTAGTCATACATGTGAATCAGAGCTTTTTGTCCGGCCATGTGAGTTTCTGGTAGCTTCAGTGGGCTTACTCATGATAGCAAATGCTACATTCGGTAGTCAGCATTTGCAGGATCATCCTCTGTGATTGTAATCCCTTTTAGATGGGGAATGTGTCAGCACTTTATAAAGGGATGTAAAGATGTGTGTGGCCTGTACAAAGTCTCCATAATTAATGTTGCTCCATCAGCTGATTACAGGAATTTACAGGCTGCACTATTATAACACAATAGCCTGTTGGAGTTTAATGTTTATGAAGAAAGGATAGGAGGAGAAAAGGGGGAAATTTGTTCAAATGTTCCTTGATGTGGTAGCTGTTTCTGTGGATATAATGTCTATCTGTTTAGGGGTACTGCTAGCAATAGACAGATATCCCCGGGGAGTTTTTCTTCCTAAATTCTAGCTTGTGTCTCAGACTTGCATTTACCCCAGTCTGTGTACATGATATTTGGGATTTATAAGCTGTTTCTCTGTGAACTTTGTGTGAGCATCACATTGTTGAACTGTTTGACAGATTGAAAGAAAGTGAGAATGAAGCTCAAAGGACAACAATTCTCCCTTACGCAATCTAGAAAACAATTCTCTAAAATATTACATCAGCTCCTGGCAGCTGTAGGTTTGCCTGCCTGCTAATTTACTATCACAAGTGTTCCAGAATCCTTTGTAATCCAGCCATTGCTATTTATATTCGTAATGATTTATTTAAGGTCTCTGTATATGTCAGCATAAAGTCATCAAAAAAAGCAAAATGAAGATTAGTTGGCTGGAAGCGCACAGAATGGAGAAGAATAACCCAACAATGGAATTGAGATAAAGCTTAGACACAGTAAATAACTAAAAAAAATAAAGGGCAATCGCTTTATTTTCAACTCATCATATAGGAGCCAGAGCCTGTGATTTTGGCACCAGGCAGTTCCCATCACAGGCTATTAAGAGCAGGGAAACAGGTGTCTGGTGGCCAGGGAAGGAAATGAGAAGCCGTGACACCTGAATTGAGATCATAGACCTGCTCCTGCCTTTGTGTCTAGGGAAAAGGCATTAACTGCCTGATGGCTCAGTTCTTCAGCAGGCTGTAGCGGCACCCAACTCTCAGCCATTAAAACTTTTTACTTATTTATAAGATTGGGTTTTTTTTCTATAGAGAACTGTAACGATGCAAGGCAACTTTATTATGTTCAGTGGAAAATGCGAAGTTAAGAAAAAATGCTGAAGGATTGTGTAGTGGAGCGCAACACTTTTTAGAGCTGAGTCTCTAGGTCATTCTGAGGCAGGGATTTGAGTGGTGTCCCTTAGGATTTGCTGTTATACATGCTGAAATGATCAATCAAGGATAAAAAATGGACTGCTCTCATCTCATAGATCATTTCACAGTGAAACAGTTAAACTCCTGGCTGCTTTCTGAAAAACAGAGATCTGCATTAATAAGGTGACCTTATCAGAGCCACCCCTGGGGGGAAGGGAGGGAGAAAAAAGGTTGTAGAAAGAAAGCGAATCCTATTGTTAATCTTTTTTGCAGGGAGACTTGGATACCTGAATGCAAATTACTTTATATTTAAATTGTGTGAAAGCACAAAAGGTTTGTGTCTACAATTGACAGTTATTTCATTAGCTGACTCCAAGCCTTGCAAATGGCTTCTAGTGTTAACTTTCCTTGGATTTGTTTTCTTTGTTCTTAGCAGATCTTGCAGCGGTGATCATTTTGATTAATGTATTCCGCGCTCTGTTTTACTCCTGATTCATGTTTTTTGCAGCAGTCAGTGTTCTGGCCTGGGTAAGGTGAGACTGTGAGGTGGCTTTAGTTTTCCTCCAGTAGTGCCGATCTGATGGGCTGCTCTCCAGCTGGAGAGGACCATGGAGGCTGCTGTAATGCGTTTTGCATGGTAGCGACCCCAAACACGAGTTAAAGCCGGTTTTAATCATCAGATGTAGGACTGTTGCAGCCACATCCTGCTGTGACAGCAGATGGGTGCTGTGCATGGGCTCTGTGGGGTTGGAATATCATCTTTGTATCTCTCTGAGCCTCTCACAGCTAGGTATGCTGGCTTTGGGCTTCTGTTCAGACAGCTTTGTGGTTCAGAGTGGTTCACTACATCCCAAAATTAGAGTTTCCATTCTTGTCTGTTTAAAAAAGCTACCGCATAGACTGAGGTATTCATCTGGGGGGGAAGGAGAAGGTGTAGGTTAAAATTTACCCATCTTGCTTCAGCCACACCAACGCCACGTGTCCAGTCTGCGCTACATATCTGGGGCACCAATAATCACTTCAGGAGGGAATGGTCCTTCCTACCCCTAAACTGATGGGCGATCTCTCATCTGGAGGTGCTGGCCTTCCATTGATCCAAAAGATGAGCTTCATCAAGCCACACAAGATTTAGTAAAGTCGAGTTTTAGGGTAAATCCTGTCAATCCAGCCTCCTGATCTAGACTGAACAGCATCATCAAGGTTTACACACCAATGTAATAAACCAGTCACAGGAATTGCTCGATTAATTGTCCCAGATGCACATCGATCCGCAGGCAAGTTGCCGGAGGCGTGCAAGCTCTTACTATCCTTTCTCTCCTTTCTTCTTTATTTCTTTTACTCAGACTACATTTTTCTTCCTTTCAGAACTTTTTGGCATTAGTTGTTGCAATCAATCTGCCATTCCCCGCTGACGCCTCTTATTGCATTGGTTTTTCAAACTCTTTCATCGGCGCCTCAAGCATTACATCGCTCTTCAATCCGCGCCAGGCTCCAAGTCCTAAAATACAAACGCCTCGGGGACCTGGGCCTGAGTTCCCTCACAAGTCACTTGTCTCCAATACCCTCCCTGAGAATCACAGCTGCACGAATCGTGGCAAGATCCCAGGACAAAACACTTGAGGTACAACGGCAGGGCTTCAGCAGTAAAATCAGGAAACGTTCAGGCCCAACCACCTCTATAAAAGATCATTTTGAAAGTGCTCTTCATAAGCAGGAGAAGTGAACTCATCAGAACAGTTTTTACGTCCTCATGAATATTTTCAAGCCATTTCCTGTTTTTACAAGAAATCCAACATACAAATGGTTTTCTGAGAACTGTTTGTGAAAATAGGAAACTTGGGGTTTTTTGGGTTCAGAGCCTTTAATTTTTTAATCTTGATTTTACATGGTCAACTACAGAAAAAAGAAAGAAAAGGTTTTTATGGGTCTATAAGGGACACTCTGAGAGAAAGCAGTGGAAAGGTAGATTATTTTTTGCTTCACAAGTCTAAGTATTTTCCCTGGTCTCTCTTCTGCTTCACAGCAATAAATATAATAGGATTTTTTCAGCCTTTATTCTTGGACTTACTTCTAAGTAGATGTTTAATTTAAAAGTGAAAGACAAAAGCAGGGATAGATGGGAATGAGTATCAGGGAAGAACAGGGACACTTGAAACTCAAGGGAAAGGGAAAAACAGAATAACTCAAGTTAGGTCAAGATTTGTTCATTTGCTTTTAAACTGTACTTGGAAGCAAAAATCTTTAGACAAATATTTGTATATAAAATTCCACCTAACTGCTTTTTCACACCAGATTCTCACAAATCATTAGTCTGGTCCATAACTGGACAGCTCTTCCAGCTGATCTGGCAAAAAATATTTTGATCTCTTTGTCCATGATAATACTGAAATAAAAGAGGTGCTCAACATGCAAAATATTAGATAAACAAATTCCTTCTTCTCCCTTATTTTGCTTTACGTAGTTTTTATGCTAAATGGTAGACTTTCTGAATACTGTGACAGAGAGCTGTTACTTGTGAACAACAATTTCAATGTTTTGGGTTGAGATTTAGCTTAATGTATGAAACCCACGTCCTTGCTGTCACAAAATCTCCATTTTCCCACTTTTACAATATTGTTGGCATAAGTCTCCAGCTGTCTGTTGCTGACATAGAATTGCTTGTGATTATCTGATGCTGAGCTGTTCCGCTCTGTTTTTGTGGTTTTAATCTCTCCAACAATACCTGAACACGCTGTGCAGATTGTGATTATTGGGGCAGAATACAGTCGTCTTTGAAATTTATTGTCCCACACAGAAAATTGGAAATCCTTAGGATCTTTATATCTGGATTGAATGCGAACTGCACTTCTTTCTGATTTCATAATTTAGCATTGCAGGCTGTTGACTTATTGACTACAGCGTTAGCATTTTCCAGATTGGCAGACAAATTGCCTTGTAGGAGTGTCTATGCATATTTATACATCATCCAAAGGTTAAACGATAGAATATATTTTAATTGCCTAGAGATAACTTCGCAAATTATATCGCTGGTACCAAAACTTCTGAACTTAAAAGATGAAAGTTGTGCACTGAAACCCATATTTTTTTCCAAGTAAATAAACCACTCAGCAATACTGATTACTGACAGTCTTCCACTGATGTTAATTAAATAGCATCTCAAAGACATAGCTGCCATTTTAGGCAAAATTTTAAGACAGAGGGAATTCTAGTTTTCTTCTTAGTCTTCCTAAGCATGGCATTTATATTGATCTTGCTATTTGAGAAAGGACCACAATCAAATAAACCCCAAAATGCAAAACAATTAAAGCAAGGCATTCATATGTAAACATTTTTTTCCACTTCCATTTGCCTTAAAATCTGAAGGTTTAAAAAACTAAATCCCCAAAGAAGCTAAAACATGTCATGTGCTGCAAGAGCACCAAATACACTCACTGAGAATATTTTTTCAGAGAAAACACAACCTTGGAGCTATTTAAGTATTTAAGAGAAAGTCTAATTGCTACTTACATTTTCTACTTCCCACTTCAGCAATACTTTTCTCTCTAGAATACAGACCCCTAAAGAAATTACTGAAGAATAACAAATGTTCTGCAAATTTGCTGATTTACAGTGACTGCTCTTACATATGCGCTCTTAAAATAAGGTCCTGCGCATGGACTGGGGCAACCCAAGGCACAAATACAGGCTGGGCAGAGAACATATAAAGAGCAGCCCTGAGGAGAAGGACTTGAGGATGCTGGTTAATGAGAAGCTCAACATGACCCGGCCATGTGTGCCTGCAGTCCAGAAAGCCAAACCTATCAAGAGCAGCGTTGTTGAGAGAGGTGATTTTTGATTATGTTTAAGGTCCCTTCCAACCCAAACCATCCTATGATTCTGTGAACATGAGTAAATTCAAAGTAGTTTGCTCTCAGTGGAAGAAGTACATGACCCTGCAGTAGCTTGGTTACTTGCTGTGCTTTTACCTTTACAAGTGATCAGTAAGAGCTCATCGAGGGTGTAATGCATTGAGCAGGAGACTGGGAGACAGATCCATTCCTCTCCTGGGGGTTTTAACTAGAGGAAATGATGTGTGTTTAGGTGCAGAAAAGGATTTTACAAGTGCAAGTGCAGAGTGGGAGGGCTGAAGCCCTTCAGGCAGATGGAGGAAGCAAAGACAGACATCTCACTCACCAGGAAAGGGTCCCAGCAAGGAGCTTATCAATTAAAAACAGGAGACATCACTGTGGTGATCTCCTGGTCTTGTTGGTGGATGTAGAAAGAAATCTCCCTTGGCCTAGTTTTGAAAGGAGTTTTATATCTGCACCTACCAGAGGTGAGAATTTAAGGCTGTTAAAGTAAAAGAATGGAAGTGTCTTTTTTCAATTTTTGCTCCAGAGCAAGATGGGAGTTACAACACTCTGTACTCCATGGTTTCTGTGGATGGGGTTTTGGCAGCTTCCACACTGAGCACAGATGGTATTTGAGATCTTGTACTGAGACAGCCCTGCAGGGTAAGCAATAACTCTGCGGCTTTTCTTGGACTGTAAAGCTGCATACAGGTATCTGAGGTCCACCAGAGTCCTTGCTAGGTCCAAACTCTCTTTGAGTTCATTTTGCTACGTGATGTGAGGGCAAGAACGGCTACTGTCCTTGCTCTTTTGGTTAACGGAATCAAAAAAACCCCAAACCAAACTAAACCCATGAGAGCTGTCAGGAGTGATTTTAGTGAGTTTTGGAGAGACCACGAGAATGCCCTTGAGGAGCTGGTTGACAGGGGCAGAACATGAGCCAGAGTGGGCTCAGGTGGCCAAGAAGGCCAATGGCACCTGGCTTGTCCCAGCGATATTCTGGCAGCAGGAGCAGGGCAGTGACCGTCCCCCTGCACCGGCACTGGTGGGGCCACAGCTCGAGGGCAGGGTCCAGCTCTGGGCCCCTCACCACAGGACAGACATTGAGGGGCTGCAGCGTGTCCGGAGCAGGGCAGCGGAGCTGGGGAGGGTCTGGAGCACGAGCCTGGAGAGGAGCAGCTGAGGGAGCTGGGGACGCTCAGCCTGGAGAGAAGGAGCCTCAGGGCTGACCTTAACAATCCCCAAAACTACCGTAAAGGAGGCTGTAGCCAGGTGGGGTTGGTCTCTTCTCCGGAGTAACAAGCAATAGGACAAGATGAAACAGCCTCAAGCTGCACCAGGAAAGGCTTAGATTGGATATTAGTAAAAATTTCTTCCCTGAAAGTGTTGTCAAGCCCTGGAACTGGCTGCCAAGGGAAACGGTGGAGTCACCATCCCTGGAGGTATTTAAAAGAGATGTAGATGTGGTGCTTGGGGCTGTGGTTTAAGGGTGGGCTTGGCAGTGCTGCGTTAATGGCTGGAATAGATGATCTTAAAGGTCTTTTCCAACCTAAACAATTCCATGATTCTGTGATTCTAGATAATGCTTCCAGGCCAGAGGCAGGACAGATAACGGTGTCTACTGAAATGTCATTGCTTCTTAAGAAATGTGTCAATTCATCACTTCTCATCAGTGAAAATTTATCTAAAGCATTATTAGCTTACTTCCCAATCAGTTAACTATTGAAGCAGAATCGTGAGCTACTGCACTGGGCTGATTCCTTTTAGCCCTTAAACAAAATTCAGACTTCCTTTGCTTTGTGGTCTTTTCTCTCTTGCACTTTTTGGATAAAAACTGAAGGTATGCCTTGTATTTATGATCCCTAAATACTGTGATATATTCTCAGTAGTGCCACCTTTTGCTTCTAATAAAATCCCCACCTATCTTATCTTTTCTATTTTATTACCTCTTATATGTACTGGCAAATAATAAGAGAGGGAATTTGTAAAATATAGGCCATTTGAAAGAAATTCTGTGTGTATCGTATCAGAGAATTTGAAAGATTATAGAAATATTTACAGCTCCTAAAGAGTCAATCCTTAGTCCGAGATTTAATAAAGGGATGGACACGAGCCCTGTTTGCTCTCACTGTTCTGGAAGGACTGGTTTTGCAATATTTTCTTCCTTCAGAATAGTACAACTACTTCTGATGAATTTAGCAAAGTTTGTATGCTGTAGAACCCCAGACACTTTCTTATTTTCCTTGACATTATTTTTTCATCAGTTTGGGCTGTGTAGTATCTGCAGACAGTGCATGTTCCAAATATTGGATTGCTGTGTTTTTACATACAAACCTTGTAAAGGAAAAGAAATACCAGACTGTGTGTACAAGCATCAAAATCTGATTATATGCAGGATTCTAATCTTAATATCACACCATCCTCACTGAAAAGCATTGCAAGAATATTCCAATTCATATTCTGAATGGTGTGTTTCTCTGCAGTCGTCTTGCAGAATTCTTATTCCTACCAGGAGAAAATCAGTATACTGAACTGAATAAAAATGTATACATTAAATTGCTTATTCAAATGTCCATCTTTGATGTTTGCAGAGAATTCAAGCAGGAAGCAATATAACCCAAGCTTTGTTTTATTGATACAAGGGGCTAATGTGAGTTACAAAACAGGAAAGAATGAGAAGTTGCTTAATACACTGGAAATGTGGAAAAAATGCAGATTTCAGTTATTAGCTTTCACAGCTGTATTTGCATAGAAATATACTAACGACTGGGTGACATTTCATGCATGAACTTGATAGAGCATCCTCAAAAATATTCATGTTAGAAGAGTACTGAAAGGGAACCTCGAACTCGAACATACCCATCTTTGTTTAAAGAAACCCAAACTCTGGTTTCCCTAGGGTATTCCACTGCAAGGTATTTCTTTATGAAACAAAGCTTTCTTTGTTATGAGGAATTCTGGGACAGCCTAGGAAGGGCCCTTCTTTCTGATCACACTTTAAAAAAATATCCTGATTCCTCTGAATGTTAAATATTATTGCACAATAGATGTTCCTCAGGCTTTTGTGGAAAATACCAGCAAAGCAAGAAGCCCCTTGAGGTGTCAAACACTTCTTGGATTATCAGTTTCCTATGCCATTTTCTGTTTTGAGGGAACACCTTCCTTGTAAGTGGGACGAAGATGAATGCCAATCATCTACGCTGTGTGAGATAAAAGGAGTTACTCTGCTTTGAAAAACTAGAACAATTCTTGGAGGAGTCTATCACAGTTATCCCCTTGTACGAATTTTTCGGAGCTGGGTCACAGCAACTCCTTCCAGTTCACATTTGCTTGTTGTTTTTCTTGTTGTTTCTTAATTCACCTACGAGAGCAGGTGCAACTTCGTTTGTAGCTCATAAATGATAAAGATGTCTGGTTTTACTTAGAGTGGAGAGGTTCAGAGAGCATAGTGAAGGATTTTAGATCAGGGAGCACTTTCACTTGCCAGCAGTTTCAGCATGCATTTCCTGTTCTTTTAATTTAAACATGATTATTAACAATACACAGCTGAGGAAGGCACTTTTCTGAAATATTCCAAGGATTATTCTTGCTCTGTTATCTCCCTTTCACCTTCCACAACAGGATTTTTTGTGCTCACATTAGCTGATGTTCTTCAGAAGAGCAGCTGGTCTATCTCTGATTGTGACTTTCATTAGAAGTAGAAAACTCTACCTTCTGAAGTAGTGAGATGTGAGCACTAAGTCCTGGGAACATTTTCTAAAAACTCACTTTATACTGAAATATAAGCAGCCTTGAAAGGGATTAGAAGGAATATGACAGGAGCATGAATTAAAAAGCACTGTGTCGTGAAAACATCTCTTTGAGCAGTTTTGACTCTGCCTTCACTCAATCCAATTCCTGCAGCTGCTGATTGTCCAGAACCCTCCAAAACAGCAAGAACCATCTCTGGACCCTGTCCAGACTCTTTCTAAAATCAGATTTCTAAAGGAAAGTGGGAGTATGTGGAGGTACCTTTCTGGAAAAAATGCAGTCCTTCATTTTTAGTAGTTGACCTCCTTTCCTTCTGTGTCTATCCCACACTACTTGTGTGAACCTCTCAGGCAGAATAGATCTCTGCAGAAAAGGGCTGCAGGATCATTTTACCTATCAGTATGAGACATAAATGCTTGTTCAAGACAGAACAGTGCTGTACAGACGTGAAAATAGAAAACCAAAACGAAAAGATTATGAAAAAGGGTCATTAATACCATCTTACTTAGAGGATCTGTCTAAACCATAACATAATCACAGGCAGTGTCTAGTAATGATATTTTACACTGAAGCCCAAAGGTTACAAAAATACTTTAGTCTTTGCCAAAAGAAAGTCACTTTTTCATCTGAAGTACGGAAGGAATCAAATTCTTGCGATGGCGCAAAATCTATGTACGTAAAGCTACTTTTAGAATCATATTAGTAAAACACCTGTCAAAAGCCAGGGCAAAGTCTGGTTTATAAAAGGAAAGGGCAAATCTCAAATAAAATTTCCAGTTAGAGTGAAAATATATAGGCTGAAACCATCAGTGGATGGTAGTAGCAATAAAGATCATTTGGGCTGCAAGAGCAATATTGTCTCTAGAGCAGTTTTGCAGACGGTGGCAATGGCACCTGAAGGACGCGTTTTACAGGTGAGTCCGTGCACGAGTCAGCTCGCACAGAGCCTTCCCTACTTTCTTCTCAGGAAAGGAGTTTATAGCATGGAAAACAGCATTTTGCCTGGGAGCAGAAGATGGTATTTAGCAAGATTTGGAACGGTGTACACGAGGGTAGGAGCTGAAAGCCACGACGTTTGAGAGTCATTTGCAGCTCCCAGACAAGGCTGGGTAAGGGTGGGGGAATTGCTGCTCTCACTGAGGAGAGATGGTGCCGACTGGCAGCGTCTCCTGGTTCCTGTTGACTTTCTGTGGGCACGTTTAACCTGTAATTTGGAAGAGGAAAATACAGTCTGGCACACATTCCTGAAGGGTTGCCAGTCCCAGATCTATCCATTGCACAGCCTGCCAGAATGGGACAGACCAGTATCCACAGCAACAGACACTGGAATTTTATATTTTTAATACATATAAAAACCCGAAGAAAATAATTACTTTTTCATTTTCCAATTTTATAACAGTAATAATGACCTTTAGGTCAGGAATTTTCAGCAGTTAATGACTGTCTAGGTTTTCCTTTGGTCCTTGGTTTCTCCAGCCAGTCATTAACAGTGAGAAAAGTGCCTTCTCCTGTGGTCACTTTGGCTTAATCGTTACCTTTTCATGCTACAGAATGCACCAGCTGGGAAATAAGTGTCTCCTATGAGAATGGATCCATAAAGTGTTCCTTGGGTTTCATTTCTTTGAAAGAATATTCTGTGAGGGCGTGAGAGTTTACTGTAAAAGATGATTGAGTATTATCCACAGCCCTGAGAAAAGTCAGATCACTCTGAGGAATTGGGACTGAGGATGGTTTAAGGCCACAGACTTCAAAAGATTAAATCTTCAAATTTATCTGTGTAATCTAGGTTCCCTTACTTTTGGTAATGGAGTGCTTCAGAATTATATATGGACACAAATATTTTCTTATCCATCTTCTAGGACCACACAGGAACAGGACCTCTTTTTATTGTTTGTATTTTTATGTGTAATCACTGTGATGCTGAAAGCACCGTGTAGCAACAGTGTCTCAAGAGTCAAAATTTATTTTGAAATATAAAGGGGAACAACCCTCTGGAATGCTTACCCTGCTCCATCCGGATAGTAGATTCCCTCCTTCCAACCACCGTACCTAGAAGCTCAGAGGAAAATTCATTTATACATGGAAATTACTTTGTCTTGCTTTTCATTGCAATGGAGGTATCTTCTGACCACTCTACCAATCATATTCTTCATAAAAATTTGCCAGATTGTGAATATATTGTATGCCTGAACATACATAAACCTTTGAACAATCTTCAGTTCTTATGCACTGTTACTTGAGTTCTTCTTTAACCTGTATGACTTTTAATGCCATTGTTCCAATACAGTGTTACCTAAAAAAATGTGAATATATCTTTCCTTCAAGGTATATTTGAGCTTGAAAACAATTGTGTAAGAAATGCATTACTTGGAGGACAAATAAATCCACAAGAAAACAACAGTTTTCTAAACCACATATTCAATGTCTAGGGATTCCTAGCAGTAGTCCAATGTATGGTTACTGCTGAAGAGTCAGCCAGCAGTGAAGCACCTCCCCTGGAACAGTAAAAGAAAATGGGAATTTCTTCATTAATAGATTTAAAGTCAATATGGTGTCCTTTGAGTATTTGGTACTAAATATGGAATAATGTGAATGATGAGCCTAATTTTAATGTTTTGCTGTGAAAAGAGATTTAGCACCTGTATAACTTTTATTGGAACTATTAGCTTTTCATTTCGTATCTTTAAGTGAAAACACAGAGTGCACATGAAAGCTGCGCACATCCGCTTTTGCTTGAATGCTTTTTTTACTTTTCAAGAAAAATAACACCAGCAAAATATAAGTAGTGTTCCAAGAAAGAGTCACTCAGGAGTCCCAAAAGGGTTGGGACTGCGCTTTATGGTTTCTCCACTCTCGGAGTGACAGTATTACTTTCTAAGCTGAGGCTTCATTTGCATTTTGAAAGTACAACAATTTACTTCTCAGCAGGGCTGTGCTGTCTCTAAAAGGCTGGACTGGCTCGAGGATTTAAATCCGGTGCGGTTCCAGTCATTCCCTTAACAATGAGTTTTAAAATCTACACCTTTAAAATAGCTCTGCACCTTTAAACCTCAAGCTCAACTCCGTGTTAAAGCAGCTGGCTAACCATTAGTAGAAACGGGAAACGTCCAAAAGACAGGAGTGACAAGTGACTTGTGTTTCATTCGGTGCTTTAATGGATTTTTCCTCAGCTTCACAGCTAACCAGCGCAGATTATTTATAGATTTTAAAGCCAGAAATTAACACTGTTCCTTGTAAGCAGAAGAAAAAAATGTATGAGATCATTATTAATTCTTTAGCATCATAATGCCTTCTGGCTCAATGTGTGTGCAAGGGAACAAGAGTAAACATGCATTTATCATCCTGACCCTTATCTGTTCCCAAAAACGTCCTTCAGTGGAGAACTGTGAAACAGCCTGCCTAAAGGATTTGAGACACTTAATTTTTTTGCTGCTGATACAAAAACCTTTACAGTCTTTGCTGTAATTGAGCATTCAAATGTAAAATACTGCAAACACCAGTTTAGAGTGTTCCTTTTCCCCAAAAACCCCAACCAACCAACCAACCAACCTACCAACCAACCAACCAACCAACCAACAAACCCACTATGGTGCTAGTTGTCTTCACATGAAGTCTTGGTTTTCTTTCATTGGGACAAATTACTTGGGCGTCCTTGGTACCCAAAGAGATCTCTCCCCTTCCATCTCAAACTAATTTTTGAGTCCTGACCTTCTCTTTGTTTCCTTTTATTGCCAGTTCTAGCATTTTTCTGAGTTCCTTTCCCTCGACAGCAGCCTTACACGCACTAAAAGAATTCAGCTGTGGAGGGAATACAATCCTGGCAGGAGGCAGACTACCCAATCCCTTACTGGCCACTGGACTTGGTAGGACAAAATTGTCCTTCTCATAATTTTAACAGGGTCCGTGGAGTAATTCCAGCAACCAGCCTGTCCTGTCATCTCTCTGCAGCTCTCTGTACCCCATGCTACACGAGGTAGAGGAGACAGAAGTGCTACAGCAGCTGTTATTGTCTGATCAGCAACACAATCCTTGCTGGAATTTCATTTCCCTTGCAGACTCGCTGCTAGAATACATTTGTCATCCATACTTTGTAGCAGACTTATATTTGCCTGTAATTACATACCAGTCTGGCAATACTTTATTGTTAACATAAAGTATTGCCATTTAAATCCCCCATCTTAAACTGAAGTATTTGCAAAACTCTGTAATTGCTAAAATAATAAAGCTGCCATTACTGTATGGGAAGTTTACAGCTTGTTGCTGAAATACTTACATTGGCTTAACTACACCTGTATGGATTCCTCACATTTTCATGTGCTGTTGAGACAGATTTCTGCTGGGCACAACCAAAAATTTCTGGCACTGTCACAGAACGGCTGAGGCTGGAAGAGGCCTCAGGAGTTCACCTTCTCCAGCCCCCGCTCAAGGGGTTGCCCAAAACCATGTCCAGATGCTTTTGAGTTATCTCAAAAGGATGGCAACTCCACAGGCTCTCTGGGAACCTGTGCCAGTGCTCAGTCAAAACTGAACTCCATGTTTTCCAGGCTGTGGTTTGTCCCCACGTATGAGGAAATCTATAAAAGATAACCAGGAAAAACAAGTTCGGTGTGGTTTTACTCAGTGCAACGGGCACAGATAGTACTGCAAATGCCTAGGGATATGAAAATCAGAAAAGGCAATATATTTTGGTTTCATTTTGTGTTGGTGTTTTGCAAACAAAAAACTGGTGATGCCCCTATCTCATACTCATGCTGTGATTTTATTGTTTTTCTATTTTTACTTTAAATAGTTCTCCCCATATGATTGTCCTGTTCCTAAGTCTGGTTGGGTAAGAGAGACCTCGGGACTAGAAACAGTGGTATGAGTTTGCTCTGAACCATAAGCAGTGTTCCACATTACCCTTTTCATACATGAAGCGCGAAACATCCATACTCGCTATCTGAGGGTCTCCAAAAGTTTGGGAATTTGTGCTAAAATTTGCGCCGTCTCTAAGCCTTGTTCTGACACACCTGCACAGCATTTTTCAGCTCTCTGTGCTCTTCTGGGGGAGGATGGGGGAGCTTTGTGCTCTTCTAGCAACGCGCAGGGCAGGGAATGATGGAGTGCAGATGGTTCTGCATTGCCACGAGGACCTTCACTAAAATCTGATGCTCGAGTCCTGTTGCCAAGCGGCAGGTGAGCGTGGGGGTCTGTGTCGTGGTGTCTGGCCAGGAAGGATCCACTCTCCTCGCACAGGTCCCTCCTGCCCTTTTTCCCTGCACTCACTGGCTCTGCCCCAGGCCTCAGAACAAATCTCACTGTGTGTCACCCCCGTTTCCCCTCCAAAGGTGACCACCAAGGTGATCAGAGCCATGGAGCAGCTCTCCAACGAGGAAAGACTCAGAGAACTGGGATTGTTCAGCCTGCAGAAGGCTTTGGGATGACCTTATCGTGGCCTTGCAGCACCTGAAAGGAACTTATAGAAAATATAGGAAAGATGGGGAGAGACTTATTAGAAGAGCATGTAATGACAGGACAAGGGGGGACAGCTTCAAATGGAAAGAGTGTAGGTTTAGATTGGGTATTAGGAAAAAAATTCTTTAGGTGTGGTCAGGGTGGTGAGGCCCTGGCACAGGCTGTCCAGGGAAGTCATGGATGCCCCATCCCTGGAAATGTCCAAGGCCAGGCTGGAGTAATCCGGTCCAGCGGAAGGTGCCCCTGCCAGCGGCAGCAGGGTTGGAAGGAGATCATCTTTAAGGTCTCTTCCAACACAAACCACTCCATGATTCTCTGGAAGGAAACCTACTTCTGCGGCACGAGTGTACAGAATTTTCAACCTGGGAGCAAAAAGAGCTTCCCGAGGACTTTCCTGGGGCCGAGCTTGAGCAAGGGCGCCCGCCGGCCCCGCCGAGGGTCGGGACCCGGCAGCCGGGATCCGTCCCCCCGGCGCAGGTGCCGGGGCGGTGCGGGCTGCGTGCCGTGAGCCGGCCGGGGGCCGTGCGGGGCCGTGAGCC